>CM064886.1:41053000-41603000 GCA_030347415.2 Decapterus maruadsi
TAAAAAAAATAAAAAAAGCAGAAGAAAACAAGCAGTTGCTGAGTGCATGACCCGTACAATCAATGTTTTACAGCTAGTTTCCTGGAGTCAGGGAGTGTGCAGTGTGCAAGAGTATATTAAGGAAGGGAGCAGGCATGAGGGATAGGGATGGGAGGTTGTGTGTGTGAGGGGGGGGTTAATCAGACACAGTAAACAGGACTCAGGGCAGAACCATCAGTGGCATTCAGCTGCCCTGCACTTCCCATGTGAGTGGCATGCAGCAGAAGTGGCCCACTTCTCCCCACTGAGAGACCATTTATGGGCCTCGCGACAGGAAGAGGACATGCATAAAACAAGGCTGCGCCCCTGGGGTTAGTGTGTGGACGGGAGGCATGGGTGCAGAAAATTCACTGACACAGAAAGCCTCTTATGAAACCAGGGAGGGCAAACAGAGAGCAGAACTGCTGGACACGCGGAGGGAATGATGGATACACCAGTTGGGTGTTTCAAAGTGGGATCCTGGGATATGCAGGAGCCATTCAAGAGGCCCTGGTGGGTCCTCAGGAAAAATAATGAATGGAGTGTAGAGAATATTGTCGAGTCAGGAAGTGTGTAAAATCCAAGATCACCCTTCAACATCCACACACTAAAAACAGTTGGGTTAAAAAATAACCCAATTTTGACCCAACTGCTGGTTCAGATAAGGACAAACCCCTTTTTGGGGTTATTTCAACAGGTTGGGTTATTCTTTTTCACCCAACTTTTGGGTTGAATATTCAACTGTTTCACTGAAAAATACAAGTGTATCCATCTGCAGCCTGCAAGAGAGAGGCGTGTCGAGTAGTGGACACTTAGGGGCGTGTCGCGTAATGACGTCACTACGCGACATACCCCCCGCCACTACAGGGAACGCCCTACACACAGTTTTTAAAGGGATATGAGCCCAAGTAGCTACTAATACAGTTTGAGCATGTTCCAGCTGCACAAAAATCAACGATTTTGCCTACGCATTCTTTTCCCTATAATAAATGTATTCGAAAGCGAACAAATGTTAAGATTTTTTTAAGGCAGGCTTTTATTAATATTAAAGTAGCCTACAAAAGCTGGCATTACTTTAGACTCAGAAAATGTTATCTTCCATTAGTCTTAGGGATTGAGATGTAATTTTTTCTTTGACTCTGCCACGAGAAAAAAACACAAGATATTAACAGAAAAGAACTAAAAATAGATCATGTCAGTAAGAGCATAATATGTGTATGTTTATTTGAAAAGGGGGGCCTACAGTAGGTACTACTTCATTTTGGCCGACTTCACGCGAGATTCTCGCGTGAATCACGCGTGAATCACGCGGCTTTTTAGCAGAGGATTAATTGTGTTTTTATGAGAAGCGCCAATGTGCCGAAACAACCGCCAGGTGGCATCTGTGAGCAGGAGGACGAGTCGACAACATGCAGCAGCAGGGAGCAGTGAGCATGAACGGCAATGGACAGTTTCCTGATTTATGTTTCTGTTCGTTGTTGCTTCAATACAAGAATGTAGCTAATAATAACACTTCACCAGCTTTACACCTCATTCCAACTCTTTCCTTCAGTCTGTCGCTACAGGGTCCCTCTAGCAAGGACAGACTTACTATACTATCTGAATCCGTGTATCATTCGTTCTTTCCATTTTCGATTGGAAATCAAAAATCAAAAAAGGAAAAAGTGACAGATTATTTTGTTTTTTGTTTTTTAATCAAACACGAAATATGAAAATGTCTGGTTTTTCATATTTCAATTTTAGGCTCAGATCAAAAATACGAAACGGAAAAACGGGCAACAGGACAGAATTTGATTTTAATATTTAATTGGGTCGGGTTTACGTCACCCGGCAGTTTGGCGATATCAAAGAGACACAAAGATCATTCATAGTTTTCATAGACGTGATCTGCGGAGCTGGAGGGTAAAACATCAGCTCAGCGACAAGACAGGACACTGCAGAGCATCAACCACGAAGACTAGGTCATCTCATTGGTCATTTAATTAGACCCCCCCCCCCCCCCCCCCCGCCCCCTCCCCGCTACCGTTCTCAAATAGACGCTGGGACTCAGGTCTCCTAGTGGGCCGGGTCTGGCTCCAAGTTTGAGCAAATAAATGAGCAGAGATCCGACCGTAGTTGTGTTCATAGAGACGTAAGGCCAGCTGGTGATCTATGCGGATCGAGAGTGAGCGAGTGAGTGAGCAAGCGAGAGAGAAACAGCGCTGGTGCACCAGATGCAGGTTGACCAACACACACCCTGCCTTCACCAGACATTTTTTCATATTTCGTGTCAGGCCTATTACAAACCGAAAAAAAGCTGTGTAGCCTACTCAGTCTGGCTGCAGGTTTGAGCAAATATGTTGTGAATACACCTCGCCGGACTCAAGCGTCTCTCGGCTTGACCACAGCAAAAATAAATAAATAGCCTAAAAGAACCCCGTGGTCCGACCTGACGCAATGTTTAATCATAATAATAGAAAACATTTTGGGTGGGCGATAAAACGGTATACATTTTGAAATAACTTTTCTTCTAGCCTATGAGACGTACAGCCAAGCGTACGTGGTCGTGTTTCATTCATCCATGTTTTGGCAGACAATGCAAATAGCACACTCACAATAAAACAGTGTGATTGGTTGAAAGCTGATAATTAGCCATGTGCTTACAAGCTGATTGGCCGAAACCAAGAACAAAGCCGCGTGAATGGCCAATCGGCATGTGTTAAGAGCCGACATGTAAATCAGCTGTTTCGATGGGCGATGGAGCGCAGAGATGCCTATCAGGCAGACTAAAGCACTGGATCTACCCCCACTCCAGCCCCGCGCACAATTCTGTGAACTGAAACCTGTGAACTATCTGTGTGAAAGGAGAGCTATTAACTACTGTGGGTCACCGCGGGCCACTGTTTAAAAATAATCAGAATATGAGGAAACAATCTTAAAGAACCAAAGCAGCATTCATTCACAAGTTTAATCAGCACCAAACGTAAACATTCAATAACTGGGTGAGGTCGGACCACGGGCTTCTTTGCTCTGCAATCCCATAGTTTCAAATAAAATGGATTGATTTTTTTCCTTAACGAAATGAAACGAAAACAATATTATATTAATGTTGTAAGTTTAGAAAATCCAGGGAAGAAAGGCTTACAGACATGGACCAAAACAGCTCAGTAACAGTACGCACTACACATCTTATGAATGCGATGTAAAGTAACTTTATTTTACTTAAAGCCTATAATTTTTAAATACAGCCTCTAAAACTAGAATGGAAATTATTTTACTATATTCCACCTACTCGGCTCTATTGAAAGTAATGATCTTAATAGACATTATCAATGACCAATAGGTATGCTTGTAGCTGTGACGACAGCTGGACACAATGTAACACATTTGCGACACATTAGCATCCTCTTTATCTCTGACCAATGGGTGTTTGTGTCCTGCTCCACCCTCCCCCTCACAGTACTTCACAGCTGTTTGCTCTGAACAGAAAAACCGGTTCCTACAGTAGCTCTCCTAACACTCCAAGAACTCCAAGACACGCCAGACGCACAGAGCCATGCATAGGCTAAAACACAGATTGAGACCATGATGTTTAGTTGTTTTTTTTAGTTCATTTTCGTTTCGTTTGGATTTTTGTGCATATTACTGAGCTGTTTTGGTCCATGTTTTTGGTTTTCATGATTTCATGATTTTCACACGCCAAGTCTCGCTTTCAATAAAACACTCGCATTCTATGAAAACAATATAAAACACAAATTTAAAAAATGACAGTTTGCTATAGTTTTTTGTTTTGATAAGCTTCGTTTTAAAAGCGCAATGTTCAGCTGTCTGAAATTAAAAGCAGCCTCCACTTGTTAATTTGCAGCAACACTGTTACTTCAGGCTTTTTTGTATCGCTCGTCTTTCCATTAAAACAACCTGCTGCTCTTGGCTGGAATCAGCCCGTTGTCGCTCAAGTAGTCCTATCAAAACCAACATCATGTGTCCCTTCAAATTGTGTGTTTGGAGCAGCTGCGGACAGATGTGTATTAATGCTCCGCTCGTGAGTCCAGTGGCATCGGGTCCAGGCTGCTGGCACGGACGAAGCAGTCTAGAAACTGGTTAAACGAGCGGTCGTCGGCTCTGAGCGGATTGTTACATCTACAAAAACTTACAGAAAATAGATATGAGACAATTTGCTCAAACTCTGAGCCAGACCCGGCCAGGCTACAGGAGAGATCACAAATATGGAGGGGTTCAAGACCCCCATTGAGAACCACTGGTCCTGTTGTACGTACTGTAACCACTGTGAAACAATAAACAACAACATTGATGTGATTGAACGGCAGCATTGAGCGGTCCCTCTCTCCATTGTCTCTCTAGCTCTCTCGACCACAGCTGGAGGTGAAGCAGCCTGTGGCCTGAGAACAGCGCCACTCTCCATTGGAGCTACGTTGTGGTCAAACGCGGAATTACTTTGAGCTGCATCTCAGTACGATGCTTCCACCTAGTGGCTACAATGTGACCTACAATTTCACGCAACCGCGTGAATCGCGTATTGCGCGAGTGAAATGGCCACTTTGAAGTAGTACCTACTGTATGGTAGACTATTATGAATGAATGAATGAATGAATGAATGAATGAATGAATGAATGAATGAATGAATTCTTTATTTCCGTGTCATGCCACCACTGTGGCCCATCCCATATACGTAGGATTATAAGACACAATAACTAATACAAAAACAAAGACTAGACAGTCCTTCCCCCCACACAGGTATAACATAAATAAACAATTTAAGATTAATTTCACTTCTCAGCTATATAACACTCTTCTTCTCAATGCCCAAGCCTTTTCAAGAAATAAATTAAATGCAAAAATATTCAAATGAAAAAGAAGTTTTAGCTTCTCAGTATCGTCTAATCACACAAATTCGTTATTTGGATCTACTTTACTAAACATTTTTTGTCTCATAGAGTCATAGAAAGGACAATAGAACACAAAATGAATTTCATTCTCCACTTCTTGGATGTCACATAAATTACAAATTCTATCATCTTTTGCTGTGCCAACATATCTGCCTGTCTCAATATGAAGACCAAGAATACCAGCTCTCAATTGAGCACAAAGGGATCTGTTTAGACAAATTATACAAAACATAGTTTTCTGGGCCAAAACACCTATTTTATTTCGCAGTAAGTACGCAGTTTTGGTTTACCCCAAATATCGAATGCCCATCTATCTTTACTTTGTTGAAAAATAATTTCTTTTAATACATTAATCTCAACTTTCTGTTTGTTATAATAATGGTCTTCATATCCAGCTCTCAGCAAGATGTCGTATGTCCCTGTCCCACTATATACCATTGGTCGAAGTGTCCCACTCAAAGATTTTTCTTGCAATCCTGTTACGATCCTAGTACCCTATTCCATAAACGCACCATATATACACTCCATCGTACCTCACTGGGTTCCCAGCCCATATCTCCCATCACGGCTAGTGTTGGTGTGAATTTATGTACGCCAAGAAAATACCGCATGGCTCTATTTTGCACAGCCTCACATTTAGGGTACTGTTTGAATCCCCAGTAGTATTACAAAAGTAAAAGAATGTGATGACAATGATTTTATTACTCCTTAATGGGGAATTAATTTGTGAATCTCTCCATCTCCCCCTTACTGAGGAGAGAGCAGTGCTGCTCCCTGCTTTCTCTCTTGACATCAGCAGGGTCGTCAGGAGCATTGGCATAACCTAGGCTCTGGGAAGCTTTGGGTCGACAACATTCTCCTGGAGCTTGTTTGTTTGTACTGTTTGACGTTTGGTGCTGTTCTGAGCATTATTTGTGGCTACGATGGCTGTTTGATCCGTTGCGCGTGGATCCGTATACTGTGCTGTTTGTTACGGTGTGGTCATTGCTAAAGTTACTACAACTAGAGAAGCTAGTGGTTAGCTTCTCACACATTTATCTTATAGGAAAAATTTGGAGCTTCACTGTTGCCTCCTATGGTGGAGGTGCCCGACCAAAGCTTCCTTCAATTTTTCAATTACATGTTGCATTTGAAATATGTCTATCATTAATTCATCTGTTCAGGGTGATGTGCATTTATTCATTAAGAATATAAATTTGAACAATAATAACAGTATACAACAATACAATACAACACAAAATTTGCTTGTGGACAAGCTCTCAATTACTGATATGGCCCGTTCATGTCATCGTCAACATGGTAATAATCAAAAGTATGTCATTACTCATTTTAAATTGCTGCACTAGACCACGCTGAGAATAATGTTTTTGAATGAGCTGGTTAATATTATAACAGAGTCACAATTTCTGTTACAACACCCACTAGCTTAGATTCATCTACTTGCGTCAACCTTTTAGGATCATTTACAATAAAACATATGTATACACTGTACCAAACAGGCAAATAACCCTCTGAAAATTTGCTATCATTACCCCATTTTGCTGAGTTTAAACAGCAACGGTCCGGCCTCGTTCTGTTTCTCCACTTATATTTAATACTATTGATGATAAATATAGCCTATATCTTACTTGCTTAGTCGATCGCTGAATATATATACATTTATTTATTTATTAAATAAATTATGCCAACACTTACAGTCTTAATACGCTCGGTCACTCTTCTTCTTTTACTCTTGGTTCACTTCCTGTTTAGTTTCAGGTTTTGGTAGGTCTCATTTTACATCTCGTGTGGTTCAACGTGATTTTCCTTTGTGGAGGGGGCGTGTCGCGTAGTGACGTCACTACACGACATGGCCCTACTCGAAACGCCTCTCTCTTGCAAGCTGCAGACAGACCCTACTCGAAAAATAACCCAATTACATGAACAACCCAAGAATCGGGTTAAATTCATAGCCCTGAAAATGGGTTACACTCTGGAAAAACAACCCCAAAATTTAACTCAACACCAAAAATAGCTTGCACTGACAATTAAAGGTAACAAATCTACTCATAAAACTATAGGGATTATGGCAATGGGCCAATTTGCCAAAAAGTTGAACTATCCCTTTAAATAATATTAATATAGAACCTAGACCTGCCTTGGCATCACAGCCTCAGCAGGACTACATCTGAATGCTATCAGTGTGGTAGAAAAAAAGAGTTTGCAACAGGAGTTGCTGACAAATGCCACAGTCTGCCCTATGGTTATATGACATATAGCTGTAGATTTGTCATTAGCCACCCATGAGGGCTGAGCGGACTGGCTGTCAGATCCATCGGACATTTTCTTGGAATGGCTTGATGAGTTTTGGGGCGCGATCAATACGCCCACTGCCTTCCATCCATCTGTAATGCCTCCCTCGCTTCATCCCTCACGTCCAGAGGTCTGCATGTTTCCCACTAACTGTGCCACATCTCCAGACGAGAGCTCTCCATTTTAATAGATTCTAACTTCCCCTCCAATAAGGCTACAGAGGATGAGGGAAGGGGGGGTATAGGCACAGAGAGCTTTCTTCATTAGGCAGCCAGGGAATCTTAATCAAAAAGCTATTTGCCCCATGCAATTGATTTGTGTCTCAGCGTTGGGATATTACTGTGAAAATTCCCCCTGAAATGGGTGTCCTCCTTTGCATTACAGGTGATGAGAGAAAATGGAGAGTCTAACTCTATAAACAGAGAAATATAAAGTCTCAGAGAGAAGTTGCACCCGATATACAGCGAGAAATTATCCTAAAAGCATCAATAAATGGAGCAATATCGTGGAATAAACTTCTTGATATTGTTTCCTCTCCGATGATAGATTAAAATAAACCCAGGACATGAAGATTTAATAAGTTCTCACATTCATCTTCCTCTGCTTTGATGTTTTCAGCTCATCAGTTCGGATTTCACCAAACTTTTTACCTCAAGGTCCTTTCACTGCGTTTTTTTCTCACGACAAGCCGACATGTAATCAATCTAATGTTCTGTCTCCTGTATTGTAAGTGGGAAGCAGTCATAGTTGGTTGTATATGCGTTTGAAAAGAGTTAGTAGACTTAGACATAAACAGCTCAAGGCTGTGGGTAAGGCTGAGAAAATTGATCCTTTGCTCCTCTTTTTACTTGAG
The DNA here is from genome assembly GCA_030347415.2 of Decapterus maruadsi. Taxonomy (NCBI): domain Eukaryota; kingdom Metazoa; phylum Chordata; class Actinopteri; order Carangiformes; family Carangidae; genus Decapterus; species Decapterus maruadsi. The sequence goes on from CM064886.1 coordinate 41,061,050, forward strand.
CGTGTATCAACACTTGGAGAAATTACATTTCTCTACAACTAAATTGTACAAAAAACACATTAAAGAGAAGCTTTTTTTTGGAATGAATAAATAATGTGCTGCCGAGTCGACATATCACACTAAAAACTGGACAAGTAAAGCAATAAGAACCGATAAGGCACTAAACAAAATGTGTCTTTGCTAGTTTCGGACCAGCTCAGTCAGGGGTAGGGAGAGTTGCATCAAAGTCTTTTAAAGGACCACCAACAGGGTGAAATAGATTTTCCCACACTTCCAAAACACTGATGCCCATTGACGGCTTTTTATTTTTGTATTGTGTTAGTTGTGTCATTTATCTGTTATTTTTTATTTCAACAATTTATTATTTTATTCTACTTTGATGTAATTTTAGCTTTGCCTGATGTAAATTTAGCTTTAGCTCTACTGTAGCTGAGTGGTGGAAGTGTCAAACTCAGTGTTGTTTTCATGTGACCCAAAACGGGGATCGATCAATCAATCAATCAATCAATCAATCAATCAATCAATCTTGGTCATGTCTTTTACTGATTTGACTTGCCACTAAGGAATACTACTTCTCTGGACTGATACTTATATAGCAGATTTACCCCAAACTTTCAATATATGGAATGAATTCTTCTTAATATCTTTTTTATCATGTCTGTTGTTGACGATTTATTTATTTAGTTCATTTCAGGCATGTCAATTAATCATCATCATCTTAGTTCAATAATACAATACACATGACCGAAAGGGAACGCGGGAGAAGCAAAAGCTTATCTAGTCCCGCCCCCAGTACCCACATAATGAAATCTTCATCATAATCTTTTTCTTGATATGGATACGATATGGACCACTCGATGTGTCTGCAATAAAGATTAATAATAATAACAATAATTCTGAATATAGTTATTACTTAACATCACGTTCATAAGATGTGTAGTGCGTATTACTGAGTCGTTTTGGTCCACGTTTTCCCCTGGATTATATTTTCTAAAGTTACAACAATATATTAATATAATATTGTTTTTGTTTCAATTCGTTAAGTAAAGATCAATCAATCCATTTTCTTTGAAACTAGATGTGACAGTTGAGGTTCCTGTCACTATGCCTCCAATTGATCATGTGCCCTGGCTACTTGGCTAAGGGGATGTCCCTTTGGGTGACTGGCAAGCAGACATGACTCTTACCCAGGAGGTGTGGGTTCAATCTCCGCCCGGGCCCTCTTCACCTTGCCACATATACGATTGCAGAGCACCTAAAAACCAGAGCACCAGTTCATGTAGCGATTTTCACAACACTGTCACTCCGGATCAGCGGTACCACGGCGCTTTTATTAACTTGGTAAATCAACCCTGGCTTGTCTTATTGTGAATCTGTGAATGCGTACATACAAAGGGCGGATTCAAGGCAGCAGATAAATCACAAACAGAGCACTGACGCGTCAGAGAGAAGCGAGGTGAGCGCAGCGCAGCACACACCTCATTTCTCCTGTGAGGAAGAAGAGAAAAAAAAGAAGCCCCTGGTCCGACCTGACCCAGTTATTGAATGTTTACGTTTTCTTAGAAAAAGTTTAATTAGTGCTGATTAAACTTGTAAATGAATGCTGCTCTGGATCGATCAGATCGATCAAAACCTGTCCCAAAAAGACGCGTGTCTCTCTAAATGGTTCCGGTCAGCACACACACACACACACTGTCAAAACATGGATGAATGAAACTTATCAACTTTGTATCAGCTGCCTATTTCTAACTGTCTTGTTATTCAGGCGGTAATGAGGTTCGTACGACGTATTATGAGTCTGGCTTTATTAGCAACTCGGCAGTACAACCGCACTCAGTTAGTGTGTATTCCCCACAATGCCCCGCGCTCACAACACAGTGCTGACGTGACTCCCCTTTCTTAAAGGAACTGAACACTATTATATCATAATACCTCACTAACGAGGAAAGGTTATTTCAGGATATCCTATGTTTTATCGCCCAGCCCAAAAGTGACACAGGTTATTGCCCATTCATTCACGAGAAATCATCCAGCAACACTCTCAATCAAACAAGGTGGGAATGAGAAATCTGCGGCACTACTGTACAGTAGTTCGCTCATTTTAAAAACACAGACGGGTGTGTTTGGAGCTGACGAGACCGAGGACCGAAAAAAGAGAGTGAGATGTATACTGTAGCTGCCGTCGTCACATTTGTCTCATTGCTCACAGATGCCACCTGGCGGTTGTTTGCGCACATTGCAGCTTCTGATGAAAACACAATTACTCCTCCACAAAAAATCCGCCTGACTCTCCCGTGACTCACGCGTGAATCTCACGTGAAATCGTCCAAATGAAACTAGTACCCACTGTGTATGTACAGCGGAGAAAATAAGTATTGAACATGTCAACATTTTTCTCAGAAAATATATTTCTAATCGAGCTATTGACATGAAATTTTCACCAGATGTCGGCATCAACCCAAGTAATGCACCTACACAACTCCTCTGTCTGAAATCTTGCGAGGAGCACCTGGCCGTGGCCGGTTTATGGCGATGTCTTGTTCTTTCAACTTCTGGATGACGGCCCCAGTGGTGCTCTGGAACTTTCAGAAGTTTAGAAATGCTCCTGTAACCAATGCCTCCAGTGTGTTTTGCAGTAATAAGGTTGCGTAGGTCTTTAGACAGCTCTTAGACAGCTCTTTGCTATTACCCATCATGCAATGCTCCTTGTCTGACACCTTTGTAAAAGGCATCAATCAGGACTAAACCATCTGATATTACTTTGCACTGATAGGGGACAGGTTAACTTTCTCAATAGTGTCAAACTCCAGCTGCTTTCTTGGCTTTCCAAACCTTTTTGCCCCTCCTTTTCTTCATGTGTTCAAAACTTATTCACTTTATTACATGTCATTTCACTTTATTACACAGAACTTAATTTATGGACATAAATGTTTGGATTTCTTTGTATGTGTGCATTACTTGGGTTGATGCCGACATCTGGTGAAAATTTCATGTCAACAGCTCGATTAGAGATATATTTTCGGAGAAAAATGTTGACGTGTTCAATACTTATTTTCTCTGCTGTATATATATAAATAGATAGACAGACAGACAGACAGATAGATACAAATTTGCCTTTAAATTGATGTTCGAAGTGTGTTACATATTGTATTTCAATAATAATAATAATAATAATAATAATATATATTAGATAATAATAATAATATTTTATTAAAATACTAAAACTAATATTTTATTAAAATACTAATAAAACATTAGTGAAGCCTTTTTGCCTTGTTGTGCATGCCAGGTATTTCTATCAGTGCACAACAAGGCTCCACAGATAGCAAAACCATCACAATATTGCGCCAAATACGCCAGGGCTTCACTTTGCATTTTGATCAATTTCATTAGAAGTGTAAATAATGTCATTTTTTGGAAATGAAAAAAATCTGTATTTGAGCACATGTGCTTTCTGTGTGTGCGGTGTGGCTGTGCCTGTTGCTCTTGAAATGTAAATCAAGTCAATCTGTGATTGATCTATCATTTAAGACAGTAGAGAGGGAGGTTAAATTAGGTATTGAACCAGCCTCGGGCTAATATCATCCATCGTTTTACTTGGCTCTGACAAGCCACACGCAAGATGATATAAACGACTTTATCATCTGTTCGGAGCTGATCCCTCAGCTGTAGCAGGGTATTGATAAAGAGTTAAGCTGTATAAAACCAAAATGAGCTGTGCTTGGGCCCTACAATCACGATACGTCACCAGATGATGTTAATGTAAAGGCTGAACGGAGCTGAGCAGGCTGAGTAAAGTTAGTGGAAGAAGTTAAGGCTTCATGCTTCATTTATCTTTATTAAAGATCGTTCGGCCGTGATTATTAGGATGACACACTCATGCATGTACCATGGATTCATTCTGAAATCATTCTTTTTCTAATGAGCTCATTTGATTTAACAGCCCACCAACAAAACTCTCACTTAGCTGGTGACTGCTTCGCACTCTAATTTAGACATGGGTGCTGACTTCAGTTAGACTCAAACACACTCTCGTGACAGTGATTTTCCACGTCTGCAGATACAGAATCAATACACAACTCCATGAATCCCAAGGGACGGTATGTTGCCATGACACCCACATATTCACATGCAGCTGATATGAAGCATTCGCCACTAGCTGTCAAAATGACTGACATCTCGTACATCAATCAAGCAATAATGCCCCCTTATGGATAGTGCTCAGGAGAGATAGCTTCCTGTATGACCTTACAACAACTACACATAGCATTACAACCCAGGTCTCTGCACTTCACTGATGAAATTCTGCCACACACCATCATCATCATCTTCTGGCCAATTATACACCCCCCAACTACCAGATAATATTCCCAATGCTATTGACCTTCTCCAAGGCCTTACACTACTAATGGTCACCTGGGGCCAGATTCACAAAACACTTCTTAAGAAAGGTCTTTTTTTTTTCTTAACTTCAGTCTTAAGAAGGGAAAAGTCATATTCTCCAAAAAAGTTCTCAAGTATTTTCTCAATTTTCTACGTAAGTTTCTTCATAAGAAAAAACGTAAGAATAAATAGTATTCTTGAAATAAAAGTTCTCAAATTTGTTCTTTACTTTTTTCTTAAGACAACCTTGACCTGTCTTAAAATGGCACGTGCAATGCAATGCAGTGACATATTTTAAGAAGTTCTTAAGTAGGAAAAATAAGAAATGCGTAAGAAATTACTGTTCTTAAGACTGTTCTTAAGAAATATAAAAAATATTGAAGAATTGCAATTAATTTTCTTCTTAAGGCATTTCTTAAGAACCTTCTTAAGAACATATTGGTTAATCTGGCCCGTGGTCTTAAATAACTGGAATCAATTCAAGATCACATGAGAAGACAGAAGATACTCATGAAGGTTTTCCAACAAGTTACAGTACCTACCAAGTTCCTGAAGAACTGTGTGCCGGTTTAGGGTTGGATGGTTCCAAAAGGTCTTGATACATCGTTGATACTCATGTTCAGCTGGAAAGTCCAAAATCCTGCAATGTGGAGGAATTTGTTTGAATAATTGTTTTGATGCCATCCAAGTCGTCTTCGCTGATACAGCGAAAAATTCAACAACAGACCCCAAGCTATGCAACTGAATCCTGTATACAACAATTCCTCATTATTGTGAACTGTATAAGAAAATACAAAAAAAAAAGTCATTTTTGGAAAAGGCAAATATATCATAATCCCATGAAACTAAATAACACAAAAATGAATATATTGACCTTCTGTACTCTGTTTCTCCACAACCGTCTCCAGGGTTGGGATGTGTAATTAGCAGAGAGATGTAAGTTCGATACATAAAAGTTTGTTTGCTCTAGTGCAAAATTGTCTGCCAGGATATGAGTCTAATTCCACCGAGGACTGGGCCCCATATGGTTGGAAAGCCTCAGAGGATGAAGCGTGGAACTGTTCAGTGTCCAGGGCGAGTCGTCGACCTCAGGCCTCAACACATCAGAAAGAAATGCCCCCCCCACCCCCCTGCAGCTCATCCAGACCCCGCTGCGAGCTCATCAGTGAGCAACCTCCACAGTTCAAGAGACCGGTCACTTCCTGCCGGGGGGGTCACAATCAACTTGGGTTTTTTTTTTTCGCCGATTTGGCTTGAAAGCGATTCCACGCCTTCTCTGTCGCCACGAAAGCAGCCGACATGCCACCGCAGGAACCCCCCGGTTAGTTGTGATGGTGCTGCAGCTGGTACCCCCGCCTACAAACCCAACCCCCCCCCTTCGCCTCCCCCGCCTCAGCGACTGACAGCAATCAGCTGCAGGGCCAATTAGCACCGCACGATTACCCCGGGATAAATGTGACCCTGAAATTGATTTAACACCAGTTGCGATGATGACAATGAGCAGAAATTGACCTGAATTGTGGCACTTGGATGATGAGGAGGGTCCCTGCTGTGAGCCGTGGCACCTCAATCTTCATCACACAGGGGGTCATGATGGTCCAAATTAGAGTTGCACAATGCTGTAAAGACATGAGGACAACAAATTCTTTAAGATGATATTGTAATGTCATCTAAACTGATTCAAAGTCTCAAAGAAAAAAGACTAAAAGATGTATTGTATCTGTGGCAAACAGAACACGCAGGAAAATTTCTGTCCTTCAGGCTGATCATGGTTGATTTTGTTTTGATTCTCATTTGGCAGAGTAGACTGTTATAAGGAGCTGGATTTTATAATCCTCTTAGCCTTGAGATTCCTTTTGAGAATTGAGCCATGGTTATCCAAAACTGGATGTTACAACACGGCTAAAACTTGCTCCTCTACTTTGGATTCTCTGCATATCTTTGTTTCCTGTTTGTGATTGGTAAAAGGTCATCGAAGCCATGCACAAAATCTCAACAGTACAGTATTTGCATTTGTGTAGAGACATTTTTTGTGCATTTGTATATCAATTCACTGTCGCTCATGATGGCTAACCAGTGGTCAGGGTGTGCATTTGCAAGGTCTAATTATGTAATACAATTAAAGTGATTGTTTGGGTATGGGGTTGGCATGAGGCTGCCTGGAGTAACCAGTCACCATATACATGTTTTAAAGCCTGTATCTATTTTATTGTCTTTAATCAATAGGAAAGGGCTCCCGCAGGATTCGAACAGGAGCCGCCTGCAGTGAGGACTGTAGCCTCAACATGGGGCGGCAGCTCTACCAAGTGAGCTAAACGCCGCCTGAAGCCAATATCTGTTTTAAAGTGACTAAGAGGACTTTCAGAAAGCTGAAGTGTTTTCACACTACATTTCCCATGAGCTTCTGCACCCACTGGGAAAGTCTTGAACTGGCGCAAGATGGACGAAAGCAAAAGCATTTGCCAAGAATGTTTTCATTAATCTAGAACAAAAGTCGGAGGTTTGAAGACGATCAGATACCGTCGTAGTTCTGACCGTAAATGATACTAACTAGTGATCAGCAGTAATACCTGGCTTGTTAGCTTCGCTTGTTATCTCGCTAACCAGCTAGCAAATTAACTAGCTTTGGAATAGCCTTCAAGTTAGATACGCAGACTCCAACCTGTGTTAGGAATTATGATAGCTATTAAACAAGAATGAATGAGTGCCACACATTTCTCACCCACTTTTGGGTTAGCAAGAAAGTAGGCGGAGTCAGACACAACAAAAATCACATCACAATTGGCTGCATACAAATAGATTTCCAGTCTACTGTATGATCATGAGGTAGCGTATTAAAACTGTGTGTTCATGGTTTTCAATACAAAACAACATCAGTGTCAGTGAAGATAAACTGTTGGTGTGTTTTCATGTGAATTTTTTTTTTTATTATTACAACTGCTGCTGTTTTTGTTGCCAGGCAGCCTCAGTGTAAATTGGATTGCACCTGGAACCAGTCGAATCTGCATGCCTTTTTACTGAAAGCTCTCATTTCACTTATCTGAAGCGCGGCACGCGGAGGTGAGGGGCTGGGGCACTTGTCAGGCAACTCTAAGCAGGGGGGGTGGGGGTAATCGTGTGCGGTGTTGTCACGGCACATTTTGCAAATCTTCCATTAGCTCATGAACGTAGTGGAAATACTTAAAAAAAAAGAAAGCAAATGAGGGGGTGAGTCAAAAACAATTCCCGTGGGATGACATGACTTCATCGAACATACACTCACAGGAAAGATTATTTCTATCTTTCAATGGGTGGATGTTTTCACCTTGGGAAGTTTACAGCCAAACTTGTGCCATGTAAACAAACTTGTGCAAAGTGAAACACATTAGGAATCTAATTACTATTGATCTCATGCCTGTCTTCGTTCTCAGAGTAAAATTCATTTGGCCGGCAACTGGGTGCTCTGCCAGCTGTGGCATAAAATACTTTCAGCCCAGCGATTTACACAAAAGCCAGTGGCTAGTTTGAGCTTTGGAAGGCATGCAAGCGCTCAGAGCTCTGCACTCCGTAGCTTCACATGTGCTATCCAATTACAGCAGTGCTCAAGTGATGTACTTTTTTAATTATGATTCATTAGGCAGCCTAGATTCTCCTCATCTAAATATGTTTTCAACCCTCCGCTCCGTTTGAGGTTGCTGCAGCATTGTTCTACATGCACAAAGCCTCTTGAAATTCAGTTCTCTCCACAGTCAAGCCTGTCTAATTCAATCCCACTTCATACTGAGACATTAAGCGCTCACTGGAACACTATCTCCTGCATGCACACCAGCAGAGCAGCTCACTTTTTTTCCTTTCTTTACCTGCAACCATGGACGACAACTTCATCCTCTTTATTACAAATGGGGCTGATGCCACGGCATGACGTTCAGTGAGGGTTAGAGTGGCATCGCTGTGACAGGCAATGAAGAATCTGTGGATAAGGCATAAATGATGGCAGTCGTTACACACAGAGTAGGTGGGAGAGGATGGCGCCTGTGTGCTTTCGGCAAGCATGGAACTGTGACCAAAAATGTCAGAGTTGTGTTGTCTAATCTTACCAGTGTCTTGATTATTAGGGCCACGGGGCAAGTGCACCGAGCACTGGACCAGTGCCCGGGGCCCAATTTCAATTTTGCATCAGTGTTTTATCCCATGAATAATTATAGTTTACATTTTAAAAAGTCATCACATTTGGTACCATCTATTTGCTATTGGAGTTTTTTTTTTTTTTTTTCCATATATTGATTCTAGTGAAAAAAAGGCTTTAAACATTTAAACAGCCATTTTTGTGACTTAGCACGCATATTGCACTTTATATATGTTGTTGTACCCTTAGATTGATTTTTACTACATTTACTACATTTATTGTGACCTTTGATTTACCAAAAAATATTTATCATTTAAAAAAAAAAAAGGCCTCATGTCTTTCGTGTATGTGTAGCATTCCCCCTCTATCCGAGACAAATTTCTCCCACATGAGACAAAAAAAGAAAACTTGGACTTTGCTGTTGAAGAATGAAAAAAAAGAAAAGGTCTAAAGTTAAAGTCTGTTACTGTGAAGCCACTGACTTGGGTGTTTGGTCAATATCATTGAAATAAAAAAAAGTTCAAAAATATTAAATATTTAGCTTTCGTAGGGTTAAAGGTTGGATGTGGGATATCAATATTGTTTAGGTTTGCAAGTCAGATTGACAGGTGCGGGTTCAGAGCTCAGTCATAGCTTAACGGATGAGGAGGCAAGATTTATGAAAAAATGCACATATGTTTTAAGTTTTCTAATAATAATGGGACTTGAAGCGTTCCAAACCAAAAAGAATGAGTCCTCTCGCGTATCTCTCCATTGCCTTGAACAGGCTGTGTGCTGCAAAATGCGCTGCAATTCCGGTTCTGAATTTCCCGCGCTGTTCTGCGGATGTGACGTGAAATGACGCTGCATGCGCGTCCTCGGCGGCTCGGCTTTCCACCGCTTGCTACCACCATCAGCGGTGGGTGGATGTCAGCCATTACTACCTGAGCAGCGAGAAATAACGTCACCTTCTTACATTTTTAATATGTTTTCATGCGAGAAAGTGGCGGTTTAGACTCCCAATCTGTTGTCAGTTTATCCAACTATCGTCTGTAAGCAGATGTGCGCCAACATTTTTCAGAGGAATGTCGAGCCACACACGAGCGGCAGCAGCGGCTCGTCACAGAGGCTGCAGCCGGGGAGCTGAGCACCACAAGTTTTATGTCGGCTGATTGAATTATTATTCAGATAAATGCTGGTCTCGTTGATGAAATCTAACTTTGTGGCAGTTGTATGTGCGGTAGTTGAAAAGTGAAGCGTGTGTGTGTACTGAGAGAGAGAGAGAGAGAGAGAGAGCAGCGCAGCCGTGGGGCTCCGTATGTACATAAATCACTATATTTACTTCAATAAATAAATAAACAGTTTTACAATGAGCCGTGGTCAGTTTATCCAAACAACGCATGTAAGGAAATTTTCCGACGTGTTCGGAGGAGTGCAGAACCACTAGGGCAGCCGAGCAGCAGCAGTTCATAGCGGCGGCCGGTGTGCAGAACAGATGCCTGGCCAGCTCAACCTTCGGCTGTCGCGGTAAATTGGGCACTGTACAATGAGCGCGGTATGACGCGTTTACAGTTTATTAACAGCCAAGCACGACGTGTGTGTGTGTCGCGAGACAGACAACAGGTAGAGGACTGACTGGCACCATCAGCTGCACTGCTGTGGAGAGTTCATGCGCGCTCCCGCACCAGCTTGGCTGATGGCAGCTGCAGTAACCCTGACGGCCGCTACGCCGTTGTATCGCTAGTGAGTTTTATTCCCGAATGCTGCCTTATCATCCTTTAATGGCTTCGGTTGTTGGGCAGTTAGAAAAGAATGCACACTCAACCTGGAACCCAGACGAGCTGGACTTAAGTTCAAATTATGACTGTTTGATTGGACGAGTCAGGTAAGGTCAAGTCTGCTGTTGCTGCCTCATTGCCTGCTGGGACTTTTCCTGCCTCAGCACAACGTCCACACCACTGCTGACACCCGCATCGATACAACTGTCCATCTCCTGCATCCCTAGGACCAATCCGTGACATCCATCCATCCATCAATCCAACCATCAATCCATTATCCTCTGCTTAACTGTGGTTGGTTCGTGGTGGAAGCAGGTTAAGTAGAGGGTTCTAGATATTCCTTTCTTCAGCAATAATTTCTATAATTTCTTCTCTCCCAAGGTATTTCCAGGCTAGGGGGGATATACTGTTTACATGTAGTACCCCCAGCAAGTTTTGGGTGCAAATTGGACATACGTGGAAGACCACCAAAGGGTGACACTTAAAGGGATATGCCAACATTTTTTTTTCGTGTCTTGCCTCACTCACCGAGTCCATGACCAGCAGCTAGACACCATCCTTTCGACTGTGCGTGCAGTAACAAGGGAGATAGAGCCGTATCTTCCGTAATTAGCTTAGCTCAAACACTGGAAGTGTATGGGTAGTGTTAGCCTGCCTCCACCTAACGTCATCAGAGAAACTCTTCAGCAACTCAGCAACAGCAAACTCTCCGGTAAGGCATCTTGAGCGGTCAAATGCCGGTAACGGGACGAGATTGGTCAAAACGGAGGGTTCAAGCAAAGACGGTTTATTTTGGTTCAAGCTAGCTACATCAAGGATAGGTTAGCTTCCTGTTTCAAAGTAAAAGCACAAATTCTATCATCATGGTTTTCTGTATGTAAAGGGCAATGGGTGTTTTATTTTGTGAAAGTAACCGGAAGTGCGTTGGTCACAACAACTAGCTTGAGTTGCACCGAATTCATCTGAATAAAATTGTAAACACCTGGTATTTAGACAAATTAACGACACACTGCTGATCTAAACAGCTACTTTCTCACCTAAACATGTTCGAAATTTTGATAAAGTGATATATTTACAGAGTTCAGAGCTAAAACGAAATCAGCTTCTGACTGCTGATTTCAGCTCGGGTAGGAGGCAGGCTACCACTACCCATACACTTCCAGTGTTTGAGCTAAGCTAATTAGCGTTGCGCCAGCTCTGCCCATATCTCATTTGTTACCTCACACACAGTAGAAAGGATGGTGTCTATCTGCTGGTCATGGACTTGGGAGTGAGGCAAGACACGTATCCCTTTAAGAGGAATCCTTACCAGATGCCCAAACCACCTCAACTGGCTCCTTTTGATGTGATCAGGAGGAAGTCCATGAGTGGCTCCTACTGTGCCGATCCAGTAGGATTTATGCTAATATAGACTTACACAAATAAAACCAACTTGATTTGAATAATTTCCCTTGGCAGATAAGAAAATATTGACATTTTTTACTTCTATTGTGTGTTTCTGTGTCATCTTGCAGTACTTTGAACTGGGAAAAGTTTGTGAAGAACCATCTACACAGGGGGTAAAGATGCTTCCACACGGCAAAGCTCCTAGTCCCAGTGACTGCATGGGTCCCCTCATTAATCCATCAATACACTTGAGTATTAAATATTGCAATATTTAATTCTAGTACCTTTGATTAATAATAAAAAGCCCAAATGATCTTGTGTTTACCCAAAACGAGACTCAATGGATGCAAAACCAGTCTTTAACCCAGTGTGTGTGTCATCTCTGAGAATGTGACACATCTCCTCATGCAGACTGTGTGATAGTCAGGGCCACAGCAGGGTGCCAATTACTTCACTGCAAAGTGGAGAGGAATCTCAGAATATTACAACTTGTGTTATCTTTAATGATTATTGCAGAGAATTGCTCCCATTTCCTGGCTGATACATCCAGCACATGCATTTTTTATATTTCCTACTGTATCAACTTGGTGTTTCATTAATGTGAACCTCCGTTCTTTGTGGGGTTTTTGCGTGGAGAACAGTGTTCCGTTTCTGGATTTCCTATAAAAGAGGAGCTTTTAGAGCGATGACGAGACGATCCTGCAGCAAATGCAATTTCAGATCAGTGCCAAAAAAAAGGAAAGAAAAGAAAAGAAAAAAGAACACCTTAATTACTTCATTTGTTCACTCAAGCAATCAGCTGCAGGTTTCTATGTTTTATGACGAGTGCGAGTCCCAGGGAGCTAATGCTGAAACCGTGTAGGGTTAATTGATGCAGTAGGCAACTCTCACTAATGGCTCCGTCACGTTAGGCTAAGAGAGCCTTAATAAATAATTTAGGAATTATCTTAAATGCTATTGCACAGCGATTTGTTTAATTGGAGCGATTAGACCTAGCTTCATGGAATCTGAGAAGGAACACGGCCAAGACTGAAGCTGACAGAAGTCTTCACCATGACACGAAAAGGCTTCAGGCCCAAGGATCAATCCAAGAACCTTCTTTCTGTGAAGAAACAGCGCCAACGACTGGGTAAAAACTGGGATTCTTCACTAAAAATGCTTATCATGTGTGTTGCTCAATTGGCATTGATGATGTTTGATTGATGATTGATGTTGTTGCTTTATATTTCTGCATTCTGTTGATCCATTTGGGCCACCACCATTGTGGCAGATTAAACAGGGTCATTCGATTGGTTTATTTTGCTGCTCCTTTTTTAATCTGTGGACTTGACAGATTTGTGCCAGCAAAAAAAAGAAATAATAACTTGGCACCTGTGTTGTCACCTCGAAATACGACGACTAAGAAGGTTCATGAACTCATATGATTCAGCGTAAACTGACAAATCCTCAGCCGGCAGGGCTTGGTGGTGATTCACTGTACACACAATGAAATATTCACAATATTGGCTAAAGGAAGACGGAGCCTGAAGCAAAATCAGCAGAATCGTAAGCAGTAAGTCTCCGGCCACAAAGGAACAGAAGTTCCTGATCCAGATCCAGAGCAGATGGTTGATTTAAAAGGCAGGAATATCCACAAAGTTGCATAAGCGACTCAAAAGGGGACTGTGTGAGGCCCCAATGGTGTTGCAGCGTCGCTTTTTGACAGCTCTTTGCAGATCTGCACAGTCAAGAGCCATAGATTCACCCCCATGTCCTCTTAAGGTCTGCACGCTCGGCTCTGCCAGCTCTGAATCGTCTGACAAGTCTGTACTGGAGAAAAAGGACAGTAACAATGAACCATGTGTAGGGTTTAAACTTTTAAATTAACCCTCCTGTTGTCCTCCTGGGTCAAGGAAGGAAGGAAAGGAAGGACGAAGGGAAGGAAGGAAGGAAGAAAAGAAAGAAGGAAGGAAGTACAAAGGGAAGGAAGGAAGAAAAGAAAGATGGAAGGAAGGATGAATGGAAAGAAGGAAGGACAAAGGGAAAGATGGGAGGAAAGAGGAAGGAGAAAAGGAAGGAAAGATAGAAGGACGGAGAGAACAGATTAGGAAAGGGGAAAAGGGTGGAAAGAAAGATGGAAGGAGGGAACAGATCAGTCAATTGGATCAAAAGAGGAAGGAAGAAGAAGTAAGGACAAAGGGAAGGAAGAAAAGAAGGAAAGGAAAAAGGATTGTGGAAAGAAGGAAGGATGGACGAAGGGAACCCAGAAGGACAACAGGAGGTGTTAAACATAGGCAGCAGCAGCCAGGAGGATCCAGTGTTTGACCAGAAAGGGCCAAATGGTGATTTCTGGGGTAAAGATTTGTATGAATCATGTTTGTTTGATGATGATGCATTAAAATTGAATCTTTGGCACAAGCAGCATCCTTGTTGTGTCGGTTGCACCCACTTCTTTGCAGCGATACCAGTCAAGAATAGAGTGCCTCTCCATTATATAAAGCTATGTTTATTTATAAGGCTGTTAGTATGTAGGTTAAGCCAGCCATGTGCAGCATGGTACAGTATCAGAAACATCTCAGCAGAGCTTCCCTCGACACAACTCCTTTAAAGGATGGTCCATTTTCCAGGGAGCTGAAAGAAGAGTCGTGTTTGTGATAATTCACCTGTCTTCATGTTCGTTTCAAGCAAATTGAAAACACATTAAGGGTAATCCGACAGAAAATCACGGGGAAGAGGAAGAAGCACAACAATGAAGCTCTTAACGTGTGGTTATCCTGATTGGTCTTTTGTCAAATCTGAAAGCAGGTCAACCAGGAACAAGAATAAAGGCACGTGACTGGGAGAGAACTCACAAGAAGGCTGAGGAAATCAGATGGGAGCGTGAGGAGGGGAAATTCTGGCCATATCTTGCACATAGTACCTCAACATCCAAGCGTATTACTTTCTGTTTAAAGGAAGTAATAATACGATTTTTTGGATGGCGATTTGATTTAAATTGCGATTCTACAATATTTGTGAACTTAAACCCTTTTCAAAATCTGTACTCTCTGTATGGGAAAAAGCCGATATTTATGTGAATCGATTTTTTCTCCCACCCCTTTAAAGTACCTTCAAATATGTATTCATATATTGATTAAGGAAGCAGAAAAAGGAGAGGAGAAAGGGAAAGGATGGAAGTTCTCTACCAAATGAAAGAATTAACTCCACAACTTTTCTGCATTCAGCAACACTTTGAACTTTCTTGCAGAGAGAATGACTGGGTAATGTGCACAAACGAGGAGCTAGAGAGCCTGCTCACACTTGACAGTCCGTCAAGCTAAAAAAGAGGACGGATGCTCTGTATGGAGATGATGCCGTGAGAGCGGCTGTGTGTACACGGCTAATCAGCCAGGCAGAAATAAGCAGGAGAGCTTCAGAAATGTGGGGAATTGTATATTCCCCTCATGTATGGGACGAGGTGGCAGCGCATTTTTGCTCAAATTCATCCCATTCGAATTTGTCCTGCTCCCTAATTGAAACCCCTCTCCTTGGGTAGGCATTACATTAATTCTTCCAGACAGAGGTTCTTATCAAAATGCAGCAGGCCTACTCGGATAAATAAAGGCGGTGGCGGTGGGAGGGGGGGTTCGGCTGTGGCACGCTACTGCCGAACCGTGGGCGCATATAAAAAAGATATTAGATCCATTCCAATTATGCTTTTGAAAACAAGGCAACTCGGTTTTACCCATGTACAGTAGAGGTCAGAGACAAGTGATTATGAAATCGATACTCTGCATGGAAGGGCCAACTGGTTCTAAAAGGCCAATTATCACAACAGCTGCCTCAGCACTACAAGGTGTTTTCCTGCTGCAACAATCTGATGGTTCTCAACCAGATGGAGATACAAAAATTCAGCAGAGTTGACTGGGAGCTATATTTGTGTCCTCTTCAGGCCACCGTAGACTACAGAGTCTCAGTCTGTTTAGATCTAAGCTGTGCTGGAAAATGTATGTACATATTGTGTTTTTTGCGGATTGTATATTTTATTTGTAATTTTGGACAGTACTTTGGTCCACTGAGTTTTTAAAGCACTTTATAAATAAAGTTGGTATGGTATGGTATGGTATGGTATGGTATGGTATGGTATGGTATGGTATGGTATGGTATGGTAAGCATGGAAGGGTCTGAAAACTTTGTGAAAGCACATATCACAATTATGTAGGACTACAACTTAACAACGGCCTCCTCTTGGTCTTTTTGAAGACCAAAGGGGTTCTTGGTTTTATCCCTGACCAAATCCATCTGGTCTTTTCTTGTCAGTCAGTTTCGCCTGCATGATGTTACCAGTGAATAAAAATCAAATCGACAGCACAACAAAATGAACTTCATGATGCCGGTAAAAGCACAATTATGTAAGGCTATAATTTAACAGCAATCTCCTCTTCACAGCTTCATTATTTCAGCTTTTATTCTTCATTACCACACAAATATGCAATCAATCAACCTATTGTACTGTAAACCTTCACTCTAGAATCTATTACTGCGGCTTTAGAATAATAATACAGTATCTTTGTGCTCCTCAATGTCAGACTTATACAGGTGATATAAAATTACATGCTCTCTCTAAGACCAATATTTCTTTGGTACCATTAAACCTAATTGCACTATTTCTCCGGTCAGAATATGCACTGGGGCCAACCCATTTCTCTCATAGGTCAATAATGTCCTAAGGCTAGAAGCAGCTCCTCTCTTCTCTGGCCAACTTCCCCAGCAAGAGGCTTCAGTGCAGGATCCCTTTGATGAGCACAGATCCTGTCTAATTAATGAGGGGGAAATTAGGGGATACAGGGAATTTTTTTTTACTAGCCCTAATTCTTCTGATGTCTCATTAAAATCAAGTCTGGAAGTGAAGTGGCCTGTCCTATAACTGCCTGGGCTCGGTCTAAAGGGAGGTGGGTGGGCGCTCCGGCTCCCAGAGGATGTGGTATCTGATGTGGTAGGAGGGTCTCTTGGAAGGGCAGCGGATTCCCTCCAGGAGCCACCGAACGGCGAAAAGAAGCCCAGAGAAATGTCAGTCTGCTGGGGCCTTGACTTTAATTTGATTCTGTAATAATTCCATTTTCTAAGGATACGATGTACTGTACCTCCTCAGGGTGCACACAGGGGATTTGTAATTGCCTCTCCTTCCACTACTGCCTCAGTGTAGCCTACCATATATGACCACATAAAGAGCTCTCAGCCTTAGGTGGATTCCTGTTCCTGATTTAGATCAAGTTCTATTAAAATAGTAATGTGATTTAATTTAATCAGCGTGTACCTGAATATGTTAAAGGGATATGCCAACATTTTTTTAACGTGTCTTGCCTCACTCCGATCACCAGCAGATAGACACCATCCTTTCAACTGTGCGTTCAGTAACATGGGAGACAGAGCCGTATATAAAGAACAGGATACGTGTTAATAGCCCACACAGGCTGATGTTGTGGTAACTATGTGAAGAGTTTTTTTTAATAAGTGTTAAATGCATTGAACAACGGGTCAAAGCGATAGTTGTTGGGAGTAGATTGGCAGTCTCTACCTAAAATCTGCAACATTTATATTTATTCAAACAGTCAGCCAATCAGAACAGAGGCTCAGAGTGTCCTCTCTTCTGATTTGCTCACTGACCTATTTTTAGAACTTCTGCGAAGGAGATGGGAAACTGCACTGAGATTTTGGTTCTTAAAACCACAAATATATCTCCTTCATCTCAGAAATAAAACTGCAAAAGCCCTGAGTGAAATATCTTCTTTTTTTTTTCCAATAAATTTTAATTCAGGGCAGTTTTTTAAAGACAAGATTCTGTATGAATCACGATCTCATGGCCTTTGAAGGTTCAGTATCCTCTTAGAAATAGATTCCTGTTTTAAACACATCACATGACTGGCCTCCTGACTCAAAGCCAAAAACACCCACTAAAGCAGTGTTATTCAACCTTGGGGTCGGGACCCCACGTGGGGTCGCCTGGAATTCAAATGGGGTCGCCCAAAAATAATTAAGAAAGTAATTCATTAAAAAACCTTACTGAATTAAAAAAAAAATATATACGGTATATTATACAATATTATATATATATAATTTTTAAAATTATCATAAAAAACGCCACACAATCTTAACCCTCCTGTTCCCTTCTTCCATCCTTCCTTCTTCGTCCTTACTTCTTCCTTTCTTTTTGACCAAATTGATCTGTTCAATGATTATTTTCCCATATTTTCCTTCCTTAGTCAGGTGTATTTTATACTTTCACTTTCTCAAATATAAATAAATATAAATCAAGTTCTGCACTAAAGTATAGTTTCACACTATATAAGAACTTTGTTTTCTTTTGGGAATAAATGACAAATATAGTGTGATAAATAAAGACTAAATTAGCTTATTTGGTGTTTGGTGGTATTTGCTTGCGCCTGAACAGTCGCAGGAAGAACTGGACCTTCGTATCATGGCAACAATAATAAACAACGCGCTTAAGGTCCAATCCATAAATCTATAAATGCGCGCTTTAATGTGACATCTCTTGTCTCAGTTTCCTCCTCCGCTCCCCGGCCTATAATCAATGCATTAGCTCCAAAGCACCAGGAGACATGAGTAATTCATCATTTTAGTAATTCATAATTAAAGTGGTGCTGCGGCACTGATGCAAACACGGCTCTCGCTGCACACCCCCACCCCCCACACTACTGTCTTCTCCGTCCTCTGTGAATTTGTCATGAGTATTGTGTGCTGAGTCATGCCTCTGCCGACCGTCGGTAAACACACACTGTTCACACAACTGCAGCTTTAAAAAAACAAACACAAACACACAATACACAAGGGTCAACAGTGACTGGAGAGCCTTCAGATATTGCAAAAATTCTGCGCTAGTTTGTTTAACACTGTAGTCACCCATCAATCAATAAGTCCCCATCGCTGGTTTATCAAAGACGTACGCAAAATGTTTGCCTCTGCTGGATGAAAAAATAACACTGCAACTGTTACTGTAATTTAGAGTGCATATTTTTCTCCCTTCAGAAAAAGCACAGTCTGTGTCCTAGTTTGTGCTTATCCATGAAACATAATGTTCTCATTTAAAACATCACAATTTAAAGTGTCTGTTTCTCTAGCAAAAAAAAGAAAAGGGATGCTAATCTCTTTGTTTCTGTTGCTGTCTTCCAAAGTTAAGTTTGGAAGTTCTCGATAGATGCTTATTTTTGCCTCTCTGTTTGACTGAGAACATCCAAACCTTCATATGTTGGGTTAGAAAATAAATAATTTATCAATACGCTCATTGAAATGAGCAACACCTAGGACTGGGATAGCAGTTTTTATGCTTGTTGTAGATTCATTGGCTTTTTCTTTTAAATAATCCATAAAATTACATATAATTTAAAACACCAAACACTGCAAATGCAATAATTTTACTGTATATCATTTGAATTGAGTGTTGGACACTCAAAAAAAAAAGAAAAGAAACTGGTTGTGCAAGCTGGTCTGAAGTCAACTTCCTGGTCAGCTTGGTCTCTCTACCTGTTCCTTCCAAGTCAGAAATGTGCAATGTCTCCTAATAGGCTATCAGAGTATGGAGTTACATTTTTTTCGTTATCATTCAATCAAACAGAGTAGGTTTTACTAAAAACCTAAACTATTGACACTAGTTGATTAAAACCATTAAAAACATCCATACCCATCATTTTTTATGCTGTGTTTGTACACAACAATGCATTCCAACGAGGTGTCAAATTTCCTAGTACAAAATACAACTTTTTCTTCAGATCATACATTTGCATATTGTGAATTTCCCTTCGGCCCTAGGAAGTGATCTAAAAAGGAGTGGAGAGTGTTTGCTGACAGAAGACGGGGTTTTACTCTTTCTTGCCACCCAGTATTCTCCAGCCAGCTGGGAGATGGGTAACGGAAAGTTTTTCCCGACATAAAATCTTCAACACCGCTAAGGTTTTTGTTGTAGGAGGGACCCATGGGGATTTGCTTCCATTTCTGTCTTTGTTTTATTTGTCACAAAGCAAAGCAAATGCTTGTATAATTTAAAGTGTGAGCTATCAACGCTGAAACTTTCCTCCTCCTCCTCCTCTGGGGATCGTCCAATTGTCTATAAATGAACGAGCAGTGCTCAGAAGCCAGGACCTCCTGCTGCCAACAGCCTGGTGTCTGTGGCTCTGCACCTGCTGACATACATACAGTATACGTACACTGGGTAATCAGCAGCAGGTGCACGTCACCGTCTCCACCTCCTCCCCGCTCACATCTGACCCTCCATCCCAAAATGACTTTGGAGTAGAGCCACTACAACCGGCTTGTTTCAGAATAACAAAAGGCTGGTTCTATAGTAGTCAGTGAAGCTCATCTATCCCTTGAAGATGTTATAAATAATCCATGGTCCATGATCCATGGTATCAATATATTGGTCGGTGTGTCTCAAAAATTAATGTATCTCCCCAGGACACGAGTAGTGGACCATAGATTCTCTCCCTACTTGTTTTCTAATTCAGCGAAAGTCAAGGATTATATATTTATAAAATCCATGTCCACAGGTATAGTAAGACATTCCTTAGTGCTGTTGATAGTCAGAAATGTGACTAGTCAACAATGGAGATACGGGCAGAGCTGGCACACTGCTAATTAGCTTAGCTCAAACACTGGAAGTGTATGGGTAGTGTTAGCCTGCCTCCTCCTAAAGTAATCAGAGAAACTCTTCAGCAACTCTAAACGGAAACCTGCAGGCTGATCTTCATCCCAGAGCTGACAAAACTCTCCGGTAAGTCATCTTGAGCGATCAAATGCCGGTAATGGGACGAGATTGGTCAAAACGGAGGGTTCAAGCAAAGACGCTTTATTTTGGTTCAAGCTAGCTACATCGAGGGTAGGTTAGCTTCCTATTTTAAAGTAAAAGCACAAATTCTATTGTCGTGGTTTTCTGTATGTAAAGGTGTTTTATTTTGTTTATTTTATTTTATTAAGTAACCAGAAGTACAACGGTTAGCTTGAGTAGCGCCGGATTCGTCCGAACGAAATTGTAAACAGCTGGTATTTAGATTTAATTAAGTGTCCAAGCATCCAACAAGCCTATAAATACTACGTCATCTTTTGCTCTGACCACAAGAGGTCAACTGGAAACAGAACTTAACTGAAGTGAGAGAACTATGGTGATAATGACACTTCCCCCACCAGATAACAGCCATCCCTCTGGCCAGCAGCCTGTCAGTGGGCCTGGATTCCAGCAGTTTAATAGTTCCTTCATGCAGTATGTGTGGACATTTGGAGGTAACTGTAAATTGAAGAGCTGACTTCCACCAGAGACACAACTCCTTAGTTTTCCTGTTGTCATCTTTTGCTCACCTCTGTCATCTGCTGTCCGATAAAAACCCCAAAAAGAAATATGAATAAAATTAAACTGCCAATACTCCGATCCAAAGGGAGCGTGCAGCACAAACAGCTGGAGTCGTTTAACACCTTGTGTTGTCGTAGTCTGAGTGCTATTGATGTCTTGGCGGGTGATGGCCTCAGAGGCAAACACTTCCATCGACCCGGCCGGCCCCCACAGGGCCGACCTGCCGCTCAGTGCCTTATCAGAGCCCGGGCTCCGAGATCAACTGACAGAGCTTGGAGGTTCCTTTCCTGGCCACTCAGCAGAGCGCTGATATGGCCATTTAAATGGGAGGACAAGGGCATCCCTCACTGTCCATTAGGATCCCATGGGGGGCCTGGAGCATGGGTCATTAAGGGCTGCTTTAAAACAAGGGCTTGTAAACGAAGGGTCTCCTGCTAATTGGGTAGGGGAATTAGTCATGTGTTAAATGATTTGGTATTAATCCTGCTGTAAATATCAGAGTGGTTTCCAGCCAATATGACATAGTATTGCCGTGTCGATATCATTGCTCATCAAGTTCAGGAATATTGCAAATGTTATGGAGTTTTAACATGAAATTTTTTATTTTATTTAACCTTTATTTATCCAGGAAGGATCCATTGAGATTAGACAATCTCTTTTCCAAGGATGTCCTGGTCAGGAAACAATACAAACAATCAACAGCAACAAGAGAAAGTATACAGCAAGAGCAGGGTATTAAAATGACAACGATAAATCGTACAGAATTGTGTTTTTTTTTTTTGTTTTGTTTTTGTTTTTTTCACAATGAAAGAATGAAAGAGACCCCAAAAGTGTAATACAATATGAAAACTAAGTGTCACAAGTGCAGCTTGTGACAAATAGTTCAGAGAGGCATTTTTTGAAGCTAGAGAGTGGGATGAGAGATCCCAACCTCATCCTGACTTGCAGGTCGTTCCAGGACCAGGGCCCAAAGTAGGAGAGGGTCCTCATCCCTAACTCTGTCCTCAAAAGGAACCTTGATTTGCTCTAAGATCAAGTAGTTTGGAAAGCAGTAAATTTTGAGCAGAGGTAAGAGGGGAGTTTGCCTAGAATAGCCTTATATATTAGAATGTGCCAATGCAGTAACCTCCGGGTGCTAAGTGAGGAAAAACCAGTGAGTGTGTATAGAGTGCAATGGTGAGTTCTGAAAGCTGAGCCTGTTATGTATCTCAAAGCAGCATGATAGATGGGATCCAGTTTGGCTAAGGTGGACGCCCCGGCAAAACTATAGATGGTGTCGCCAAAGTCAAGCTGAGATAGAAATAAGCTGGTGACTAGACGCTTACGGGCAGCAATAGAAAAGCATGATTTACATCTGTATAAATCACTAAAAAAATATGATGTTTGAAATTTAGATCCTTATCTAGCCATATGCCCAGATATTTGTAATTGTCTACAGCCTCTATGACAATGCTGTCCAATCTTAAATGGAGGTAGGGTGGTTGTGAGATTTTGGTTAAAGAACATGATTTTTGTTTTGTTAGCATTGAGGACTAACTTGGCTTTGCAGGAGGATAAAGTCAGACTGAAGGTTAGTATATGCAGCTTCTAAGGAGGAAGCGGAGGTGTATAAAATAGTGTCGTCCGCATACATATGAAAAGAGGAGAACCTCAGTTGATCACAAATATTATTTATATAGAGCAGAAAGAATAAAGGCCCTAAAACTGACCCTTGTGGGACCCCCTTGTTCAGAGTGATGGGGTCAGATATTACATTACCAAACCTAACTGATTGTACACGGTCTGATAGATAGCTATTAATCCACTTACCTACACTGTCACTAAATCCAATTTTTTGAATGATTTTGAGGAGATGGCAATGATCCACAGTATCAAAAGCCTTTGAAAGGTCAATGAACAAGGCTAAACATACAAGATTTTGATAATCACAACTATTGGAGAGAAACATTGGCTTGTAGGCCACCACTTTGGCCAAAAGTGAACACTTGACAGTATAAGACTGGAAAACTGAAGCCTGGTCTGATGGATCAGGATTTCTTCCGATGCAGCAAATGGCCTATCTTGTGCTTATCACCTTGCCTCACCTTGCGCCCTTTGAAAATCCCATTCAATTTACATAAATAAACAATGAAGCTTCTCAGATCTAATGATTACTCATTTTTGTCTTGCCAGACTGCAGTTTTGTTATACCTAGGTCTCTTCCCACTTACTTTATTCAAAATTAAAGGTGTCATATAGCTGATGGCGGTGACTGCTTTGTTGTGACATCACAAAGTTCAGGAATTCTTAACAGCTTGTTTTAAGGATCTGTTTCTGAATACAGGCTGTGTGCATTTCTTTGTGGACTGAGCAATGAGCATACTTTCAGAGTATTAATCTAGACCAAGACCTGCTTTATAATAAAAAAAAGAAAAAGAAAACAGGCATCTACCCTTTACACAATATTGGACCTACAATAGAAATGCCATTTGTCCTGTTTGTCGCGCCTCCTTCCACGAGTTGCCGCACGAGTTTACGTGAGTAAGGAAAACAAATTTGATTGGTCATTACAGCAGGCGGGATATTCAATGTTTGGGACGAGACAGAGCTCAGTGTGTGTATGTGTAGCCACTATAGCTATTAAATGGATCCCATGTTTGGAAAAGGTCCCTTAGCAAAAAGTAGTTTATTAAAGTGTACTACAAGTATACTCATTTCATACTAAAACTGAGGCAGTATACTTGGAAGTGTACTTTTGAAAACTGAAAATGACCTACAAAGCATACTTATATAAACTAAAATGTGGACTAGAAGTATAGCATTAGTACAATAGGAGTATATAGATGAGTGTACTTGTTGTATACTTGAAAGTGTACTTTAATGACCTGCAAAGTATACTTGTATAACTTAAAATGTTCCAATTTAGTCCGAAGAAGTATTAAATGAGTATACTTTGTAGTATGCTACAAGTACATAGTCCATAGTATATTTCCTATACTTATACTCAAGCATACTTAATAAAATGGACTTCAAGTATACTACTTTTTGCTTCAAAATACAAATAGTAGTTATGCTAATTCATTCTAATTTAGCTTGTGAAATTGCAACCTGATAAATTATGCAGAGATAGGAGCATTAATAACATTAGCAAACACCTAAAAACAGAAAAAGCTTCATATTAGATCATTTCCAACAACTTCTAATACACCAGGCAACACTTGGTGCAAATCTAAACACGGGAGCTTGAACCCATAATGATGCGATGAGGTGCACTGAGACTTTCCGTGCAGCTCACATTGATGCATACATACATAAATCAGGAAATCAAGGGTGACTATCTTTGATGTGTTCTCCATGAAGCCCAAGGCCCTTTTACTGAACCCCCACGACCTTTACGGCATCATTTGCTTTACTTGAAACCAGTGGTATCCTCTCAACAGCGCACATTTATATTTTATCCCCCTTTTATTGCAGCCGTAACAGGGAGGTGTCTCTGTAAAGCACAGGGGCTGCAAGCTGTCGTCTTCCTGGCTTCCTCCGCTGATGTTCGAGGGATGGAAGAGGTATTTTGTGGAACACTTGTTCGCACACATTCTGCTGGCTTCAATGGGAGCTTTAAGCCACCACAGAAGAGGAGAAGATTAACAGCCAGAGATAAAAAAGAAGTGGAGAGAAGACTGAAGAGAGCGTGAGGACCGTGGAAATGAGATGCTGATGCTCTGTTAGCTCGTTTGTCACTGTTCTTCTGTCTGCGTAAAGTATTCATGGGCTCCCTTTTACTTTACATTTTCTTTTCTGCATTAGATCACTATTGACTCTTGTTGAGCGAAAGAATCTTTGAGAGAGAGCGGGGCGGTGATGTGCCAAAGTGTGATATCGCAGCCGAGGCAGAACGTCTGCTGAGGCATACCAAAACGACTATTCCCTCGTCAGATTAACGCCGGCTGTGTCAAACAAGTGGAAAGCAAGGTGGAATAGATAGATGTGATTGTGATATAAGATGCGATTAAAAATTAAGTCAGGGAATCAATTCCTGCCATAAATAATTCAACGGACTGGCGCAGAGTCGAATTAAAAGCGCACAATATTATCAATGTTTGATGGAGTAATTTTAGTTAAATAAATAAATAAAACTGGCTGGAGAAAGAAAAAAAAACACATTCCGTCTTACATTTCTTTGCAACTTAACTGTAACAGCCAAAAAATAAATAAAAAATTGCACGGATATTTCTGTAAATCCACTTTCGGCATCCTCACAATATGTCTCGAGGTGATAGAAAGTTATTGATTTGGTGTGATTGCTGAAGTTCAGCTTTTACTTTTCAATGACTGCTGAACTGAAGTGACTTTGAGTCTATTCCTTTTGACAAGAGACAATACATTCTTTCTTAAAGGTACATTGTGTAGGAATTCCTCCATCTAGCGTTGCGGTTGTAGATCGCATGCAACTCAATCGTATTTTTCATGCTGCATTCACGTGAAGTTGGGCAGACGACAGACAAA
Source organism: Decapterus maruadsi (assembly GCA_030347415.2). Taxonomy (NCBI): domain Eukaryota; kingdom Metazoa; phylum Chordata; class Actinopteri; order Carangiformes; family Carangidae; genus Decapterus; species Decapterus maruadsi. The sequence continues at coordinate 41,086,482 of CM064886.1, forward strand.
ATGAAAGCCACTGCACATACGCAAGTCTGTCAGCACAATACACGTGACAATATGTTGTCATGGCGATGTGTGGCGATGAAAAAGTGCCCCTGGGAGCCAAAACACGCATTAAAGTGCCCTCTTGGAAGCTAAGACGCATGCTAAAGTGCCCTCTTCAGTGGGGAGGACGCGCAATATGTGCCCTTTTTTCCCCAATCGCCCCTGCCCTTCAAAAAGTCTGTGCAGGCCACTGGAGTACAGGAGAAGTTTGTAACCTCTTCTCCAGATGATAATCTAGGGTTCTTAAGGAGCTGCTGTTCCATGACCTTGGGTTTGGCCCCAAGCCTGGTGCTGGAGTCCCATTGGTCAGCGCTCCTGCCTCTGTGGTTACAGAGATACCAAGCAAGCGAGTCTTGGTCCCTCGGCTCTTTAATTGTTTTCTTAATTCCACAAAATAACAAATATGAACTTCACGATGACAACGGAGGATTACTCAAGAGATTAGGACCCGTAATCCATTGATTAGATGTGGAATGCGTGAGAGAGAGACTTCCCATCCCGATTCCAGTAATTACACTGAATATAATTTGGACTTCGTTTAGGGTGTGTATCAGGGTTTTTGAGTGCAGTACTTTGCTGCAGGTTAATGGATTTTCCTTAATCCTACCACTGCCCTTTGGCTACCTTAAACCCCTTGGCTCATCAACCCTCTGGTCCACCCATCCCACTCAAAGGTGGACATCTCAGGTCTGTCTATATAACCTACTCTCCTAGGGATTGGTGAAAAGAATTGGTTTTGCTTGTCAGAGGGTTTATACAACCCCCCAAACAAAGAGTTACTGTTTAATTCCATAAAGCTTTAATGCAAAAGCATGTTAATCTCATATTGTCTGGATTTAATTGTACATTAAACTCTTTGCATTGGCGAACCTATTGTCCCCGCCATCACCTGCTCCCGTAATCAAATTTATTCTCTCATCACTGGCAAGCTGAATAAAACATGAGCTCTATTTGCATCACTGAGGAAGCATCGAGTGCTGAAAAACCACAGCGTCTGCATCCTATCTCATAACAGACAAAGTGCCTCGCAACGGTCAGAGGCCTTCGATATCTTCATCTCCATAAAATCCCTTTTGGTTCAAGTTGAGGTTGCACACTTTGGCAGCGGAATACAAAATGACATCCAGCAGAAGTACTTCCATCAGGTCTTGGCATTCCTCTGTGTTCCCCTTCTTGGCAATTCAGCCATGGCCTGCACTGTGGAGATATGCAGACTTTGAGATATGCTTTTTTTTTTTTTTTTGCTTAGTGGTGAGAATAGAGAAATCCATCTAAAGTTCCCTCCACCTTGTTCATAGTTCCAGTTATTTGTTTTGGTCAAGTCTCAAAGAGAAGGAGGATTTTCTTAAGAGTATTAACACAAAGAAGTTGGCAGACGCAGAACTACTGTTGAATATTTAAGATACGAACTTTTGGATTATAACCATTTCTGTCTCACAAATCAATTAAAATACTTTAATCACAGTGGATTTCCTATTCATTTAAAGGTATAGTTTTTTGATGTGACTTTTTGGACAAGGAAAAGTGAGCCCCATTCACAACCATTATATGGTCAAATACTGCTGCGCGGACCACCCCGTAACTCAGAGAAGGCACGGAGGACTCACGGAGGACAGCTCTTTAGTCGACATGAGGGTGAGTAGATAATGAATGAAATTTGAATTTTGGGTGAACTATCCCTTTAATCCTCCATTTCCCTCAGTAAGGTGAGGACTTTTCTTCTTCTTTCTTTAAATCCCCTCAAGGAAAAAAACACAAACCTCCTCAAAAGATATGACACGCAGTCATATCTTTTGATGCCGCAAGCCCGGGACAAGATTGAAGGAAATGTACATCCGATGAGCTTCCCCTCCCTATCCTGCACTTCCCACATTCCCCTTAAGACGGGGGGGAAATAATAACATAAAAAGCATTAATGTTTAAAACGAGGCCATCCCATACAATGTCTTTCCCGGGCGTCCAGTGTTTTCAACTGAACGCCGATAAAATCCGGATATAAAACCTGACATTGACGATGAATGTGTCCCACAGCCACTCTCGCCTATCAGTCCCGAACACAGACGAGGACATGGGGCCTGGGAAACATGTCAAGGAGATATCTCTGCCGCCGCTTCCCTTCTTCTCTCCCTGCCCTCTTCACTCACAGGCAGAATTAAAGTTGAAAAGGTTTGCGGCGAGGATAAAAGAGAAGGGTGACTGGCAGAGATGAGACAGAATGCTTTTTTTATTTTTTATTTACTCGCTTTTGTCGGAAAAACAGCATAAAGGAACGTCGCCTTCGGGCCGCTCTTATGGATTTCATAACAGGTATGTTCGGAGACGTACCGAGCCGCGGGGGCATTTGAATGGATGACCCACAGTGTAGTCACCGAGCCGAAAGGCCCCAAAGGTAGAAAAATGCCAGACAGCTGGAAATCATTATTATGAAATGGGTCAGAGCTAGATTTCAATTTCAAAGAGATCTACTATACATGCAGGAAGGAATTAACACAAGCTTCCTAATGGTCTCAGCCAATTGAAACATAGACACAGTAAATTGTGTAGTAGTACTACTACTACTGTACTGCCATAACAAGGCAAAGTGCAGTATCTGTAAAAATGCCAAACTGAGAAAAAACAGCTTATTGTTTTTTTCATTGTCAGGTTTAAGCATCAAATTATGAAGAACTACCAAGTCTATAATACTAGATAAAGGGGGACTGAATTAAATGTATTTTGTAGTTTGTCTTTCTGACTAATTTGGACGGTTTTATGATAGATACTGCACTTTGGCTTGGTATTTGCTACAGATACGACACTTTGCCTTGGTTTTACTCCAATGCAGTTACAGAGTAAATTATAGAATGTAGGGAGTACAGTTACTCTTTGCAGATACTGCACTTTGCCTTGGTTTCACAGTGCTTTTTTGGATGGACAGCTAAATAAAAAGCACAATAACTCTGGAAATCTTAGCGGTACCGATATCAAATTCTACCAGATTTAAGAGAATATGCCACACTTTTGATTGGTCAAAAAAAAAAGCACTGCACTTTGCCTAGGGCGTAGTGCAATATCTGCATATTTAATCCCAGTTGAGTTATGGAGAAGGAGTGGGACCATAAATTATTATATACTGCTGTTTGGACATGTAAGGGAAGTGAATTTTGCCTTTCGAAAAAAAAAGATTGATAAGTACTTTAAAAAAGAGCGGTATTTATTATCTTAATATTCTAAATGTGCATTTAATCAATTTCTTTAAAAACAACTTTAACCAAAAAATGTATGCACACCTACAAAGGCAGGCAGGTTATGTTCTGTCATGTAACCTGACGAAGGTCCAAGGGACCGAAACGTTGCGCTTACATTAAAACTACAATGTAAGTTAAGACAAAAAATTTTTTTTCCTTTTTTCTTTCATTTCTAAAGCAAATTAATTATTAAATATTTGTATATTCTTCATAGAAATGCATGTGTATTTTATTGTCTTCTTAAATAAGGTCATACAATAAAAAAGATGTAGTACATATTTTCATATTTGTATTCATTTTCCTCCTTTTTGTGAAATTAACACCTGCTGGGCAAGAAAGAAAACGTATACATGTTTTTCATTCAGTAGTTTTGCCTTTCAGTTAGCCTTTCAAATTCCACACATGCAAGTTATTCCATGATATGATATGCAATTAACCCCATCCACAAAATAGTTTTTTAAAATTTCTTTTTCATTTTTTATTTCTTTAAAGCAGGGTAAACCCTCAGAGTGTGTAATTGGTCCTCAGCTGACTGTATACAGCCAGTCAACTGTACGTGGCATGTTTACTAATGCTATATGACTTGTGCAGAATTATGAAATAAATTAAAAATGAATCCACACATCTGCTGTACATTCACCAGTTGCCTTTTTCTGAACATCTGAGAGGTTTCTAAATAAATATGCAATATGGATGAAAATAACCTGTAGCCTGATTAGATCTGAATGAATCATGTGGACGCAGTCATTTGGATCTGGTTTTTCAATTCTAACCCTCCTGTTGTCCTCCTGGGTCAAGGAAGGAAGGAAGGACAAAGGGAAAGATGGGAGGAAAGAAGGAAGGGAAAAAGAAAGGAAAGACAGAAGGAGGGAGGGAACAGATTGGGTCAATTCAAAAAGGAAGGAAGAAGTAAGGACGAAGGGAAGGAAGGAAGGAAGGCGGGGAGGGTAAAAGGATTGTAGAAAGAAGGAAGGGGAAAAGGAAGGAAAGAGGAATGAGGAAATAGATTTGTTCGAGGAAGGAATGAAGAAGGAAAAAGGGAGGAAAGAAGGAAGGGAAAAGGGAAGAAAAGAAAGATGGAGGGATAGGGAACAGATCAGGTCAGTTGGATCAAAACAAGAAGGAAGAAGAAGTAAGGACAAAGGGAAGGAAGGAAGGAAAAAAGGACTGCAGAAAGAAAGAAGGATGGAGGAAGGGAACAGACTGGGCCAGTTTGACCCAGAAGGACACCAGGAGGGTTATGCTACATTCACATGGAGTCCGGCAGACGGCAGGCGGTAAACGGCAAATACCGCTGGACGGAACGGTAAAATCAAACAAATTGTTGGACGGCACGGCACAACGGCAAGACGTGTCACCATGTTGCTACGGCAACGTCAACATACGCGTACTCACACAGCACGTTCGGTTGAGTTTACCGTCGCGGCAGACGGCATACAGTAAGTTAAAATATTTGAACTCAGGACGGCCGTGCCGTTTGCCGTCCACGGATTTTTTTCCCGTGCTCCCCCAAGTTTTACCGTCGTTCTCTCATCCACTAACATGGAGTCCGGCATGCCGTCTGCCGTTTACCAGACTCCATGTGAATGCAGCATTAATCTAACTCAAAGATACATGGAAAGAAATGAGCCACACTACAGCTCGGAAACTGGTGAGCGATGTGTAAGACTACAAAGTGATGAGTGTGTAAGCAGGAAAAAGAGAAAACAAAAGAAATAAAACAGCTGAGGAGATTACCCCCTCCTTGAGGATGACGGGCCAGGAAGGCACAGAGGGGAAGTGGATGGGAATGTGGTGAAATCCTATTTCAGCAGCCGGAGGGAGCCGTGGCACCGGGCTCCTCCAGCGGGGCCCCTTTGTTAAAGCCTGCTCCACGAGAGAGGACAGGGTAGTAAGTGTAGAAGCAGACATGAGCGGGGATGAAAGAGTGAGGACATCTCACAGCCTCTTTACTGGATTACATTGAGGAGGAGAGGACGAGTGTCTTTTGGCAACACAAAACTGAGTGTGTTCGAGAGCTGCCTACTTCCAAGCAGAAAAAGCCTTCTGATTGGCGTCCAAGCGACAAACCAGAACCAGAAATGGCTACTGTGGTTTTGACAATTCTGGCACAGCGCTACCGAAACGAAACCCCTTGAAATGTATGTTTCAGCAAATGCAAAACCTCAATTTCAAGGACGGCGTTTTTTTGGAGTCCTGATTTTGTGTTTTTCTGGTCAAAGCAGAAAAAGACTGAGCAAAAACACAGAGAAGATTCAGATTTCCTGATATATTGGCCCTAACCTGGCAAGTATGAACCTCATTGGTACCATACATTTCTTTTTTAAAAAAGCTCCTCTTTATTCCTTACCATTTTCACAGAGGCGGGTCTTCCATGGTGGCAATGTTGGCGTATCCCTTTAATCTAAACCAACCCCAAGCCAAGCCTGAAGCTTTATCCATTAACTGACCAACTCAATGGGTCCAAAGAAAGTTTCCGGTCTTGGGTTGGGATTGGGCCATTGAGTTGTTATTGTTGGGGTACCAGAACCAGACTCTGCTGTATGTCTGCTTTTAAACTACTTTTCAGTATGAACGACGTCTGAACTACACATCAATACAAACACACAAATCCTCTTGAAATAAAAGTTGTATCCAAATTAGATTTTTTTTTTCCCCCAGTGTACAGCTACGTTTTTTATCTGCATATCAAAAACTTAATTAAAAACCCTTGAAAATCTATTGAATTGAACACGCACATTTATTATTGACAGTGAAGCCATTGACAGTGGAGCTTTACAAGCTACGGTACAAGATTTGATGTGTTGAGATTTGGACACAATGGAAAGGACAACAATTAAATATGTGACTGATAAACTAAACCAATATTGGTAGCACAAGCTGTTGTGGCAGGAAAACAAAAGACCACCAGAATTTATCTAGAACATGGTAAGGCATCCAGGAAAACAGCTGATTCACCATTTCCTGTTAAAACTGGATTACACAATGTGGCTTTGGGTTTGGTTTTCCAGCTCAGTCATATGCCGGCAGGCCAAAGAGCTGCGGCGCAAACTCCTCCATGCTCCGGAGGCGCAGCGTGGCCTCCTGGGTAAGGCTGGAGTCCAGGTTGTTGTCGGGAATCATCACCACCTGCATCCCCGCGGCCAGCGCCGCCTTGACGCCGTTGGGAGCGTCTTCAAACACCAGGCACTGAGCAAGGACAAGAGAGAGGAAAACAAAGTGATATTATCCTATAAGCCTATTAGGTCTACAGGATTTCACCCCTGCAGACGCCGCGGAGCTGAGACCAAAAACAAACAGGGGGAAAATAGGAAACAAGAGCACCATTTCCATTTTCATTGTGATGAACTTGACATTCCTCAGAGGAGTCCTGTTTACTTCTGCCAGATAAAATATCCATTTAATCTACAATCTGAAGAACGGTACCCCCTGTAACCCCACTTCATCGCCTTTGTTTATATTCTTATTCTAGATGAGGCATGTTATTTCACTACCGGACTGATTGGAGATGTTGTGCACATCAAGGCGCAGGATGAAAATAAAAGCCACACTTGTAATATCCACGACGGGAAAGGTAAATTCTTTAAAAATATTCTGCTATCAGGCCTAATGAAAATCAACAGTCGACCAGGACCATTGCTAGGAATTCTGGGCCCCTTAAAGAATACTAAAGGGGGCCCCTCCCTCTAACTTTCCCAGTTTTTTTTTCTTAGACTACGTATGTATTATCATTTTTGTTTTGATGCTAATGCAGCATTACTACGAGTATTAGTCAGGGTCTAAGCAGAATTATTCAGTCATACAAAGATTAGACTACTGGGGTTTCTTGTGGGCCCCACTGGGCGCTGGGCCCCTCATCTCATCATCACCTTTCCTCCCTATACAACGGCCCTACAGTCGACTACGAAATATTTTCCTCTTAGAACCAAAGAAGACTTTTAAAGAACACTTTGGCTTCAGCATTAATCTCACCTTTGTTGCTTGTCCATGTTCAATTTTTTTGTGTGGCATCGTCTTCACTTCATTCTCAAGGTCTGGTCAGTGGGTTGGGGTAGGGGTTGGGACTCATTACAGTCACGGAACGTCAAATGGACAAGTACTTGAGGCAGGGCCGTTGCTAGGAATTCTGTGCCCCCTTAAAGAATACTAAAGTGGGCCCCTCCCCCTAACTTTTCCAGGTTTTTAAATTATTTTTTATTTAGCCGATTTTGTTTTGATGCTAATGCAGCATTACACTGCAAAAACTCATGTATCTTACCAAGAATATTTGTCTTGTTTCTAGTCAAAATGTCATTTATTTATTTAAAAGACCTGTTACGGTCAGCCAAAGTGCTTTACAGCACGGAAGTAAAGACAACAAAAAATTACACACAATAATAATATACACATGCATATCAATACACATCCCAAAAAATATATAGGCTATACATGCTATGAACATGCATATATATACACATATACACATATACATAATCATGATGAAGGCACAACAGTGCAAGATTGTCTATCTCATTATACTTAAAATAAGACTCATCATAATAAAAGTAGCTTAGTCAGGGTCTTACGCAGAATAAGTAAGTCATACAAAGATTAGACTACTGGGGTTTTTTATGGGCCCCACTGGGCGCTGGGCTCCTAGAATTATCATCACAGCCCTGACTTGAGGTCTGGTTAGATCTGCAATTATGGCGGATGTAGTTTTTTCTCTCAATGGCCACAAGAAATTTGAGCTTGAGCTTGAAATGATGCGATGATGATTGTATTACCACATAATAAGAGGGTAGATTAAGGGACTTGCGAGCTGGAGATAATGGATTGAAAAGAAATCCAGCTCTTCCTGGCTGCAATACATTTTGCTGTGGTTACAAGAAACGTTTAGTTAATAAAATGTTTGGTTGTGACCTAACTTCAAGTATGAAAAAGAAAATAGAAGGAAACACATAAATTCCATCATTGTATATATATATTTAGACTAATATATAATATTATTTGATTATAGAATAGCTAAAAAGACTAAATCTGACAAAGTAATGTCGACATTCATTTGTAAAGGAGATTATGTGAATTGAACCACGTGGATAGAACAGTATCTTATTAGTCAAAGAAAATTGTTATTTTTAACAAGCTGCCACCACAGTGAATCCTCTCAATAAAGTCTTTGGAAATGGATGTCACTGTGACAAGCGAAGTGAAAATATATATATATATTTTTTAGGCTAATTGGCATTTGAAATACTTATCTGTGCACATGTTCAACAAGGACATTCCAACAGCTGCAGTAAATTAATAGGGCTGAACCTTCACCAGGAGGTTAATCAGTTTTCAGTATCCAATAATCACATTCAGTCGAGTGCAGACAGGAAGAAAGGGAGGCGTGGGGGGGGCTTGGTGCTCCCAGGGTTCAGTGGAATAGTTCATACCAACTACTCAACAAGACTCTGAGTTGGACGCAGAAGCACAGACATTAATATTTACTCATAGATCTATTCAAGCAACTGTGTGAGTGAAAAAAAAAATCAATCTCAAATAAACCAAAGCCTCATGTATGGATAAGATGTTGGAAAATCATTGTGCTTCAGAGTGTGGCCTTATATCAACAGAGGAATACTTCATGTTTATTTGCACTTTAACACTAAAATCGAGGAGCTTCCAATGACACAGGCGAAGGAGGTGGCAAATAATACTGTAGTTGTAGCTGAGGAGAGCAAATACAAAAGGAGAAACAAAGGACATGGAGTTCTGGTTGGGAGGCAAGATATGGATATAATTTTTTTTTCTTTCAGACAAAAAGTAATATTCTGTATGAAATATACATTTTTTACACATTTTCCCCTTGTGAAGGTCTGAGTTCCAGAGGAAATCAAGTCAGAAGGTCAATCAGAAGGTAGATGAAAAAAGTATAGAATGAATCTCCTTGTTGTTTACAACTACTTCTGGATAGAAAACCAGCACGTAATTTGAATGAGAACAGTAGGGTTTAATCCCGGGAAATCTGATCAAAACTATTTCTCGATTCCCGGGATGTTGGGATGTTATGACGGGAAACCGGGAAAATTGCCTAATAAAAAAAAAATCAATGGTGCGCGTCTAATGCAGTAACGTTGATAGAGGCGACGATGCCACCGTAACTACGGTAATACAGGCTCACTATTCAGCAGCAGGCTGCCTCCACTAATGATGTCTGGCTCTGTGACCAGTTTTGTGTGGGGGCATTTTCAAAAACTGGAGAATGACAACGCAAAGTGTAAGTTGTGTGACCGGGTTCAAGTGATCCGGGGGATCAACAAGTGGTTTGCGCAAACATTTAGAATCTCAGTATGTGGCTGCACAACCTCCCATCCGCCCCCCGTCCCGCACTCCATCAGCCTCCCTATACCCACAGCATTACACTTTTAAAAAAGAAAAAAAGAATCTGAATTTAAACTCAATTTGTCTGACTTACATTTATCTCATATAATGCATAGATCTCTGCTTTTGGTGTGATATGCAGCAGCTGGCATCTGGCGTATGGAGTCAGGCTATCTGAAAGCTCAGTATGGTGTAGGCTGTACGTCCAACGGCCTTTATTTCTAAATCCCTCAGTTTATTTTTACACATTAGTGAACAAGCTCATCGTTCATTAGCTCATCTTCATCTTCTTCACGTACTGTCCTCGCTGCGCTGTCGGACCTCCTGGGTCTCACCGTTGTGCTGTAGCGCTTCACCCCCACTCTCTGCTCCGTGCCCGGAGCCCGTTCGGGGCCGGAGACAGAGAAAGAGACCCAGGTCCAACAGTGCATTTTGTTCCTCTCTGAAGCAGAGGATGAGGTCAGCTTTACTCCAGTCAGTCTTCACATGCAGACATTCCACAAAGTTGAAAGAGTTTCTGATCATATCGTTGTCAGTTTTTTTGTATTTAGGGTTGGCCTTCATTTGTTGATGTAAACAGTTGCAATTATAAAATAATTTCAAATCAAATCTTTAATCATTGATAAGTGTGAGTCCCTACCCCGACTCTCCCAACAAAAATCCTGCCCCCCTCTCAGAAAATAGTTCCGACGTCCATGGGCATAGCACTGTTGCAGATGTTGAGCACGGCGCGCAGTAGTTTTTTTTATTATTGCTGTTGCGTAAACTTTATTCTTTTGCCCTAATAATGATACAAATACTGTGTAATAATTTGATACAAAATGTGTGTTTGGGATTTAGGAACGCATATTTGAATGACACATATACATAATGCCTATGGGCTAAAAAAAAAGAATGAACCAAAAAAATTTCCGGGATTTCCCGGGATTCCCGGGAAATGGGTTGTCTTATCCCGGGATTTGATTCATGTTATTTTCGGGAAAAATATGAAACCCTAGATAACAGTAGTAACGAACGAGAGTTTAGCTAGGCTATATATCATGTTTTTCACGCCCTATCAGCGTTTAGACCAGGGTTCCCCAATTCCGGTCCTCGAGGGTCACTGCTTTGCATGTTTTCGAAATTTCCTGCTACAACACACCTGATTCAAATGAGTGGCTCGTTATCAGGCCACTGCAGAGCTTGATAACGAGCTGATCATTTGAATCAGGTGTGTAGCAGGAAACTTTAAAACAAATCAGAAATGAACCCTGGTTTAGACAAATCAGAAATGCTTGAAGAAACATTACTATTTCTGTGTGTGAGTTTTGTGTTGCTATGTGTTGTATTTATTCAGTTTGGGGGAATCACAGTGCCTAGAAAGAATCAGTGGCTCAGCTGACAGGGACAGCTAACGGTGGCAGCTAAGCTAACATCAGGACGTCAGCTGACTCTCCCGTTGCTGGACATGACATGAAACTACTCCAGTTAGCTCAGTCATGTTGTAACTCAGATATCCGCTGGAAAAAATGTTTTTTCACAGACCGTTTATTGAGTCACTGTCTGAGTTCTTAAAGTTAAACAGGTAGCTAACGGTTAGCCCTGCCAATTTACGATAACTGTGACTAATTACAAAAACGTGCACAGAAATAGTAATGCTTGTCCAGTCATTGGTTTTATAGACTTTACAAACATCAGATTAGTCTAAACAGTGATATAGTGACATGAAAAATTAGATCAGCGAAACTCTCGTCAGTCACTATTGTTCTCATGCTGGTTTTCTACCCGGAAGTAGTTGTAAACAAGGAGATTCGTTCTATAGTAAAGTGTAAAGTATTAAATTCAAGGCCGAAGTCACTAGGAACGCGAAGAGTCAATATCGTCAAAATCTTGAACTGGTTACTGTCTAAAAAACATTCCAAGAGAGCTAACAGGATGTAGCACAAATCACAAGCCAGACCAAGACTCTTCCAAATTTCAAAAGCACAAAGGTTATGAGATCTCGTTCTGTCATGGTACTAAGATTATAAGCTCTATTCAAAGATTCCAACTTTTTCACGAGTAACACTCAACTGACTATCCACAACCTAACTACTGCTCTTTCCCCCCCTCGCTGTAGAGAAATAAAGGTTTTCAATGAGTCAAGTGAGGAGGACACTATCCTTTTATCATATGCCGAGGGGCTGCTTGATCTTTCCTTGACAGATGTGACAAAGAAGTTAAATCACCTGAACTTACATTTGGATGGCAAAGGCAAAACTATATTTTATCACTGCTGTTAAGGCTTTTGAAGCCAAACTGTCATTTTTTCCTTCAGCAAGTGAAAAATAACGGACTGGAGCACTTCCCCTGAGTTGTAGAGGTATCGGTGGATGTACATTCTGTAGGTAGTATGACCTCTTGTCCTAAGCTTGGGCTGGACTTTGAGGACAGGGTTCAATGATTTTGTTAAACTTGAGCCCTGTGTGGTATTAACTGCCAACCCCATGATGGAGGCAGTCATAGGTGAGATTTCAAAACAGATGGCTAGACTGTTCCGTGTCAGTCCAGTGGGGATGGAGAAGGAGGTCAATGAATCTACAACCTTAAAAACAGTCCAAACACTTTTGGAGGTGGGTATACCATAAAGCTGTATGGACATTCACCCAGGCCTAAAGCATGTTCTATATTTTACCTTTTTATATATATATATTTCCATTAACTAGAAGTTTTCAGATATTCATAACTGTTTGAATAATTGAGATAAAAAAGTTATGGGCATTTTAATGTATGACCAAAAAACTGAAAAGTGAGAAAAAAGGCTTTAACTAGAAAGTTGCTGTTTCAACCCTCTAAAGACGAGTGTTTTACAAAACATTAAACAACTTCTGAAACGTTTATGATAGAGACTAGCGCTAACCTGTATCTGAATCGTTTGATTTTCCGCTTTCTGAGGGTCCTTGAATGCTGCTATGAAAAGAAGGGACTGTAAAGGGTAGCCTACGTGTAATCACATGGTACGGGAACAGATGCTAAACCGAACATAGCATCGATGCCAAACCAACCTACCAGCCTACCAACCTAAACAGAACGTATCATCGGCGCTTGCACATGTTTTACAAAACATCAACAACATATTATAACTTCCGAACCGTTTATGATAAAGATCAACTGTAAAAAAGCATCTGAATCATGGGATTTTCTGCTTTCCGAGGGTCTACAATAACAACTGACCTCCTCTCATCTAGCGCTGCTGCTGCAGCTCAGCTGAAAATGAAACGCTATTCACCACAAAAACATTTTTTTTAAAAAGGGTTAGGGTTTTCCATTATGTTTTCTTAAAATATTTATTCAGCGCAATGTAGTAGTGAGTTCAAAGTACCAGAATCACACTAAATATCTACTTTTCTACCTATTTTGGCTATTTGCCACGTTAGAACCTCAGCGACTTCCGACGGGTTTTTCCCGGCCACCACACATATACTTAATGCCTTCAGTCAGCTGGTTTAGAGTTTTGATATGTTATGTGAAATAAATGTAATATAATACATAAGTAGTTCTCAGCCACTTTCAGCTCTTGAAAGTATAGCTCTCAAGTGAAAAAAAAGGTTGCAGACCCCTGAAGTACAAGTTAAGTAATGTCAATAGAAGTCTGGAAATGTAAGAGGCAAGAGCTACTGAAGAATTCCACTGATATCATTGAGCTACATTAGAAAGATGATGTCATTGTGGGCTGAAGAAGATTTCTATGTACACAGGGCCACCCCTGCCTAGACGCAGAACACGCACAGTGCATAGGGCCACGCGATCCAATAGGGGCCCCGTTTTGCACAAAAGATGCGCATATGCACTGCCACAGCAGGAGAAGAGAGAGAAGAGACCTTTTTAAAAAAAAAATCTGACACGGCACACGCCGTCCCTGCAATGATTGACAGCAATCGATCTGACCAATCACAAAACAAGAGGAAACTCCGTGCTTCCCTCGTGGGTATTTGTTGACATTAACGGCGCCGCTAACGCTGTTAATGTTCGTTAACGCTGTTAATGTCCGTTAATGAACACTGTTAATAGTGTTAACGGCCCAGCACTAGATGTAAAACTTTGTGGCATAAGCAAGCACTAAACCTTCGCGCTCAGCACAGCTGCTACTGCTGCTGCTACTCAAGAGGTAGGAGGAGAGATGCTAGCCTCCAGTCCATTTAGAGTCTAGATGTGGACTGTGGTCTGGAGAAGTCATTTGTTAACACCTTTGTTTGCATATGCATCCACCTCTGTTGAAAGGCAGTGGTAAATTTATCAGTTGTTGGTCGTATTTTCGGCTGAAGTTTATAATCACCACACAAGGATTTGGCTAATGTTATTTTAATGGTTGTAGGTCGTCATCTGTTGGTGAATTTAATCTATGACAGGCAGCTTTGGAGCTATTAGAGCTAAATATTAATAGAAATGAGTGTATTTGATACTTCAGTTGACAGAAGGAACTAAATTTGAATGTAGCTACATTTTGAAATATCAGTCTGTTTAGTAGGCTACTGAATTAGTATGTTTAATTAGGATTGTAGTTGTAGCCCATATAATAATAATAATGGTGATAATAATGCCAGTAATAATAGTAATAATAGATAGCAATTAGCAATAGTTTTTTCATATTAATATTAGTATAAATGTATAAGTAGTAGTACTGCCAGTATTAGTGGTTGTGGTTTGCATTATAATCGATTATAGTAGGGCCCGAAGAAATATTTTCGCTTAGGGCCCCATTTTGGTCAGGGGCAGCCCAGTATGTACACACTATGTCAATAGGTCCAAATAACTTTGATTATTAAAAATGGCATTGGCATAGCACTGTAGTTAACTCTTGCTGCCTGGTGAAAATTAAAATAAATACAAAAAGGGCAAGCTAATGATGAATAATTACACACTAACCGTTGGTGAATTCATTATTTGGTTAAAACACAGCTTTTTAACTTTGTGGTTGAAAACAGCACTTGAGCGTGAATAAAGGAAACAGCCATGCAATGAGTCGAAAGCTCTACAGAAGAAACCAAAAGCTAAGTCTCGGAAAAAAAGCCTTAAGGACCTTTGTTCATCTCAACTCTAATACTCAGGTAGAACAAAGAGGCCTCCTTGAGTCTCTTTAAACCCTAATTGACTTCTGTGATGTCACTAAGCCGGAAACTGGAGGATGTGGAACAATGACGACAGAAACACTGTGAATGCACAACGGAGGGCCCGTGCTAATTCCCTTGACTGAGAGCAATTAAAACTGGTAATTACCCAATGAGGTAGCGAAATGACCCTTTAATCTGCTTCCAATATGCTGTATTGAAATTGATGAAAACAGGCACCGATGCATTGCAGCTCACAGTGGATTTATAGCCCAGGTGCATTACAAGTTACGGAAATTAGAAGTTCTTTAACGCCAAATGGATGGCGCTGTATGTCTGTACCAAGTGTATACGCATGGTCAAATGACAAAATGTGCAGGTTTCTCAAAAAAAAAGGTGAATTACAAATTAACCATATCTGTTCTGTTCTGACTGTAGCCCAAAACCATTTCCCAACAGTGGCTGTCACACAAAGAGGAGGTGTTGTGCTTGTTTAACAGGAAGCCACAGAGCCACAAAGCCTCATAAAAATGTAATGAGGTAAACCCACTGAAACTCCCTTAACCGACACTTTAGACGGAGGACAGTTTAAACACTTCACGCCAACACAAACCCTTGTAACGCCACCTTCGTAACACATCAGAGAAATGTAAATGGGAAAAAAAAAACTTTATTTTTTACTTTAACTGTTTTTGTTGTTGTTTTAAGTCAAGCTGCTGTAGGTAAATTAGTGGTGTTAATCAGGCTG
Source organism: Decapterus maruadsi (assembly GCA_030347415.2). Lineage (NCBI taxonomy): Eukaryota > Metazoa > Chordata > Actinopteri > Carangiformes > Carangidae > Decapterus > Decapterus maruadsi. The sequence continues at coordinate 41,101,910 of CM064886.1, forward strand.
TAGCACTTGAGGAAGAATGGCATTGACCACTTATTGTCTAAAGTCCATGGTTCTAGTCCCAGCTCTGTTAGTCTGGGTTTGAAAGTGTCCTTGAGCAAGATACTAAGCGCAAAATTGCCTCCAACTCCCCATCAGTCATAGAAAATGGGTATATCTGGCTTCCATTGTGAGGCGCTTGGAGTGGTCGATAAGGCTAGAAAAGCTCTATATAACTGAGAGACCATTCACCGTTTAACTACACTCATGATGTGGTACTGTGGTGAATGCAGGGCTCATACCTGACAGGGAAAATATGCTAAGGGATATTCAACACTGCACTTTTTTTTTTTTACTGTGACCTTGACAATCGTGCAACACAATATAAACTGACTGCACAAGGGCACTCACCCAAGGAAAATCTATTTCAACAGGTATGCTGTGCCTGTAACCTGTGATTTAATATGACGGAATAATGATGAAGTGATTCTTCTTGTAATATGCCTGATAGCTGAATGAAAGTCATTTATCTTCAGCATCATTTCTGGCATTCGAGTGTCCAAAATGTTTCTGGGCTTTGATTTTAAAACAGGTCTAGGTTCTATTATTGATACTGTGAAAGTGTTTAATCCATTGAGAAAATGAGACTTAGGACTTCTTTAAATTTGTGATGTCACAACAATGTAATGGGATGCCAGAATGCGCTGTCACTAGCATTAGCATTGTGCTAATGCTAACTAACGGTCAGCTGGTACTTTCAACACCAGAGCTGCTGCTCGTTAAATACTGTTAGCGTTAGCTTAGCTTTAGCTACTAGCCGAGTGTTAGCTTAGATTTAGCCGTTAGCTTCTTCCTATTGGCACCTGGCAACCAGTACAAGGTTTGAGCGAGATCTGCAACACCTACTGGCTGGGAGGAATTAAAGTTGTAGCTAACCCCTTTAAATCTGCTACATTTGTATTAGGATTGTTCAGAAAACTGTCAGCCAATCAGAAGACAGAAGTCAGTCTTTATTAACCTTCAGAGCTCAAAAGAGAAGCCTGAGACAGGAGATGTAAAATCAAAACGAGATGGTGTTTGGCTCTTAAAACTACAAATATATCTTCTTATGGATCAACAATAAATGAGTGAAAACTATGCAACCTTTACTGTGATGCATGCTGGGTATTTTGCCACCACAAAGCTTTGCACAATGGCCTATGTAGTTGCACAAGATGGAATTTAATATCAGTTGAGCTTTCGGTACCACTCTGTAATATAGAACTGCTTTGGTGGGATTGACGGAATAAACAGCCTTGTTTCAAATAAAAGAGACGGAGGTTATGTTAGTTCTTGAAATATACAGTATGAAGCCGCCAGTGTTGGTTTCCCGCCATGATGGCAGGTTTCTTGACTTCACTTCCCTCTGGCTCAGACTGTGAGGAGCTGCAGCACCTGCTGCCCCCCCCCCGCCGCTTCAAAAGGTGTCGTGGAAGATGTACAACCTGTCCTCAGGCCCCGCGCCCAATCTCATGCAAGATTCATCAGAGCCAGCAGAATCTGGATTCGCCGCATATCCGATTCCGCGCCGGCGAATGAGACGAGACAAAAAGGGGATGCGGGCTGTGTCTGCTGTGCGCAGGTACACACACATACAGTGACTTAGAAGAAAAGAGTGAAGTCCGCACACTGTGTAAAGCTCCTCGAGTGTTTATTATAAATGTGTACTTGTTAGTACACAAAAAGTTTGTGTACATGTTGTTCACCCTCTATACCAGTTTATGTAAAAAAAATAAAATAAAATAAAAAGTGTACTAAATACTAAAGTGGGACCCTGACTTTTCCACTTTTTTTCTTAGACGACACATGTATTACATTTTTTTATTTAGCCTACTTTGTTTTGACGCTAATGCGGCATTACTATGAGTAGTCAGGGGCTTTTGCAGAACAATTCAGTCATATAAAGATCAGACTACTGGGATTTTTTGGGGGGCCCTAATGAGCCCCCATCACCTTTCCCTATACAACGGCCCTGGAGCCCAAGGAGCTTTACAGTGTGCAGACTTCACTCTTTTCTTCAAAGTCAATTTTGTTTTTTAGTCAGGCAGATGTTACACGTTTGGATGTGCATGTTTTACCCCACTATTGTGTACACACATTCAGTACACACACCTTTGCCTTTCTAAAAAACAACTGGCCCACTAACACAGTCGAGGCCTTTGGGGGGGACAAAAGCTGATGCCTGCGTGCTGTGATTTGGAGAGGGTCCAGGCCTTGTTTGGCTGCAAGCGGCGCTACTGGCTGTGGACAGCGGTTCAATAAGGACGCCTTTACAATGAACCTCTGCCCATGAGAGGAGCCCGACTGAGCCGCATCCTGTTACATTTCAGCTGGTGTTCAGAGCCGCTTGTAATCACAAGGATCATTTCTTTACAGGCAAAAATCAGACGTGGGATTTTACCCTGAGGGGGTCGGCTGCTATCTTATCTGTGTTTTCCCCAAAGAGGTTTGATGTCTAGATGAGTCGACACTCTAATGAAAGCAGACAATCATAGCTGAGTGGTTCTTGTTGAACCTCTGTTGGCAGTCCCATGGAAATGTACCCGGTACTTATCCAGGCTGTATCTACAGGAGGTGAAATCAGATGAAGTGGGCATTAAGCAGCCTTTAGTCTGTCATATTCCTGGTACACGATCCGTGAAATGTCCGATTGAAAGGAAACAAAACAAATACAGTACAGCCTCATCCCAAAAAGGATATAGGCTTTTTCTCATCTTATTTTAATTATATCAACAGTGCATAAAATCCACAACCTCACTTCTATTCCATCAGCTGGCAACATGGACGTTTCATGACGACATGGCAACAGGTATCGGCAGGGGCATCACGAGCTTTCCGAAAACGGACGATTTCGGTTAAGACTGGCAGAAAATTTGTTTAAAATTCAAACACCAAAATTCACAATTGTAGAATTCAGACAATCCGTGTATCATTCGTTCTTTCCATTTTCAATTGGAAATCAAAAATCAAAAAAAGAAAAAGTGACAGATTATGTTGTTTTTTGTTTTTTAATCAAACACGAACTATGAAAAAATGTCTGTTTTTCATATTTCAATTTTAGGCTCAGATCAAAAATACGAAATGGAAAAACAGGCGGATATCAAAGAGACAGAGTTACAAAGATCATTCATAGTTTTCATAGACGTGATCTGCGGAGCATTCATTCACAAGTGTTTTTCATTAGGCTAAATGTTAAATTAATTGAAAGCATTTGCAAAAATCAAGTGAAAGTAAAAAGTTTTTTCAATTTGTATTTTTATAGCTATTACAAAGCATGATAATTTATGAATCCATTCCATCAATGTTATTTTATGTTATGTTATGTTATTAAATTTTCACCAGTGGGTACATTTGTTTTTACAATAAGTGGTTGACCTGATCTTGAACTGTTGTTGTTGTCTAGAGTCAAGAGTGAGTTTTTTAGAGGAGAGAAAAGAGAGCGAGACGACCCGGCGGAGTGATTTCCTCAAAGACGTTAAAAATTTACTGAGTAAAAGTAAAAAAAGGTGTATTTGTACTTCGTTACTTGCCATCACTGGCTAAATGTTAAATTAATTGAAAGCATTTGCAAATCTTTTTTTCAATTTGTATTTATCTGTTTTATATTTACAAAAAAAATGTTTTGTGAATTTGCTAAATTTTCACCAGTGGGTACATACAATAAGTGGTTGACCCTTCTCTAGAGTCAAGATTTTTTTTATTTCCTCAAAGACTAAAGGTGCTTTACACTGCAAAAACACAAAATATTTCCAAGAATATTTGTCTTATTTCATCTGAAAATGTCTCATTTCTAGTCTAAACTAATCTCTTTCCACTTAAAATACAACTCATCACCTAAAAATGAACTTGTTTTTAGTAAATTTTAACTTGTTTCAAATAAATTTTCAATTGAAATAAGTAGAAAAATCTGCCAGTGAAATTAAGTTTTTGGTGCTTGTAATAAGAAAGAAAACTTGTTTCAAGTGAAAATCTGCTTGAAAGAAGTAAAAACGGTCTACTTTTTAATGTCATGAGTATTTTAAGTAGAATTAGATTTGTTTTGACTAGAAATAAGACAAATATTCTTGGTAAGAGTTTTTGCAGTGTAGCTGGTTTCTACTTCCTGTTTTCCCCATATACAACAACAGGAGGAGACAGCGTACTGTATGTCTTCATTTCAGTGTTCGTTGGAATTAAAGTTCTGGCCTCAGGGTCAGAATTAGCCTTATAATAAAATTCAATCAAGAATTTTGTAAATACGAACTTCTGTTGCCCCCAACTCATGTTGAATTTATCTACAGGGCATCTTAACTCATTATCCAAAGCATGTAGCTGTGCTGTAGTGGCTGTACAAGAACTGGCATTCACTCTCTAACACTTTTTTTTATAATGGCCTTTGCTGGTGCAGAGCCATTACTGGGAAGTTGTTACAACAGTGTGAAAATGGCTGAGAACACAACCTTTTCCTCTGAATTACAACATAAACTCATGGCTTGTTCAACTCTAACTTTGCCAGCATGTGACACTGAGGTGAAGTGTCAGCTCTACAGTAAACACAACTCGTGTCCGTCCTATTTTTTTTTTTACACCGACACTCGATTAAGCCGTTAAAAGAGAAAACTATCCATCTTGAGATGTTGTTGTTGTCTTCCCGTCACCCAGCTTTCAGAATTACGGGATTCAGTTCAAGACGTGGTGGATTGTTTGATGCAGCTGCCATGTTTTCATCTTTAAGCACCCAAAAGAGATGGCTCTGGAGTGGACCTGCAGTCTGCAGATAACATGAGGCTGATTTTAATTCTTAAAAGATATAGTCAGATTTTATGGAGTGCTGCGCAGCTCTGATTCTGAACTATGAAGTCGTTGGGGTGCACTAGTTGTTCATGTGGTTAAGGACATTCAGTACATCAAGGCTGAGTCTTTGTTGCAGCGGCCCTGGTTTGATTCTGATCTTGTGCTGCATTGACGTCATTTCGGAGCACAAAAAAAACAAACAAAAAAACATAATACTATGTAAATTCTTCACATTAATCTGTTCTAGTAATTTCGTACAATTTCATTTTTGCTCCTACTACGGGCATTTGAAATGCACTATCTTGGATTTTAGTGGGAGTGTACTAAGGTGCGGCGCCCACTGAACTCGAAGCAACCAATTAACGACTGGGAAACTCTCTACAAACCTGTCACTCAATGTAACCACCCCCCCATTTATGAAGCCTAAACAATACTTAAACGGTTGTGATAAATAAAAAAAAATCACCCACCCCACAGTGTTCACCGAGGTGGAAACTATCGGTAGAGACCAAAAAGATAAAATGTACTAGGATATAAATATGTTTTTTATATAAGTCGGCTATTTAACATGGCGGTCAATGGAGAGTTGCTCACTTCTGGAGCCAGCCCCCAGAGGCCGGACGGAGAACTGCAGCTTTTTGAACACGGAAGTGGTCTTCATTTGGAGAACCCACAACTCCCCCCTTGGTTATGATTCATGGATATGTTTTGATGTTAGGCGACACCTAGTGGTTGTAGTCATTATGACAAGAGCAAAGAGAAAAGTTCACATCTTGTACTTATTTTAACCTGAATCACAACATTTTGCTAAATCTAATCAAGCCATGACTGTTATTATAGCAACCATTTCAATAAACCCTATTCATGAGTTTCAAATGTAGTCCTACACCTGCCATGTTGAGGACCAACACAGGTGTTTCAGTTTGAGTTGTGTTTCTGATTGGAGTAGGACCAATTAATTAGTTTGAAACACCTGTGGGTCCTCAACATGGCAGGTTGTAGGACTTCATTTGAAACTCATACCCGGGCCTTTATCTCAAGCAATCTAACTGGTAAAATAAAGGTAAAATAAAAAAATAAATAGCAATTGCAGTCGTCATGTTTATTATTCGTCAAGTCATTATGACAACAAAGGTCGAGTATGATATGGTTGAAAAAAATTGTACATAGTTTTTCAGGTTGAGCTATAATACTTAAATGCTGCTCACTCATCAATGTGCTCTATAATAATCCATAAATAATCAATAACACAAAAAGATGCAATTTTGCATTTTTAATATTTTATGCTAATGAGGTATTTGGCTAATGAAATAAATGCAAAATTTTAATATGGTTGATATTAAAAGCTAAAACTACTTGTAGTGTAATGTAACATAATGCCTATGTGCGCTCCTGTGCGAGTCCAGTGCAGTACTCCCTGACAGCTCAGGTAACTGTGTAATCCACACACATAACAAGCTGTTTTATATACAGAGTGAAAGACACATTTCACATCGTATAATACATCACATTCTGAGTTTCTTATGATTGACTCGCTCACTGTGTGTAAAAGGATCATGTGCTTCACTCGGAGACGTCGCCGCTTTCGCTCCCAACAGAGTTGTGAAAGGAAGATAGAAGACAACAGCGGTAATAAAACACCGGCGTTATTACAGCGGCTGATACACGATGTGGAACGTTAACAAGCTGACGCGCCTCGAGTACGTGTCAGACACACATATGAGCGCGCTCGGCGTGTGCGCATCATGCATGCGTCTTGTGTCCTGCGTGCAGCGGCGAGTGAATAAGCGACAGTGACAGATTGCCCAACATATCTTCCAAATGATCCCCGAGCCCGGGGTTCGCCTCGAGCGAGGGACGTGTAACATTTCATCATCTCTGTTGGGGAGAGCAGAAATAAAAAGGCGGCGTTGATGATGGAGTGACCCTTGCGACGGAGGGAAGTGCAAGTGTGTGTGTTTTGTCTTGCCGTTGGACGCAAAGGTCGCACACAGCCTTCACAGTTCAAGGTCAACTCTAATGACTGGCTGGGTGAGCAAGAAAACAGAGAGATGATAGATAAATGCTGCAAATGTTATGGAATTCAGGCCATTTTATTACCACGGTGACAGATCAAGCAGCCGTTGACCACTGTGCAGCTTACTGGAGGGATGGCAGAAAAAAACAGAGCAGGGTTTGTTCCCATGGTGCACAACAAAGCTCTCCGATCCAACAGGTGAATCCTTTGCAGCCCAAAGTATCCCAAGATTTATGGCACATTGGTAATTGACAGCCTGAGGATTCCACCTTAAAAAGTATTGGGTTTCAGCTTAGTTCAATAAAGAAAAACTCCAAGATCTGCATGTTCTAGTTGCTTTCTTTACAACAACCATCTGTCGTTCATCAACAGCTGGTTCTTGCAGAGAAAGAGCAGATCCCGTCTCCATCTCACCCTCATTTTGATCCAATGTAGCAGGGAGCTTTGATTCTGCAGCCGTCCCTGAGCATGACTCTGCTCCTGACTCTGACCTTTCGTCTTCATCATCTGTGATGGGTTCTGTCCCCCCCTCCCCACCACCACCACCATACTCCTGACAACTAGATGATCTGATCCAGGGATAGAAGATTGCTGCTTCTCTGGGCTGCCTCCTTTCTTTCTGTTTTCTTACCTTGTACTTTCTCGACATTATGCTGCCATCGGCAAATGAGCAAAATCAATCCTATGGCTAATAATTAAGGTTTATCCCCCCAAAAATACTAACAGAAGGATATGATATTTATTTGGCAAAGACTTCCTTGCTGCCACGCCAAACTGTAACTGTCAGCAGCCAAGCTATACAGCTACTTTTCTGAAGCCAATTTTTAATGGGGATTTATCATTTGGCAATGTTTTTATAATATTTAACATAAATGCATGGTATACATTACTGTAAGTGTTGTAATGTAGGCCTAATTTATATGAGGGTAGTTAAACTATATATTCAACTCAAGTAGCTCTATGTCTGATTGAGACTAGTTTGAGTAGTAAATTTGCAGTGTCTGGTACTAAAATAGATCTCCAAAATAAAAGTATCCATGTGCTTCATTTTTAGCCGTTGTACTCTAAAAAGTTCAAGCAGGAAGTTTTTAAGTGCTTTGCTTGGATTTAACCCTTACAATTAACCATATCATGCATGTTTTTTTGTTTAAGTTGCCTGAAAAAGGAATTAATCTCCAATTCACTTGTTGGTATTGACCAGATTAGCTTGCTGCTTGAGCTAATTAGGGCCACGGGCAATCACACCGAAGTCCATTGAGAATTGACATAATGGGCCAAATGTGTTACATTTATATCCAGATAAGAAAAGGAAATAAAAAACTTCAACAATAAAAAGGTTTATATGTGCACTTGCCTGACTTGAAAGACGTGAAATTCCTTATATCGCGTCTGTACTTTACATATATGTCTGAAGGGAGTAGTCATTAATGTTTGCACTTTGATCATAGATGAAAGCTCTGTCTTGATGCAACGGGCCTCTGCATTACTATGTATGATATTAGTCCGGAAAAACTGAAATTACTGTTAGATTATAGCTCATTACTTTTCACAACCAAAGTTTATCAATCAGAGGAATTGTGTGAAGTTAAATCTGCATGTTGTGCGGAGTCGACTGGTGTGACTTTCAGCTTAAAAGGTTCTTTGTTGGAAACTGGTGTGAGGGAAACGGCGCCTGACGTGTTTACTGACTGACACAATGCAATCACAACAGAGGCAGCTATTACTGAGCACATTTTCATTAGGAGATAACGCTGTGCTGTGTGTAAAGAGATTGCAATTGGCTCAAAGAAAAGCCTGTGGACAGCCCAAGGACTTAATCAAAAAAAAAAATCACCATTGAGCGAAAATGAGTGTCTGGAAATCTCCTAGCCACCCTGCCTCCCTTTGCTGTGCTTGTGATCTAAGGAGGACCCTGCAGCAGGCTTAACCCACACATTTGAAGTCTGGGGTGATAAAGCATCCAGCCAGGAAAATACAAACAGGGAGAAGGGACGGAGCTGTGTATCCTGCTGCAAGTTGAGCAAGTTATACGCTACGCTAGATAAGACGAATGCAGACGGCTGCAGAGTGTGGGCTAAGTGGTTTTAAATCAACTTGGCCATCGCTGCACTTTAAACCATTCACCAACCCATAATATTTTGTCAGATATTTATTCCAGCGAGCTAAACTAACCATTTTGAATATTCTAGAGACCCGATAAGATGTATAAAGTGAGCCTCTCAGCCTGAATACCTTCTGAAACCACCTGGGAGCTGTTTTCGAGTGTCTTTTCAAAGCCTTTTAAAGGCACCTTGCATCATTTTCAAAGCCTCGCTCCATCACAACAGATGCATCAGTGCTACGAGTGGCCCTGGCCCTGTGGCACAATCAAGCATCAAACCGGAGAAGAAAAAAAAAGGAAAGGGAAGAAATGATAAATGGACGATTGGTCTGACTGCACCTTTTTCCCCTTCTCGTTTTGGATCAGAGTGCTGATTCTTTATTATGTGAATCCTTGTAAACCCCTGATGGTTTCCAAGGGATGAAAGCCAATAAAAGTGCGGGGGTGGGGCAGCTCCTGAATTATAGTTGCCGTGTTGTTGCAGCATCATTATCCGCACATCCAAAAAGTTCCTGTGGTCAAAAGGGAATTCACCGACTCCATCCATCCAGTGTGAGAACCTCCTCTTACCATTCCTGACTTCTCTCTTTTGCGTCACTGCTCCTGTACTTAACAATAAATGAGGTCAAAGCTATCTTTCATTCAAATTAAACTAGCTGGAGAATCACTCCTTGCTTTAGAAATGATTCCAAACCTTCTAAACCTGGACATTGTTTTTTTAAAGTATATATTTCTTGGCTTTTCATGCCTTTATTAGATAGGAGTTCAGAGAGTGACAGGAAATGGGAGGCAGAGAGGGGGGAATGACACGCGGGATAGGGCCGTCCGATGCGGGACTCGAACCGGGGCCGCCTGCAGCGAGGACTATAGCCTCTACACATGGGGTGGGTGCTCTACCAACTGAGCTAAACACCGCCCCTAAACCTGGCCATTGTTGTCTATGAAGAGTTCCTTTAAAGGGATACACCAACATTTTTCGTGTCTTGCCTCGCTCTCGAGTCCATGACAAGCAGATAGACACCATCCTTTTGACTGTGCGTGCAGTAACAAGGGAGATAGAGCCGTATCCTCCGTAATTAGCTTAGCTCAAACACTGGAAGTGTATGGGTAGTGTTTGCCTGCCTCCACCTAACATCATCAGAGAAACTCTTCAGCAACTCTAAACGGACTGATCTTCGTCTCAGAGCTGACAAAACTCTCCGGTAAGGCATCTTGAGCGGTCAAATGCCGGTAACGGGACAAGATCGGTCAAAACGGAATGTTCAAGCAAAGACGCTTTATTTTGGTTCAAGCTAGCTACATCGAGGGTAGGTTGCTTCCTGTTTCAAAGTAAAAGCACAAATTCTATCGTCATGGTTTTCTGTATGTAAAGGGCAACGGGTGTTTTATTTTGTGAAAGTAACTGGAAGTGTGTTGGTCACAACACAGTAGCGCCAAATTCATCCGAACAAAATAGTAACCAGCTGGTATTCAGACAAATTAACGACACACTGCTGATCTAAACGGCTACTTTCTCACCTAAACATGTTTGAAATGTCGATAAAGTGATATATTTACAGAGTTTAGAGCTAAAATTAAATCAGCTTCTAACTGCTGATTTCAGCTCAGGTAGGAGGCAGGCTAACACTACCCATACACTTCCAGTGTTTGAGCTAAGCTAATTACGAGCGATACGGCTCTATCTCCCTTGGTGCTGCACGCACAGTCGAAAGGATGGTGTCTATCTGCTGGTCATGGACTCGGGAGTGAGGCAAGACATGAAAAAGAAAATGTTGGCGTATCCCTTTATCTTGGTTTTCGTCCCCAACACACAGCAAGGTAGCAATCTTTGGGTATAAATTAGCATTTAAAAAGTGACCTCGAACACTTATCAGAGTATATTTAACATTTTCAAATAAAAACCTTATTTCACAGATAAGCATTTGGGCTGGAGTGCATTTGATGAAGGTGAGGGGTGAATATGGTAAGCTTTATCAGGGTTGTAATGGGCCAATTTAATGTTCCGATGGAAAAGTTCATGTCTTAATTGTACCTGATTTGAATATCTGGATTATTAAGCTTTCCCCAGGTGTAATGTCTTGTATGATTAATGACAGGAGAAGAACTAGTTCTCTCTACCGCTCCCTCCCTATCGGTGTGAGCATGAACTAGCTCACTTTCATGTTTCATTAATCTTATTCAGGCTGCCGAGCACACCTTTGGTAAAATCTCCTGTCTCATCAACGGTGTTACTTTGGAGTTATGAAAAATGTCTCTGCTCTCCATGGAAAAAGAGAACAGTGCTTTTTCTTTCACTTTTGGTCAGCTCAGACAGCGGCGTCGACACCACATTACTCACCTGTGAGGCCAGTGAACTGTGGGGTTCGCGGTGAGGGACATAAGGCTTTCTCTGCTCTGCCTCTGGCATTCTGAATATCACATTAAATCACATCTTGTAATATATTTGCTTTGCCGCGGGGAACGTTTTCATAAAATCATTCTAACAGGACACACTTCACATTTCGCACTCCTCAGCAGTGATGTTTTAAATCCCTGATACTTGTCTGCCAGACATTACTATCAATATTCAAGCAATCAATCAATATTCCTGTGTTTGACTGGGTGGTATAGATATAAACCCCCCAAAAACCTGTCCTCAGATTTACAGAATTCAACCTTTATTCTTATATAGGTCTGCATGACAGAGATCTGCAAACCTTGGACCCCATGAATGCACACTTCCAACTGATGGAAGCTGTCACTCAAGGTTTTTCCTTACTACAACAGTCGTATCCATGACAGGGGCTGAATGAAAAAGGACAGTGAACTGATCTGTGCTGGCGGTTTCTGTCTGTTAGTCAGGTAATACAAGTACAACAGTGTCCCCTCTGGATAGCTGATACTAGCTAGCTAGACTGCTATCAAGAAACAAACTGCAAAATGACGTTTGCACTCAGAACTTGTACTCAGTTGCCATCAAACACGGAGATTATGAAGAAGGAAAGATGGTCTACAAACAGCTGAAGTGCCAAAAGTCTGAAGAATAAAAACAGGCTTGGTTTTAAGTCTTTTTGGTGTTTTGCCAATTTCCTTCCTTAATTCTTGCTGTTCTGAAAGGTTAACCATCACGCTATAGTCACATGTATGATCAAGGGTCTCTCTGACCTCTTCTCCTGTGCTTTTCACTAAGAAGAACCTCCTTACAGCCACAATGCTTCACTGGAAGTGGTTTTAGCCAATGCCAGACATGGTGTCTGAAGTCCTATCCATAGAATGTGCTCTCAGTCCTTTTAGTGCTGGTTGGCAAACTTGAAGTGGGCCATTGCATGCCTGAACTCAAAGAGGCTTCCATCTATTTGCTTTACTATAAATGCCTAAATGATGAAAGACATTTAGTTTGTGAAGATGGTCAGCTCTTCTGAGTCCTGGTTCTAAAGACCTCTTTAATTTCACAAAGATTGCTCTGGAATGATTGCACTTAGATCTAGCAAGAAAAAAACGTTGGCATTTGGCATAAAAACATTGTCACTTAAGGTGATGCTATGTTTTGCAGAATTATCCGGTATCATTATTCCTCGGTGATAGGGTCATATTTTTAAAAGCAAGCTAACAACTACTCCAGATCAGCTTTTTCCTGGTTCATACACCTTTGGTCTCTCTGCAGCTAGGTGTATGACACATAGCTGATGTGCTGCACTTAAGAGTTTGCATGGGTTTCTCCAAGCCTGACCCTGCTAGCCAACTGTTTTTAGTCCATTCATTTCTCCTTGCTTACACAACAAATCTATAGATGAAGCAATAGAGTAATAGAAATGATAATAATAGAGTAATAGAGAGATTTAAAAATCGTCAAAAAAGATATTCTGATATTTATGTGAATCGATTTTTTCTCCCAGCCCTAGTGGAGAGCCTCTACTGCTGAGTCGAGGCCTTAATGGGCGACATGCATCTGTCTACAGCCTGCTACTCACATCTTGGTGACTAAAAATAAACTGTGCTTTTTTTCTCCATCTGATTTGAATTAGGGCAAGAAGAGCTGACAATTGGATGTATGTTATTACCATACAGCTGCTTCTCCTGTTTACCTCCTCCTCTCCGCCCTCCACCCTCTAGCTTTGCCTCTGTCTGCTCTCCGTCTTTCTTCCCCTCTGTCTCGTGTCTCTGCCGCTCACCCCTCCTCCTCTCCTCTGTCACGGAGCGGGAGCCAGGGAGTGACGCATCATCATTCGTTATTCCACTGAACACTCTGTCGATTCCCCCTCTGAGCCGCAGTTTCATATCTCATCAAGAAAAATGCCAGCCCTAACCGTGGCTGGCTCCAGATTAAAAAATCAGGTGTGCCGTGCCACGGGCAGACCTATTTGCAGCAAAAAGCCTTTAAAGTGAGAGGAGAGGAGCGGAGTTAGTGAGAATATATCCATCGGATGCCTTAAATTTGCCCGTTAAAATAGGCTCTAAATGTCCAAATGCAGAGTGATAAAAATGCCATCAACGCGCACCTTTTGAATAATATCTCTCTGACTGCACCTCGGATTTTATACTACCCAGAAACCTTACAAATGGGTGATTTTATAGTCAGATTACGTATTGTCCCTTGTCCCAATCAATTCTTTGTAAGGGTAAGGGGTTATCAAATCAATGATGGCAGCCCTGTGCAATGATAGGCATGATACATAAAAACTTCAAAGCTCCAAGGATCATAATGAATCAAGCATAAAATGTTAGATATCGCCTATTTGAAGTAAAAGGTACAACTAAACATTGACATGTTTGCTTATCAATGGTGTTCAATAGGAACTTTGTACCATTGACCCTTGAGGAGTGACAGTTGGAGGCCTCTCCAGCAAAGGGGGCTGAGATCCTGGAAGTCTGTTCTTCCAGTCTGCACAACCTTTGTTTACTAATAGATTGGGTTAGAGTTGTAGCCTTAAGAATACTGGAGCCATTAGCATCAAAGTGTCCAGTACATTCCGTACAAGCAGACAGGAAGTCAAGTACATTCCCTGCGTTGGGCTCCACCAGGGTTGTTCTGTTTGTGCCTCCACATTGTGTTCACCAGACCATGACCTCCACTGCGTACCAGGTTGGTTTGCAGCAAAATGTCAAGCAGCTGTGATTCATTCTTCATTGTGCAGCCCCCCAATAGTTGGTCTACCTGAACCTGTCCCCATGCCCTGAAGGCAAAAACAAAAACATGGACTGTTCTTTAAAAGCACCCTCATAATAATTATAAATGGCTTATCATTAGCAACATTAACACAATTTTAATACATTGATGAATTAATGCCCAAGACGTGGCAAGATCAAGTTCGTGCTTAATACTACAGTAATGGAAGCTTATTAATAAATGATGATGGGTTTTTACACTTAACAATAAGGCTCCATTTTATACCTTATGAATAATAGAAACGTATTAATAAATGGTGATGTGTTTTACACTCAAGGCTCCCTTTTAACAGTTATAAATGGCAGAAACTCATGAATAAATACAAAACGCCACATATGGAAATAAGACAAACGTCAATATTTTGAGATTATGAAACAACGGTCTTAAATCTCATCTCATTGATGTATTTGTGGCAGCCACACACACTGGCCACCATGTGTCTATTTTCTTTTTATCATTTATGGTCACAATGCTTGTCTGTCCTCTACTCTCTGGGAGAACCAGGCATGCCATGATTGAAGATTACTGGAGTTGACACGAGTATTATTGAACTTTACTGACAGTGCAACAGAAAGTAAAAAACAATAAGAACTTTGTCAAAAGGCATGTTCACCGAGCAGAACCATGGATTTTCATCTGTTCTGTCACAATTCTTTGGTGTTGTTTTAATGTTGAGCTGGTTAAGATAACAGTTCATTATTAGGCAAAGCTATACTGATTAACTTTGTTTAACCTGAAACCAAACCAAACTGACCCAATTTGTTCCCTTCCTCCATCCTTCCCTTTGTCCTTACTTCTTCTTCCTTCCTCTTTTGATCCAATTGACCCACCACCTTTCTTTCCTTCCTTTTTGACCCAATCTGTACCCTCCCTCCATCTATCTTTCCTTCCCCTTTCCCTTCCTTGTTTCCTTCCATTTTTCCCTTTCTTGTTTCCTTCCTACTTTTCCTTTGTCCTTCCTTCCTGCCTCCCTTCCTTCCCTCCTTGACCCCGGTGGACAACAGGAGGGTCAAAACACCCCAATCAATTTGAATCCTGTTCCCGATGAATACCAGTGATAAAAATGTTGATAGATCTTAAAGCTAATGGTCGCTGACTGCTTTTAACTAAAATATCCAATACATTTTATTGCAAAGTGGTTCCACAGTGGTTTGTGGGATTTCAATGGGGTATACAGTATGTGGCAGAACCACTGTAATGGTGTTTAAGGCCGCTTGATGTCTAAAACAGCAACATTAGATCTGTATTGCCACTTATGTGCTTTGGTTTTCAAGGGTCCATCAAAGGAAATGACACTACAGATGTGCTACCCCAAAAAGTTAGGTGCTCTCATCCACTTTGGCAACAGATAACATCAGTTCCAGGGTAGATAAATACCGATTATATAAGTATCTGAGTTTTATGTGTGGAAAAAAATATCATGGACTTTCAAAGACGGAGAGGAAAACTAGAAAATTCCTGAAGAAATGTGGAATGCCCCTGCTGCTTGGTGAGTATCATCACTCATGTTTCAATCAGCACGGAGCTCATTACATCAGGTGTTGCTTGTCTTAGAGTCTTATCCAAACCCTGACCTGAGTCGCTACAGTTATCCCACAAAAGGCCCTTTGAAGTTGCAAAGACCGGCCAAAATGAGCTGAAACGTGTCCTCAACACCCACAGGAAGACAAATATCCAAAAATATACAAAGGCATAAGTGGATCTGCAATAAAGCTATCACAATCAGTTGTGTGAGGATCCCCAGCACAGCACCTGGTTGTTATGGTGACTGAAGGAAAGGCATAATACCACTTTTACCCACTAGGGGGTGACATGGGACAAAAACATTCCTGTCCTATAAAAAACTTGTAAAACTGTGAGGTAAAAATAATTTAATATCAAATTAATACTGAAAAATAAAAGTCGATATACATTGCCTGACATTTGCAAAGGCATGAGCCGTCAGCGATCACTATGGTTTTACAGAAATGATCAATGATAGTTGGCAGTTTGAGAATATTAATACATTTATAAATATTTATATATTTGTGAAAACTGTAATAGCTAACACAAAAAAAAAATCTGACCTGAAAAAGCCTCAAGTCTTGTAAACCATTTAACATTTTAACCATGTTTACAGTACAAAAATGCACTGTAGCTACAAATAAACGGGATATTATGGGATTGGTTATGTTCACACCTCTCTATTCATTCTCTGTGGAAACAACTTTTTTTTTTTTAACCATTTACTTGATTGCAGTGAGTAATGTGGGTGGGCAGCTGTTTAGTAAGAACGACTCAAATAAAAGTTACTTTTCATGTTCTTAAAAATTCCAGTTATTTCTCTTTTTTAAAAGGATTCAAGTTCCAAGGGCATGTTTCCGATTCCGTCTTTGTGCACGGCTGTCCTGAACAAAAGTGAATACAGAAGATGTGCTCGTTGAAGGCCGCTTAGAAAAAGACATGAAAAAGTCCATGGTTTGGTTTGACTGACAGAACAAAATGAATAAAGTTATTCACAAGCAAAGGCCTGCTCTGAATCCTGACAGCACAAACTGCAGTCTGTTTAAACATTTAGTAAAAATGCTCATCAGCATACAAATGTGTCTTTACCATTAGTTGTTCTCAGGTGCTACCGTCAAAACAGTAGAAAGACAGTGCAAGGATATGTGGTGGTAGGTCTGTGGGGGGGGTGAGAACTCTGCAAACTATATTTATCAGTATTACAGGCATAAACTGGGATTATGCTTAACCACTGTTCTGCTAGTCCTGCTGGGTTTGGCAGCACCCGGTGAACCGTTAGCACCACCATGGTTCACGTGCTGGCTCAAACAATCTTTTACAGAACAACAGAAAGGAGAATGTTGTGCGTTTAAAGGGATAGTTCAACGTTTTGGCAAATTGGCTCATTGCCATATAGTCATAACAGTAGGTTCGTTACCTTTATTTGTGGGTGCAAGCTATTTTTAGAAGAGCGAAGCAGAGCCGTGAGCTACAGTGGCCTGGAGGTGCAGAACAAGATTACAACATGTAAAACACTTTTACAAAGCTCGAGACAAATGTACATTTTAGAAAACATTTTTACATATCATAAAACAAAATTACATTAGGTTACCATAACACTTTTACAAGTCCCGAAACAAATTTACATTTCAGAAAACAAATGAACAAGAAAGGAAACACTTTTACAAATACCGAGACAAATTTACAAGTTGAAACACTTTTAAAAGTCCCAAAACAAATTTAGTAACATATCAACCGGAAAGGGAATGTACCAACTACCGGAAGTGATAACAGCCAATACCATGGATGTATAATAAGAATGGCCAATACGAGTTGTTCATGGTGACCCAAGATGGACAGCAATCGGTGCCAAGTGAATTTGCCGCCGTCATAGCGGCAGCGGCACTGGCACTGCAGAGAATTTACATTAGGGACTTTAAGCAACGGCGGATTTTGCACTGCTACGGCACCCGGAAACAAATCTCTCCTGACGCTGGTGCCGTAGCCGGCAATACATTGGATCAGCAGTAGCACCGCGAGTCCTCCCACATAAAGCCGCAATAGGCTATAGGCGGAGCACCTACATTTTTTATTTTTTTTTAAATGCACCGCAGCGGAGTTTTCCTTTATAGCTGAACAGCTGACATGTGGTCAAGATGCACAGTAAAGACCTGTCACAGTGTCACCTGTTCATTTCATTAATATAAACTTCAACCTCAGACTGTCTGCTTCCCAGATGATCACACAGGGAGAGCATGTACAGCAGCTGCTTGTGTGATGAGTGTGTTACAGAGTTCTGCTGGGACCAGTGACGGAAGCAGCCAGCAATTTGCCGCAGTCAGTCCGGTGCCGTCCCCGTTGCCAGTCTAATGACCGCGGCGAATTCACATGCTACATGCCGGCTTCATTGCTGCCTGCTGCCGTCACCGGTGCCAGTCTAATGACGGCGGCAAATTCACTTAGGCTAGTCTACTGCCGGTCACAGCACTGACACCGATCGCTGTCCATCTTGGGTCACCATGAACAACTCGTATTGGCTGCTCCCGTTATCACTTCCGGTAGTTGGTACATTCCCTTTCTGGTTGATACGTTACTTGTAAATTTGTTTTGGGACTTGTAAAAATGTTTCAACTTGTAAATTTGTCTCGGTATTTGTAAAAGTGTTTAGTTTCTTGTTAATTTGTTTTCTGAAATGTAAATTTGTTTTGGGACTTGTAAATGTGTTATGGTAGCCTAATGTAATTTTGTTTTATGATCTGTAAAAATATTTTCTAAAATGTAAATTTGTCTCAAGCTTTGTAAAAGTGTTTCGGAATTTGCAATGTCGTTTTGCACCTCCAGGCCACCGTAGCAAGCTGCTCAGAGCTACGCTACGGAGGCTCGTGGGATTTCTTGGTTTCCCTCATCAAACTCATCAAATACACAACCCAACAACTCCACAACACTCTGGTGGACAAGTTGTGACCTGACCACGCTATGAGATAATAACACAACGTTACCAGACAGAGTTGTTTTAGAGGGAAATTCAGAGACTGTTGATGAAAAACTGTCCCTGAAGGCAACGTGCATCAGATGTTTTGCATGAATTTCCCTCTGTATTTGCTGCAAAAAATGTAATTCTACTTCCTCTTATACTTTGTCAACTCTGAGAAACAGTCTGAAACCTACCCAAACAAACTGAAAAACTCCATTAAAAAGCATACCATCTGTTTTAGTGGTACATTAATTGTTTAAAGGACATAATGCATTCGCAGGGAGATGTTATTTCCTGTATAATGAAGCTGAATGATCAAGGTATCCATCAGTATCAGTGGTGATTCATGCTTCCTGGACATCAGTTGCACTTAAAAGCCACCTCGTTCATGAGCATTAACCAACCATAGCCTTAAAATGAGGGCAGAAGCAGAGGATAACAATAACTACTGTCTCTTTTCTTCTTCCTCTCTTTGTCAACTGGTTTGAAAAAGCTGAAGGATTGACGTCACCTCCTCCCTATTAGCTGTTCCACGAGCTGTTACATCGAGCATTAGTTTCATCAACCTCTCTGAGGAGGTGAGACATTGACGCATACCACGACTATGTTGTATATACCACACATACAGAATATTACTAAACAAAGGAACTCAAGCTGATCGCAATTAAGAGTTAACTAGATCTGCTAAATTTAGCATACTACCTTTTTTTTTTTTTTTTTTACATATGATCTACAGTGCAACTGTTTTTATTAAAGTAGGTCAGGCGTCACACTGTTAGTGAGATATTTGGCAGCTATTTTCGACTGACTCAACACTGCGAAAGGCTTCCAGAGTGTCTGAAAATATATCTTAAACAGCCCGTGAACCCTGAAAACTCACCACTTTTGATCAAAGTGCCGTCTGTCTGTCAGACCCAGCCTGTATTACTGAGAATGGAACACATTAGCCCTAAATAAAAAGCCAGCGGATGACACACAGGCATCTGAACACCATTAAATATAGGACATAGTGTGCAGATTGTTTGGCATATTGTTGACATGTATTCCCACATCTCCGCTAGCTGCTGCAACAATGGCGGTTCATCTAAGCTCTGAGCTCTCTAGGGTCATATTAACTTCTCATGTTTGTCTAGTGTGTGTGATGCTAACGCTAACGTCAGCAACGCATTTCAAGATCAAGCATGTTATTCTTTTTCTGTGCTTCTGTTGATCCTTATGTGTGGTTTTAAAGGGATAGCTTAGCTTTTTGAAATGGGAGCAGAGACCTTTCTACTGCGGATAGTATACTTAAAGGGATACGCCAACTTTTTTTTTCCGTGTCTTGCCTCACTCCCGAGTCCATGACCAGCAGATAGACACCATGCTTTCGACTGTGCGTGCAGTAACAAGGGAGATAGAGCTGTATCGCCCGTAATTAGCTTAGCTCAAACACTGGAAGTGTATGGGTAGTGTTAGCCTGCCTCCACCTCAGAAGAAGTCATCAGAGAAAATCTTCCACAACTCTAAACGGACCGATCTTCATCTCAGAGCTTCGTCAAATGCCGCTAACGGGACGAGCTCGGTCAAAACGGAGAGTCACACTTCCTCCTTGAATATGATTTGCTGAGAGAGAGAAGTGACACTGACAAGCTTGGCATCGCTTCAAAGATCCTGCTGCTAATGTAAAAACAACCCCCTGTTTAGGCTGCACACATTTAACTGGTGTTTAACTGGTGTTTTGCTGCACTTTGCATAAAAAGAGTCCATCACTCGTCCTCTCAATCAAAATCCAATTTGAATTCTAGCAGTTAATGGTTATTTATCGGTTAACGAGCGTCGGTTATCGGTTAAAAAATATTCTGAATGTGCATCCCTACCCCTGTTACTAACCCAACACACACTGCAGTTGTTGACATTAACACAGTGTGAACCAAAAGAAGAGAAAATGTTGCAACAGTTGTCTGGGAGCTGAGCCGCTGGTGGAGATGAGTGACAGTTTGTGGTTCACCAGAGATCTTCTCACTGTGTGGTTTTTTTTTTCAGTGCATTAGGCAGACTGACTCCAGCTTGAAAATGCACTGACATTTAAAAAGTATAAAATAATTAAAGGCTCGGTAGGCAGAAATCTAGAAAAAAGCCTTGAGTTGAGTCCACACGGTTCTCATCCCCTCCGCCAGTCCGTCACTTTTACGTTTTAATATTTTTTCATGCGAGAAAGTGACGGTTTAGATTCCCAATCCGTGGTCAGTTTTTCCTAATAACGTCTGTAAGTATTGTTCCGACTTTTGTCGGAGGAGTGCAGAGCCACACACGAGCGGCAGCAGCGGCTCATCACAGAGGCTGCAGCCGGGGAGCTGAGCTCATCGGCCAGGCAGCTTCTCTGTCCTCCTCCCTAACCAAGCAACTTGCCGAAGCTTCTTTTCTTTTCTTTTTTTCAATGTTATCCTCCATAATGTCCGAGTCACGGGTAAGAAAAACCTTTTTGAACACATGAACGACAACATAGTTTTTATATTTCGTGTAAAATAATACGAATAAGAGCTGCTGCTCTGTGATTGGTCAAAACCTACCGTCACGGGTAGATTCTTTGCAGGCTGAAAACAGAGCCTAGGGGAGACGCAGACGTCTGATCTTTTTTCACATCACTTCATTTACATTATCCTCAAGGTTATTGTGTAAGTTTTTGCCTAATACTGTCAAAAAAAAGCTGCCTACCTAGCCTTTAAGGCTGCAAGCAGTGATGAACGGGCCCTCGAGCTCCTGCGCCTTACAGGAGGGGGGGGGGGGCACTCAAGATACCACTTCACTGCACAGCATCATAACTTGTCATCTTGAGACCCCGGTTAGAGTGGGTGCAGTCAGAATTAGTGCGTCAAGGTGTGGAAAGCGAGCATCCTGTTGCCACAAGGGGCAACCGCAGCTTACGCTTCGTACACTGGCCGTGAACGGACGATCTGAAGCCCCCTGGTCACGCCATCATGTAACCGTAGCAAACAAGTGTCTCATCAAAGCCATGAACCGCAGTTGAACCCTTTGTTTTCATGTCATCAAAGTCACCATATCAAAACAAACTGGCCCTTTTCAAAGGCGAAGCTGAATTTTTTCTTCAATCTACCATCCCACCAATAAAAAAAACAAAAGTTAGCCTCTTTAGGTCATTTGAGAGCGAGACAGTCAGACAGGTTCCAAAGAGTGTTATGCTTGAAAACGTCTCCTTCTCTTTAAACCTGATTTTCTCAGATTTATCCTCCCAGAATGCTGAATTTGGAGAAAACACGCTGTATTCAAATGAGGATAACTAAAAAGTGGAACATGCTACAAACTCACTTTTTTCCCTGGTGAAAGTAGAGAGTCTCCCCTTTCATTTGAGATATTCTGTGTCATTTTAGTCATAGCACAACATATTCTGTGGCTGTTTGAAAAGTAGTAGAAATCCTCAAAAGTGCAGACACAGTAGCTTATCAAAGTTTACAACCTTCATCTAGTTCCTGCCTTTCAAATCTTCTCATCTCTAGTTCTCACCTTTTCTGGAGCGGCGGCCGGCTTGAATCTGGAGGCGCAGACCAGGAAGGAGTCTGGCTGAGGTTTAGAGTTCTTCACATCGGGATCGTCGCCCAGGACGATGTGGTGGAACAGGCCGAAGAACTCCTTGTGCTGGCTCGTCTTCAGCTGGTACGTCGCCCCGGCCGAGCTGGTCGCCACGGCGATGGGGACGTTGTGCTTCAGCAGGTGGCGGACCAGTTTCTCCACACCTGGTGGAACACAGGACACTTACATCATCTACTTTTTTATTTTATTTTATACTATTAAATGACTACATAGATATAAAGTTAAGTTATTTTGGTAATAAAAAATGCTATTTTTGCATATAACACTTGAAAGGTGTAAATGAATAAATACATTCAGAAATAAAGCAATAAATGCAGAAATTCAGTCATAAATAAATAGAAAAACAGAGACAGAATAACAAATAGCACAACAGCAGCACCAGGAAGGCGCTGACAAAAACAACCAGCACCTGCATAATGGCTCCTGTGCTAAGTCGACCCTGACAATCAGCGCCCGCCAAACAAATGAATTGCTCTCAATTGTAACTCAACGGTGACATGACATTCTGAGGATGAAAAGACATCAGCTGATTGCTGCTGCACCTGCACATTCACCCCCCCCCCCCCATGTGTAGCCCAAACGGACACATTTACAAAGATGCGTTTCATTGTATGCATTGCCTGCAGAGCGTAGACACAGACAGAAGGAGCAGCACTCCTACGTGCAGGAATAAAAGAGGACTGCAGCCCACGCAGGAGCTAATGATAGGCCACCCTCCAGTTGAGAATATAGCAGTTGCATTTGAGTTCATGATGCGTTTGTGGTCTTGAATTTGATTGCTTTTGAAAATTGGATATTTGAAGTTTATCTGAATTTAATTATTGTAAGATTTATTATTGTTTTAATTGTTCTTATGTTTTATTAGATCTAAACTTTGAGCTTATTCAGTATCTCCATTTTTATTCCTTTGAATAATTTATATAAACATTTTTTTTGTTTTATTTCATCTATATATTTTTATTTCATTTCATTTTGTTTTATTTTATTTACCTATTTTATCTTATTTTGTATCCACTCTCTAGTGTTTCCCCACTGCAAATTACAAATTGCCGTGTGTGTGTGTGTGTGTGTATTATATATTTATTTATCTAACCCTCCTGTTGTCAAGGAAGGAAGAATGGACGAGGGGAAAGAAGGAAGGAAGGACGAAGGGAAGGAAAGAAAGAAAGAAAGAAAGAAAGAAGGACGAAGGAAGGACAGAAAGAAGGAAGGAAGGATGAAGGGAAAGAAGGAAGGACAAAGGGAAAGATGGGAGGAAAGAGGGAGTTGAAAAGGAAGGAAAGATGGAAGGAGGGAGGGAACAGATTGGGTCAAAAAGAAAGGAAGAAGTAAGGAAGGAGGAAAGGGGAAAAGGAGGGAAAGAAAGATGGAAGGAGGGAACAGATTAGTCAATTGGATCAAAAGAGGAAGGAAGAAAAAATGAGGACAAAGGGAAGGAAGAAAGGAAGGAAAGGAAAAAGGATTGTGGAAAGAGGGAAGGATATGGAGGAAGGGAACCCAGAAGGACGACAGGAGGGTTAACCTTTATTTACCCAGGAAAGCAATTAAGAACTATTTCTTATTAAATGTAAATGTAGGCTACTCTCTGGTTTTATTAGTTTTTATCTAAAGCATTTTGAGCTGCTCCTCTAGGAAACGTGCTCCACAAATAAAGTAAAACAAACCAAAAAGCAAAAGAATACCTGGCAGGAGATTGGTGGAGGGAAAAATCCTCTCCTGTATCTGTCTGGTCTCAGCGAGGAGTTCCTCAGCGGTCATGGGAAGTTCGAGAGCGTCCCTGATCATCTGGGAAGCATCCAGAGCCTTCTTCCCCATCACTGAAGACTTGATGTCCCATGTGTACTGCTTCCCAAAGCGGTCACATACCTCCTGGAAGGACACGGTGTAAAGACGCTCTGTGTCTGAAAGCAGAAAATAAAATAAATATGTAAAGAAGACACTTAAATGCCATTTAAAAAGAAAAATAACAATATTTAAATCCAAAGTAAGCCTGCAAAGGAACAGAGGAGCTGTGGCAGCCAAACTCTATTGAAAAAAAATGCTAATTTAAAACCTACAGGCTTAGAATAAAGTGTATAATGGTTAAATATGATAAATTCCACTTTGTGTATAATAAATAGGTAGACATCTTTAATTCGGAATATCTGTGTCTTATTAACAAAGAAGTTCTGTCACTGAAATCTCAACTTTAAAAAGTCTGTCATTAACACAGCCGCTTTTCCTCTTCAACAAAGACGTTAAACACCAACTATTCTTTGTTTGCAATATTAGTGTTGAATGATGCCGAATTTCCCAGCACTTAAAAATGTTCTAAGAGACTACATAAACAATGATCAGTGTGCGCGTTAATTAAGTTATGAAGTCGGAATGTATTAATTCGCCGGTTTTTTCTACGGGATTCCACAAGGGAATCACGCACGGACTCCAAAGCTGCCGAACGCAACTTAACACAAAACATAAGGTAGGTATCAACACCTAATAACAATCCATCCATGTCGAAAAGGACATGGCTCACAGGTTTGTAGCTGCTGCACGTCAGATCCATGCTGCACGTTGACATGTTTGACTCGCGAGTTTACTTCCGCGTTGGACATTAATCGAAAGTGGACAAATAAAAACTAACACAGACAAAACGGTTACGGTGTAAAAGGCAGTTAATGTTGGCTGATGCTACCGGCTATTTGCTACAAAAAAACCGAGGCTATGTAGTTTGAATGATTAAATTAATAAAACACATTAGTATTATATAAAGTGTGGATGTCAACAGAGGGATATGATTTTTGTCGTCCCAACGCAGTGGCTTGTGGGAAATGAAGTCCATACACAAAGTTGCAGGTTCTTTTTTACTTTTCCAAAACCCTGCATAAATCTCAATATGTTTTATATGTAGGCCTATTCAATATAAAATACGCTTGCATTTTTATTATTTTTATAAAATGTTTTCAACTTTAAAAAAAAAAAAATTACCCTACCAGCTGCAGGATGATCCTGTTTTTAGAAGAATGTTCTTCAGTTTTTACTTTTCTACAAGAAAGATAAAGTAACTTAGCATGTGAATGTTCAATTCAATGCTTTATTAATTTCTATTGGTATAGTGACAGGAGAGCTGTACAGTAGGCTAGAGTAGGCCTACAGACAAATAGCCTATCTTTATTTTAGCAGATTTTTACTCACTGATATTGCTGTGCACTGACAGCAGTTGTGTTTTAAAGCAACTATCAATATGTTATAGGCCTAATGATTTTGACTTTTTCACTTGGAAAAAAGAAGGTGGTACTCTGTTGTTCATGCATAGCGCCAGTCTCACATTTTCCATGGGGGACCTTTGCACCATGTCTGGCTCATAATTAACACATGGAGTCTTTTATTAACCCACCAAACAACACCAAACTCAAACTGTGATAACAACCGTAAGGCTAACACACACACACACACTCATATCAACACCTATAGAATGTTTGGACTGTTGGAGCATAGATGTTGGAGTACCAGAGGCAGGGCCGTAGCTAGAAATTCTGGGACCCCTGAAAGAATACTAAAGTGGCCCCCTGACTTTTCCACTTTTTTTCTTAGACTGCATGTGTTAATTTCTTATTTACTTTGTTTTGATGCTAATGCAGCATTACTATGAGCATTAGTCAGGGTCTAAGCAGAATAATTCATACAAAGATTAGACTACTGTTTTTTTTTTGTGGGCCCCACTGGGCCCCTAGAATTATCATCACCTATACACAACGGCCCTGCCCACAGTGGAAAACATGCACAATTCCCCCCGAAAGGCCCGAGGCCCGGAAAATCAAACCCAGAATCTTCTTGCTGAGAAGCTAACGATGCTAAATTAATTTAAATGAACACCCAAAACATTTGAGTGTCCTCACTTAGGTTCTCAGAACAACCTCCAGTTTAGCGCGCTGAATTCCAAATGTTTTTATTAAGTTGAAATTCAAACGTATTACATCTCCACCCTCCAGAGTGCATCTGGTGCAAATTACTGACAAAAGGCTGCTGGCTGCATTGTTACCGGCCCCTGCCACATTTCTCTGAATAATTGGAAGCTTCATGCTAACCAAGTTTGTCTTGTTAGTGTGAAAGAGATGTCAGGGGAATGAGAGAACCCTGTAACCTGGACGATCTAATGAGCCTTTGGCTTTCAGGTCTAATTGGGGGACAGTGAGAGTGAAATGGAGGCTTTGCCAAACTGTGTAGTTTAGGGAATCGCTAAGACAGGAAGCAAAAACCTTTTGTTTCTGGTGGTGCACTAAAGAAAAGTGGAGTTATATATTGTTGTTTGTGTTAATACAAGACTGACAGGATGAAAAAAAGTGTATTTTTATTCTGTTCCAGGAGGATCATGAGTGCACAGGAAGCAGCAGAGGAAAAAGAGTAGCCTGATGATGCTTCCAATCCCACAAATCAATGCAACAACAAACAAGATGACAGTGTGGAAGACGCACCTGGAGATTGCTATGAAGCTAGCCCAGAGCGACACTTTGCTGTCTGACTGAAACAGCATGTCAGTAGATATAAATAGTGGAGAAGTAGAAGAAAACACACACATCTAGAAAACGCAGTTAGTTTGCACCTCTCCCTTTGGAGTAGGTCTGATGCTGAGATGCCGCTACAATTAGACTCAGACGTTTTTGTGCGCGCTGCTTTATGTTTGCTGCCTAATTATTGCACTGAGATCTAGATATACACATCTGGCTTTTCATTGCAGCTCATCAACAGTCAGTGTGGTCTATGGTGAAATGCACAAGACATTGTATAGTGGATTAACCCTCCTGTTGTCCTCCTGGGTCAAAGGAAGGAAGGAAGGAAGGAAGGCAGGAAGGGCGAAGGGAAAGAAGGAAGGAAGGACAAAGGGAAAAATGGGAGGAAATCAGAAAGGGGAAAAGGAAGGAAAAATAGATGGAGGGACGGAACACACTGGGTCAAAAAGGAAGGAAGAAGGAAGGACAAAGGGAAAAATGGGAGGAAAGCAGAAAGGGGAAAAGGAAGGAAAAATAGATGGAGGGACGGAAGGGAAATAAGGGAAGAAAGAAGGAATGGAAAAAAGGAAGGAAAGATAAATCAGGGGAGGGAACAGATTAGGTCAATTGGATCAAAAGAGGAAGGAAGAAGAAGTAAGGACGAAGGGAAGGAAGGGAGGGAAAAAGGAAGGAAGGAAAGAAGGAAGGATGAAGGAAGGGAACATATTGGGTGAATTTGACCCAGAAGGACAACAGGAGGGTTCAATGTGGAACCAATGAAGACACTGTCTGGATGGACTAATTTTGAATCCCTCTTTTATTTGTATAAGTGTTTATATGAAATGTTGTACAATTCAACAAGAACTTAAAACAAGCCACTAAGACTTCCTGAACTTAATGATGTCACAACAGGTCAGTCGTGCCCAGCCCACCTGGACCCACCATCCAACCTACAGTATGCTTAATTTGGTTTCTTCTATCTTTTTATTGGATTAATTAAAAGATGCTCTGACCCTAACCCTTTGATTCAGAGTGTTTATTTGGAATGTCCAGGGACCTCTTCACTGTTTTCACATTTAGAGTTTTATGCTAATGTACTTGTTTTCAGTCTATCTTCAATTCCCTATGGTGCAGCAAAACAAGAGGCTGTTGTTCTTATTCTTTAAAAAGGACTCAAAGGCACATTGATCTAAGTATTCAGACATTTTACAGAGGCCTACAGGCAGTTATTACATCCTCCAGTCTTCACTCCTCAGTATCTCCTGCTTCCATCAAACCAGAGAATCCAGTTTCTTGCAGACGCAAATGTCCGATCATCCTTGTGGACTCCAGTTAAAGGGATAGTTCAACATTTTTGACAAATTGGCCCATTGCGATAATCCCTATAGTCATAACAGTGGGCTTGTTATCTTTAATTGTCAGTGCAAGCTGTTTTTAGAACGGCAGAACAGAGCCGTGAGCTGCTTAGAGCTACGCTACGGAGGCTCATGGGATTTCTTGGTTTCCCTCATCAAACTCATCAAATACACAATCCAACAACTCCACAATGCTTTGGTGGACAAGTTGAGACCTGCACATTCACCACGCTATGAGATAATAACACAACGTTACCAGACAGAGTTGTTTTAGAGGGAAATACAGAGACTGTTGATGAAAAACTGTCCCTGAAGGCAACGCGCATCAGCGGTTTTGCATGAATTTCCCTCTAAAACAACTCTGTGTGATAATGTTGTGTTATTATCTCATAGCGTGGTGAATGTGCAGGTCACAACTTGTCCACCAGAGCGTTGTGGAGTTGTTGGATTGTGTATTTGATGAGTTTGATGAGGGAAACCAAGAAATCCCATGAGCCTCCATAGCGTAGCCCTGAGCAGCTCACGACTCTGTTCCGCCGTTCTAAAAATAGCTTGCACCGACAATTATAGGTGACAAACCTACTGCTATGACTATAGGGATTATGGCGATGGGCCAGTTTACCAAAATGTTGAAGTTGATCTGCTTTAAAACCCCAACTCCTAGTCTTAGCAGTCTACTTTATGGCCCCATATGGCTTTATACTTGGGGGTAAATGGACTACACCTATTGAGGTTCAGTATCTTGTGTAGGACATTAGGAATCCAACCGCTGACCTTCCAATATAAGGACAACCCATTCTTTACTCCCCGACTGTTGTTCCCGATGAAGCTTTGTATGTTTTTTTTTAATCTATTCTCTGTCGCAGTGTAGATCCAGTCTCATCCTCAAAAGATTATTGATGAATTCATACACTTTTATTTGGTAGAGAGGAATCAATGTGAAGTGCATTTTGTGTTATTACTCCACAAGCAGAGGCCCAGGTGATAAATCTGGCTTTCTTACAGTATGACATCCTTTAAAGCCGATGCTGTCACATTCCCCCGATGACACCCGTTATTTGTAATTCTCCTCCGGTTTATCCTTTGATTACAAAACTGTGACACTTCACACAAGAGGGACAGTCGCTAAAGCAATCAACACACATACACACACATGCACACACACCACTATTTACATTGTGATGATAAGCTCGTTAACTCTCTGCGGCTGATCGGTATCGCCCTCAGCTGCAATTCCCCAGCCAACCATTTGTCCTGGGTGAGATATCAGCAATCACCATTTTAAATGAGGAAAGGTGATATGAAATGCTAATTCAGCAACTAAGATCAATACCGTTCACCCAGGAGAATAAAGTAAAGCGGAGTACCTCGCACAGGCAGCTGTCCTTAAGTACTCAGTGAAAGACATTTCACTACAAAACACAAGGAAACCTTGTGACTTCTGACTAAGTAGGGCTTTTCTGATTGGCTTGAAGTTGTATCTCAGAGGTGTGAGCACATAAAACTATTATAAAAAAAATATTATACTATACTACTGGAACGTTACGGAACAGAGCCGTTTTTGAGGTAAATAGAGTCTGTTTGCTAAAAAACTGTCCCTGAAGGCAACACGCATCAGTGGTTTTGCATGAATTTCCCTCTAAAACAACTCTGTGTGGTAACGTTGTGTTATTATCTCATAGCGTGGTGAATGTGCAGGTCACAACCAGAGCGTTGTGGAGTTGTTGGATTGTGTATTTGATGAGATTGATGAGGGAAACCAAGAAATCCTATTGGCCTCCGTAGCGTAGCTCTGAGCAGCTCACGGCTCTGCTCCGCTGTTCTAAAAACAGCTTGCACCAACAATTAAAGGTAACGGACCTACTGCTATGACTATGGCAATGGGCCAATTTGCCAAAATTTTGAACTATCCCTTTAACTGTTCCCCTTTTCAAACTTTAACCCCTAACCCTTGTTTTCAAATGCAAGTATGGTTGCTGGCCTTTTGATGCTACTATCTGCGCTAGAGCATCCTCTGGTGTCAAATGTATGTTACACTTATGTGCGGAAAGTGTAACAGAACTAATTTATTCCAACTGTGGTACTTCTACTTGTCCCAGAGACATAGGACCACTTCAGTCGTGACACTGAGATCAGCAGTGTACTCTAATGATTCACAGCCAAATAGTACCTCTGCCGTACTGAGCTTCTAAGACAAAGACATTCCCACACAGCTCTCAGCTCGAGCTGTATTTACACAAGAATTAGATCGTTACTGGAGCGGACTGTGGTATCAACATGATCTGTATGTTGCACACCTCCTCCTCCTTCTTCTTTATCCCCCCAAAGGAACATGCTTCAAAGGCAGGAGGCTTCAGAAACTTTCTCAGACTGCTTTTGAAGTCTTCGTTTTGCTCTAATCAGACAGTAATTAGAAATTAGGAATAATTAAATCAGCAGAAGTAAACCTGAATAAACTGATAAACTTGAACAAATGTGTAAATGGAAATACGATGGTAGCGATGATCGGGACAATGATGATAGTTAAGTAAATATAGTGCTGAGTAAAAATCCCTCCCACCCTGCTTTTACTCTGATGGACCAAATTAGTCAGAGAGAGGCTGTAAGCACTTGAGACTGAAGTGTTTATGAAGAGGCTTCCCCTCACTGATGATAATGATAATTATGGCACTCATTTACAGGCATCTCAATTTTCAATTACAAGGTTGATTACAAGAAGAGTGAGTTTATGTGAAGAAGTTTAGTATTTTGATCTTTATGAGTGAGTGAGTTTAGAAGGACTAAAACTTGTACCAAATCCATAGTCTTCTCACTGCATTTCTATCACCATAACTAGATTACACCAAATACAGTCTAAAACGGTTTCATTATGACATGTTCAAGTGGCGATGAATCTAAAAGAGTTGGGAACCCCCACTGTGGTGAAGATATCTGTCCAAGAACTCAGCAGGATCTTCTGTCATTCCTTCACAGATTCCGGCCTTTCTGTTCTTCTGGACTTTTTTATCTAAAAGTATTTTCAGCTTTCTGTTTTCCTGGATCTTTTGGACTTTTTGGACACTTTGGTTTTCCTGGACTTCCAAATGTGTTTCTATAATTGCTCTCAGCTAGGGTTATTATGGGAATTTATGGGAATTAACTGGAAATTGGAGGTAATTTAAACTTATATGTATCATATCCAAACATAAATGTAAATATTTTGTTTTGTCATAAGCAGACATCCATGCAAAATAATACAATTAAAAAACATGACATTTCAACAGATTTATTTGTGAGTATAACTTTATCAAGTTTTAATTCTTGTACGAACAATCAATTATTTTACTCAAGAACAAAAACATGAATGGTGAGTAAAATATGACTTACTGTATTGGATTAAATCTTCTAGTTTTAGCCAAGATTATGCTACAATATATTTTCCCCAAGTATATTTGAATTCCCTGTTAAGGGCCAACCTTCAATTTTGTAAATTTCATATTCTTTCCCCGTTTATTCCCATATATCCCCATTAATTCCCATGGAAAGTTCCTAACTTTGAAAATTCCTAATGTTTTGCAACCCTACTCTCAGCCATACACCAAGCCATGTTGATGGCTTGGTGTGTGGCCACATGGGAGTTGTAACTTTGTCACAATCCTTGCAGATTCCAGGAGATATAATTGGGGTTCTATTGCACAATTGACTGTTGCAGTGGTTTCCTTCTCATTTCTTTACTCCATTGCTGGGGCTTTAATTGAAACATTTATTCATCTCTGTCTCAAGAATGCTAAGTGTGCAGTAAAATATTCCGTTAAGCCTCTTGTCATTTCTACTTTCATTATCTTTGTTGGCTTCAGCCTCATCCCTCATCTTCTGTTATTTGCGTCGGACTGGACATAATTAGACAAGGTGCATCGACGTAACCCGGGGAGACCTCGTTCAGCAGCCTCATGTTTGGACGCATAGATCCATTCATGGGAAGAACAAAAGGCTTGGCGTGTTTACCAAGGCTGCTTTGAAGCTGAGCGCTGAAAGGTTTGTTCTTCAACAGTTGAGCATTTAAAAGCTAAAAGAAAGCAAATCAGAGCTTTTTGCTTCACTTCATCTCTACAACACAACTCGTGTCAACTTTAAAGCTTCAGTATTTCAAACTGTAACACCAATAAAACAAACACTATCCAGTCTCTATATGATTCTTTGTGTTCACACTCACACTCCTCTTTATCTTCCTCAAAGGGTTTCAAGGTTGTGTGATGTTTGCATTGGGTGTGTAGTGTAGTGTGGAAGTTTTTGAATGCATGGTTTGTGTCCATGAGGACACTGTTGTGTCAAGTTAAATAGCTTAAGACTTTATTATGTGAACATAGAACTTGGTAGAAGTAACATTACTCTAAGCATGTTTATTGTTTAAAGGGATAGTTCAACGTTTTGGCAAATTGTCCCATTGCCATAATCCCTATAGTCATAGTAGGTTCATTACCTTTATTTGTCGGTGCAAGCTGGCAGAGCAGAGCTGTGAGCTGCTCAGACCTACGCCACGGAGGCTCATGGGATTTCTTGGTTTCCCTCGTCAAACTCATCAAATACACATTCGAACAACTCCACAACGCTCTGGTGGACAAGTTGAGACCTGCACATTCACCACGCTATGAGATAATAACACGTTACCACACACAGTTGTTTTAGAGGGAAATTCATGCAAAACCACTGATGCACGTTGCCTTCAGGGAAAGTTTTTCAGCAAACAGACTCTGTATTTACCGACTTAGACGGAGGGATTATGGCAATGGGCCAATTTGCCAAAAATGTTGAACTATAAGTTTAATTGTGGAGATCCTAGGTTAATCTAAATGACTTTGTTTGGTCTGGTTTGAGAATTCAGTAACATTTATGAGGAAAACTTTGAGAAAGTGTTATTGAGATTTATTTGAAACATCCATGTCTATTGTGTATCTTTAAGGTTAAGGACAGACATTCATAAAAATTAAGTTAGATCCAGATAAGCTATTCCAGTTTTGTCAACTCAAATATTTTAATTTGTTAAATTTTGAGCTGTACTTCCTGCAACCTGAGTTGAATTTGTCAGAAAGATGAATAGAGCTTTACCCACAAGCTCTAACCGCTGCCATTGGGGTCTCTACAAAGGATTTAAATGCTTTTGGAAATAACATGTTTTGGTTTTTGATTATCAATAAATTGAAAAAGAAAAAAATCGATGTTTTTTTCCTTATCATCGTGGATTATTGAGTGAATACATCCTGTGACCAAAGTATGGTCAAATACAAGCAAAGTTCCCTGAGTTTTATCTGTTTGTTGTCAAAGGATTTATCACCTTCATTTAGTAACCATTAGTACCTTTAATTAATCAGGTTGTCTCATTAAGATCAAGATCTTCTTTGCCCTTTCTTCTCTTCCTGAAACCAAGAAACATTAATAATCAACCGGTTTGCCAGACCACACAACCAACAATTAAGACATGTAGAATTAATGAAGGAACCAACAAGTAGATATCTATGGAGGATGATAAGATCCATAAAATGTGAAGGTAGACCTCAATTTCATCCTTCATTATAAAGGATCTTAATTCATATTGTTAAAGGGATACGCCAACATTTTTTTTCGTGTCTTGCCTCACTCCCGGGTCCATGACCAGCAGATAGACATCATCCTTTCAACTGTGTGTGCAGTAACAAGGGAGATAGAGCCGTATCGCCCATAATTAGCTTAGCTCAAACACTGGAAGTGTATGGGAAATATCACTTTAACATATTAAAATTCAGTTTAATTTAATTTAACATATGAAAGTTCACAGGAAAAATTAACAAATAGGCCGTCAGGATTCCTGAACTTTGTGATGTCACAACAAAGCAATGATTGCTCAAGGTCCCCCAACCGCCACCTGGCCTTTCAGTAATCTCTTCCAGGGTATACATCATGTTTTGGGTGTTTTAGTTCATTTATTTTATGCAGAAATAAACACAAATATCTTGATGGATGAGGCCCATCATCTTCAGTCCTGTTGCCTGTGTGCGTCACCAGCAGAAAGGGTCACAGTCCCTCCGCATCACCAGTCCGCTGCACCTCAAAAACATCTTCCCGCTTTGATACGGCTCTTGATTTATGTGGCTGTCATGACTGACGTGCACTGACCCCTGAGCAGCGCCAATAAAATATTCATATCTGTACGGTAACACGCCACAGTCCCTTCACCCCCCCCCACCCCCACTCGTTTCCAAACAAGAAACACCACCGGCCTTCAGAGTAAATATAAGCATCGTCCCATGAAGAGTGTGGTTGGAAATCACTACAGCCTCAGGGTTTGGACAGACTATAATCATTTGTGTAAATTGAACCCTGTGGAAAGCTGGAAATAATGTGTGCCTAATTGGGCGTGACTAACAAGGCCTTGAGGCAGCGCTATGCATTGTGTTTACAGCAAGAAATTCATAGGGCCCCCTTTAAAGCTCCTCTTTAAATATGTTTTTTAATTTAATGCAGTGATGAATGCTTAGTTTAACATGCTTTTTCGCAATAAACCTAACTTTTAGCTTTTTAGACTTCCTGGTTATCTATTACTGTCAGATTCTTTTTTTCTTTTTCAGGACAAAGTGTTTTTTTCATACCTTGTTGAGGGTTTCTCAGTTTTCTCTTCCGCCTCCCTCAGAAAACACACAGTATAATATGACTGTCATTTTTTCATCATTTTTCATATATATATGAAAATCAATTTTCATATGAAAATTGATGAAAAAATGTCATGTTTTTAGTAGGCATACTTTATGCTAAGCTAGGCTAATGATGAACACATTTCATTTGGGATTCTTAAAGTTGTAGAAAATAATAATAATAATAATAATAATAATTATTATTATTAGGGCACCGGCCATCGCCAGGGCACTCGACCCAACAGCTATGAAATAGCTGTAGGGACGAGTGCCCGGCGAAGCCGGGCACTATTGTTATTCTGTGGATTTTTTCCTAGTTATTTTTCATCTTCCGGACGATTTTCGGTTCAAAGTGCTTTAGTCCTGCAACTCGAAGAGTTGCAGGACATATTATATATTGCGTCCTGATCGGGATTGGGGTGCTATTACTTTTTTCATCAGTCTATTTAATTTTTCGCGACGTTCAGAAAACCTGCGCAAAATTTTGCATTGAAGTCTATGGGACGAGCGAAAAAAAAAGAGCAAAAAAGACCAAACATTGGAGTTTAACAAACGTCTACTGCTCAGGCATACTTTCACCTAGAGACTCCATTTAAACTTTAAATAGTAGACACAAGTCTTGTGTCTTGGTGTATTACTCCACGTTTTGATAGGTTGTATAGTTTTTGATCAATCCCTGATCAATGATCATGATCATTTTGGGAGAAATTATGAGATTATAATGGGTGTGTATTGCACGGAATGTTCGTGCTAGAGTGCGTGATGTCATCAGCTAGAGTGGGGAGAGAGGCCAGAAAAACTCCTGATTCTTTCTCTTTCCACACTCCTCTTGGACACAATTTACACTGTACACACATAATTTTTTCACAGTTTTGTAGACAAACTTGTTGTGTCTCCCACAATGTGTTCAAAATATCAGAGAGACTTACAGAATTTGAATTAGCAGCCTCTGAGTGCGGCCATGTCTGTCTCTTCGCCTCATTGACTCCAATACAAAAACTTTCTGAGAGGAGCAGAACGGACCGATGTTTTAAAACTGCCCGTGTCGCCAAAATATTTACTGTAGAAACACCAAATCGTACCAAAATTTTCAGGAAGGCCTTAGGGCACCGTTGATCCGTGTCTTGTTCTGATAGGAGCTACCGTTTTGTCAGAATAAGCCTAATTACGAGACCAGTGCAGAGGCAGAAAATGGCTCTTTTTCTCTACGTTTCTGTCTGCCTCAGCCTGGGGGCCCCTATCGTCATTGGCAACCAGCTCAAGTTGTCATGGTAACCTCTGATCCTCAGGCCAGGGTCGTTAACTCCATAAACAATCCACCTGGAGCTCGTTAAGATGTTTGTAAACACAGACACACAGCTAAATCAGACTGATACAGGATGCAGCTCAGTCACACACACAGACTCTGGAACCAGCTTCATGTCATTACACATTTCTCCCACACTCTTAACTTCCTGTGATTACAGTTAAAGACACACAAACACATCAAATTGCACTCATCTCTCTCACTCTAACACAGGTAACTTCATGTGATTACAGCTCCTCCATATCAGTGCTTATAGAAAGATGATCATGTGTCTGATCAGCTCTGTCTTGACCTTAAGATCGTGGGTTTGATTCCCATGTTGACAGAGATGGTTAGAACGGCAGTAGCTGCCGGTGCCCTTTCAAAATTTCCCGAGAGGAAATTTTCTAGTTATTATTATTATTATTATTATTATTATTATTATAACAAGAATAATAATAATTAAGAATAAGCATATTCCCCAACATTTTGCGCTATCCCTTTAATCCCATGTTATCATTGCAGCTGCTCCATTGTAACAAATGCCGGGCTTATTGTGGAAAACTTTAAGTAGGATATTTGTCTGAGCTCTCTCATTCAAATGAGCTTCATTTCATTGTACTTGGTAGTTGTGGAGCAGAAAATGTGCACACACATCCCAGAAAATCACCTTGGATACCGCGCGTGCCAGCTCATTCACTGGCAGTAGAACAGCTTCCAGAAAGTGTTGCTTGATGGCAGAGCTCTGTCTTGGCTCTCTTGTTTTAGTGCCTTGGAGGAGACTTGTTGATATTTTGCAAATTACATTTTCCTGCATGTGAATTCCATTTTTCCTGATAACAGAGTGTTATGTAAAGCAATCTATTCACACGTTGCCAGACAAAGAGAACATTTCGGGGCTGCCTATTCTCCGGCTGCCAGTTTACTGATCAGAAAGGGATACTGTTTATCTGCAGGCGTGTCGATGAGGGGCTGATGTCATTGTGTTTGATTCCCACGGCTTACCAGGATACTGTAGAGTGATTAACAGTCAAAGTCAGCCTGATGTACGTCTGCCTCATTAGCCTTCCCACAGAGGAATGGATCAGTCTTGTAACATTACTTCACATATTTACACTCCAGTAATTAGAAATTACAAAGTCAGATCCTCATCGCTGCATCTTTTATCACTGATATTAATTGTCTTGTCACAAGTGCATAATTTTATTGGCTAAGTGGGTAGGGCCATGAGGATGGAAAATAAAGGGAGTTGAAAAAGGCAATTAAATCAACTGACTCACACAGAACACACACACGCACAATAAGGTCGTGCCAACCTTATTTGCATATCAAGATCCAATCAAAAACAATATCACTGTCCAGATGATCTAGCCAGATCACATGCTAATACCAGAAGGAAATGAGTTGTTTGTTGCTGAATATTAAAGAATGACCTAAAGGTCGTCTTTGATTATCAAGCAGGTTTATATTAAAAAAGGGCTGTCTGGACATCCTGTACTTTATGATGTCACAACAAAGTTCCAAAGCCACCAACCCAAGCCACACCCACCTGGACCCAACATCCAACCTTGAAAGGTTTCATTTCTCTGAGCATGAGATCTCCTATAGTTTTATTGGGTCAATTACAAAACAGTAAGCCAATCAGAGGAGAGGCCCACTGCCTCTCTTTTGATTGGCTAACTCAGCTGTTAGAGATGCGCGGTTTGCAAACACAACCGCGGAGTCGGGTGGGTGACATGACGAAAAAATATATTTTAATTAAATTTGGGCGGGTGGTGGTTGAACCAATTAGGAAAGATATATACATAGTTAAATATTGTTACCTACATACAAAAAGCGAGCAGCACTCTTTGAAACAGTCATTTTTTCATCAGGCACTGCAGTTAATTGCCCACTGGTGTCTGTGCATGAGAGATGAGAGACTTTATTTTCGACAGTGTCCCTTTGACGTGCACTGCTGCAGCAGCCTGCACATGTCGCCACACTGTGTGTTGTTGGACTGTGTGCAACACCTGGCTGGCTGAGCCACATGACGATGTGGGTGCGGCGCAACTCATTATCACTGGCTGTAAGCGCGCACTGCATTACAGCAGCGCGCGGTAGAAGTGAAACTCATACGGCACGACCCCCCTCATCCATATATGATAGATATTGGCCTACAACAACGGGCGGATGGCGGACGGGTGTGGTTTTGAAAAAACGTTGGTTCGGGTTGATGGTGGGTGGATGACGACTTTTGTGATGCGGTTGCGGATGAAATAATTGCCTATCCGCGCATCTCTATCAGCTGTTGTTGCTGGAGCTCTAGGAAAAGATGCAACACTACATTGTTTTTTAAAAGGGATACACCAACATTTTTTTTTCATGTCTTGCCTCACTCCTGGGTTCATGACCAGCAGATAGACACCATCCTTTCGACTGTGTGTGCAGTGAGATAGAGCCGTATCACTGTAATTAGCTTAGCTCAAAGACTGGAAGTGTATGGGTAGTGTTAGCCTGCCTCCACCTAACGTCATCAGAGAAACTCTAAACGGAAACCGGCGAGCCGATCTTCGGCTCAGAGCTGACAAAACTCTCCGGTAAGGCATCTTGAGCGGTCAAATGTCGGTAACGGGACGAGATCGGTCAAAACGGAGGGTTCAAGCAAAGACGGTCTACAGCAAGCTACATCGTTTTGCGATCGTTGTGTGGTCACAATGGCTAGCTTGAGTAAAAAAAAAAATTTGTAAACAGCTGGTATTTAGACAAATTAATGACACACACATCTAAATGGCTACTCTCTCACCTAAACATGTTTGAAATGTTGATAAAGTGATATATTTACAGAGTTTAGAGCTAAAATGAAATCAGCTTCTAACTGCTGATTTCAGCTCAGGTAGGAGGCAGGCTACCTATACACTTCCAATGTTTGAGCTAAGCTAATTACGGGCGATACAGCTCTATCTCCCTTGTTACTGCACACACAGTCGAAAGGATGGTGTCTATCTGCTGGTCATGGACTCGGGAGTGAGGCAAGACACGAAAAAAAAAAGTTGGCATATCACTTTAACTTTGACATATAGGACCTTTAAAACCAACCTGTTGGTTATAAAAAAGCCTTACTGACAGTACCAGCCACTAAGGAGGTCAGAAGCCATGGACCAGTAGTAAGTGGATGACTGGCTGACACCTAAGTCCAGAGACCATCTTTAAACTGAAACAGGGGTTAGCATCTTATGTACTGAAGTTACAAGATGACAGCTGAACCACAACCATTACAACTGACCAGAGTAGAAAGCCACAGCATGTAGGAGAATATTTCTAAGGGAGTGAACCTTTTATCTAAGAAGCTGCGTCCTCAAGGACAAAAATAAATCTTCAATCTCAGATCTGTTTGGCTGGTTTCTCGTTAAATGTGACCATAACAGTTGCCAGAGGCCTCAGCTGTGGATTACTTTCACCACTGTCTGGGAGTAGAATTAAAAAACGACGCATTTAGAAGCTTTACCTTGTGCATCTGGCGAGCAGGTCGACGGTTGTTCCCGGGAAAACATCTGATTAGCTCTGTCAGGGTTTGATTCCACTGCTGGATGATCAAAGACGTACTGGGAGTAGCAGTCATAATCTGTGAATCACAGATTTGAAGAGTAAAGTCAGAATAACCTCGGCAGTGGGGGTAGCACTGCGGGCAAGCGCGGCCTCGTCACATGCCATCTTCAGCTCTTCCCATTAACTTTTAATCTGGAGTGGTGTGAAAATTCATCACACTGTAATACTGCATGTTCCATGCTCTGCTTCTCCTCTGATCTCCTCATAAAAATGTATAATTTCCACTGTCACCATGGGAAAACTAGAGGACAATATTAATGTATTCTGTAGGAATTGGAATGCATGAAGTGCTCGGAGCGTTGCCCACTGGAGCAAGTACCACAAGCGCTGTGATTGCAGCGCTTATCCCTTCAGGAATAATTCAGCACAATACAAGCTTTCTGTGCTGCATTTACTTCTGATAAATCATATTTACAACGAGCTGCACGGTCCTTTATATGCGATCCATCAACACTCAGCAGCCTGAGGCAGTCCGCAGGGAGCACTGCTTACCCAACAGTCCGCCCAGGTAAATAATGGTCCGTTTAAATCAGTCTGAAAAGAACGCCACGAGGAACCGGTGTCACCGGAATCACAACTACAGTGACATTAAAGGTTCTGGGAATGATTGTTACTGACACCGGAGGTCGGACCTTTAATAATGAAGAATGTGTTTGTGGTTTCAGGATGGAGGTTCCCCAAAACTATGGAAATCTGAACTGGTAGTTCCAAAACTTTCTAACTTTTTAAGCCACCAATTCACAAATACTGTAGTAGGCCTAATCCAGGCAAAATAGCTTTTTCCGACAGACTAATTGTAACAGAATGTTTTTCACCATACATCAATTCCATGAGGTGTCCAGAACAACATACTAAAAGTCCTAAGAAACCGTAGTTGGAGAAATATATTTAATTCTCATCAATCCAAGACTGATTTAATATAAAGTCTATGGTGCCAATAAGAAAACAATACTCATAATACTAGTACAGTACTACAATACTAGTAATGTGGCAAACATATAACTTGACTTGGAATTTAAACTAAAAGGGAATTGGAGAAAGTCCATTTCCAATGCATGATCAGACACATTTTTGTAGAAAGAAATATTTAGAAACTAATGTTAATAAAGTATCGAATGAATGTGGTCCACAGTCGTGGAGAATTATCCAGTATCAACCTTATCTCCAGCTAAAGGCTTGAAAGAAATGTTCATCAATAATATTGAATTATTACAGTGAAAGTTTCATATTGAGCAAAACCTTTTCTCTAAAGAGCAAAGACAAACCAATTTCAGGAACAGAGAAAAATAATTTAACTTGTTCAAACTGTTTTTAGTTCGATCATCCATCAAGATTTGCTTGTTTTTTTCTTGAAGATCTCACATATCTGCTCCAGTGAAGGCAGAAACCTCCAGACAAATCTACTGCAGGTTCTTAATGAATACATTTAGTCCTAATCTCGGATGCAACATGCACTTTCAGTGTTTTCAGTATTCAGTAACTGTTTCCATTTGTTTCCTGGAAAGTGGAAGTAGTTGTCGAATTTTCTGAGTCCGTGAGACTGAACAATGGCAAGACTGGCCTAGTGTTCTCAACCAGCAGGAAGCCAGTCATTGTGGAGCATGGAAACCAATTAGCTAACGCTAATCTCCATTCACTGCAAACCAATTTCCCTGTGGGGGGCAACGAAGCTGCCTTTGACCTTTAAAGGAGGGTTCATTGTTGGGGATCAAATGGGCGGAACTTCACAAGTAAAGACCTCAGCTAACCCTCAACCAGCTGGTGTTCAATAGGAACAATACCACTTTCATGTCTACAACTGACCCCAGGAAAAAGACGTCAATGTCTCAGGACTCAACCACTTCCATGTAGTTTTTGGTTTTGGGAACTGAGAACCATCCTACAGACATTTCTGCATATTTACATTGATGACACATCGTTGGCTGCAGCGAGCTGTCTGATGATATATAACCACCTTATGAAGAAACTGCTAAGTTTTCACAGCCACTTTCAAGTCTGATACTGAACAGACTGCGGGTCACCGTTATTGTCACCTTTTGTTCTGCCAATACAACAAATTGCGGCATTTGAGGGAAATAGCTCCCGCTTCATTCTGCACAACAGACTTCATATTTCTCTTTTATTTTTGCCTTCCACACAACCAGATAACTGGAACCTGCCATCTAAACAGAAACTGAGCTGGTAGCTGGTCATTACTCACTGTGGTGGAGGGTCGGTGTTTCTGTCCCTAGAATGTTGAAAAGTCCTTTGGCAAGACATTGAACCTCAATTGTCTCTCATTTATCACTGTATAAAAACAAACTGTATGAATGTGTGAATGTGGGCTGTAGTCTAAAGATCTTTGAGTGGTCGATAAGACTTAAAGTGCAATCCATGACCATTTACTAGAGGCTAATGTCAGCTAGCTATCGCTAATTAGCTTATATCACTAATTAGCTTAGCTGTCAACACTTGCTGAGAATTCAGCCATGAGGATCCTTCTCAACAGTGGCACACTTTAGCGCACTTCAGCACTCGTTTTGGCTCCTAGGGGGCACTTTAGCACTTGTTTTGGCTTCGAAGGGGGTCCTTTAATGCCCGTTTTGGCTCCCAGGGGGCACTTTAGCATGCATTTTGGCTCCTAGGGGGCACTTTAGCACATGTTTTGGCTCCCAGGGGGCACTTTAGCACATGTTTTGGCTCGTAGGGGGCACTAGCACATGTTTTGGCTCCTAGAGGGCACTTTAGCACTTGTTTTGGCTTCAAAGAGGGTCCTTTAACGCGCGTTTTGGCTGCACGTTTTTGACAATTGGGCCCCCCATGCACGCTACTGCTTCTCAATGAACCCAATTCATCCCCTCAAAATTGCACAGGTCATACCCCCCCTGTTCAAACTTGTATCATTTACTGTCCTTACATTGTCTTGTTGTTTGTTTGGTTTGGTTTTGTTCCAAAGATAGTCAATGCATACATGAAGAGCAGATACAAATAACGATATTTTATCCTGCCCGTCTAGTGGGGGCCATGGCCCAACAGGAATACTCCATCTTCCCTGGTCCCACGTACCAACAAATAATAAATAGCAAGATTTATCAAACTGGTGTCTTTATTTACTGAACAGAGTGACTTATAGCTTCAGCGTGGACAAAGGCCAAACAACAGACAAAACAAAGTCCACCCGAAAACAAAACAGCAATAAAACTTGCCCAGAGGTAACCAAACCAAAATACATCATCTGAGCTTCCTGTCCAATAAAAACAAGATGAAAATTGAACAGAAGAAAAAAAAACGATTGGCTGGTTGGGAATAATTGTCATCTTGGCTCTAAAAGGCTTGGTGGACATCTGACAAGACCCTATCACCATTTTTGATACTTTATATGATTTCAGTCTTATTGTTTCCCGAATAAATAAAAAAATGTTATCGAGAACTGTATTTGCTAAGAAGACTCATAGGGCCCTAGTTCCCTAGACCGGTCGAAGTCAGGTCTTCGCGCAGCTGCGCCACGCCAACTAGGTGTGTCCAGGCGCGTTTTGCAAGAATCGTGAGCCGCGAAGTCCGGTATAGACCGGCGCACCCACGCCCCTTGTCCCTCCTCCAAGCGCAAATGCCGAGGAGGGAGGAGTCGGGGGCGTGAGGCAGGCAGGAGGAGGAGAGAAAGGCTGAAGTGGGATTAACACAGCCGATTCCGATTTTCACCAATCAAATGAGCCCCTCTCCTCACCTTTAACTGAGCCGCGGTGATGTCATTTCCTACTTTGACATGGACGGAGGAGAGGAGGAGACAGCGACGCCACAGGCCGAACCTCTCCCAGGAGGAAACAGCTGTTTTGGTCCGGAGGTCCGAGCTCAGAGTGGCTGAATAATGAGTTTAATATCCATAAACAGGTTTGATCTGAGACACTGAGAACCGCTGGCCAGTGTAAAAAAAACAACTAATAAACTAATAAAGAAACTCACATTTATTCAAACCCTGTGTATGAGAGGTGAATTGAGTTAACCTTATATTCCTGTGAATGTTAATGTAAACCCAGCGCGAGGCATCAGTTAAAAGAAAAACATGACGTAGAGGGAGACCCCCCAGGAAAGAGACTTACAAAAACGTTACAGTGTGTCAGTTGTTTTGTTTTCCTGCCCGTTATTTTGTTGTTGGGCTTTTCCGCTGGTAAATAAACTTTTTTTATAAACTACACAAGATCCGCGTAAAGGACGCTCTCGCTCTCACCCCCCCCCCCCTCTCTCTCTCTGTCTGTCCTTTTCCTTTTTTCTGTGATGAGATATACTGACTGACACCGAGGCTGTTGAGAGATGTAATAAGTAAAATAAGTAAATAAATGAATAAATAAATAAATAAACGCGGATCATCACATCTCAACACGGTAGTGACATGCAGTCCCTCAGTCCGCAATCCACAGCTCCAGTGCCAGTTCGTCCCTGCTGAGTTAATTCAGGTGGAGTTTACATTACGCTGCCAACAGCCTTTGATCTGACGTCACGGGACAATCTTTATAGATATAAATTCACGTGTTGATTCCATTAGTTGCATTAAATAGCGGTTATTGTGGTTATTTATTGCATCTAAATGCGTCTGGAACAGTGGAAACCTGTCTGTGAGGTTTTGCTGATGTGTGTGGACTGTTCGCCGGTCAAACAATCTCCCTCTCCGCCAGCTCCGCTTCGCCCTGCGCTGAAAGCTGACCTGCTTTGAGGTGGTCTGCTTTCGGCGCAGAGTCGGCGGGACATTTTCTCACGAAACTTCCGCTTCACCAAGCTGGATCTGTGACACCGCCTCCTGCTGCGCCGCCACACCCATATTGGCGGAGCGCGATCTGCCAATCTCCCGACTAGACTTTGCGCCAGTCTGCACTGCTTCAAACTTGCAATAGACCGGCTGCACTTCGGTTCGCTGCCTGCGCTGCGCCACCAAACTAGGG
The DNA here is from genome assembly GCA_030347415.2 of Decapterus maruadsi. Classification (NCBI taxonomy): domain Eukaryota; kingdom Metazoa; phylum Chordata; class Actinopteri; order Carangiformes; family Carangidae; genus Decapterus; species Decapterus maruadsi. Next base: position 41,146,260 of record CM064886.1, read on the forward strand.
CTCATAATGTCAAAAACAGTATAAACCCTTGTGATTTCAGAATAAATTGAGGTCCAAGGTTAAACAGCCCACAATATTTACAATCCATGCTGCACCCAGACATATCACTGACATACAATAGTGTTTCTCTATAGATTGTTCCAGTCATGTAGGAGAGAAGCTGAAATCAATACAATCTTCTCTCCCAGGAGTCCTCCGTGACTGACTTGGCTCTTTTTCTTTCTGGCTGTCCAGGCGTCTAATCTATCTCCCACTTTAGTCAAAGAGTGCTCCTGGCCTTGGAGTTGCTGGGTGTCATGACCCTTTAATACCCAGACTTTGGAAGATGTTTGAGCAGCTTCTTCTCCCGCTAACTTGTAAGTGACATGGCAGCATGTGCTGTCCAGTGCCGAGAGGAGGTAATTTTGCAATGTGCTGCATCGACCTTAACTTTAAACCGGGCCACTTAAACTTGACACCGGCTTCTCGTTTTTTATGTGAGTGGCCTGGGTCTCTCCTAGTACTGAGCCACTCTTGAGTGTTGGAGCACTGCAGATGGAATGACCTGTCTCTACCACAGCAATTTCTACTGTAGAAGTGGGAGAGAGCTGCTGCAGCTCTGTAATGCTCAACACTGATCTAACTATTCTGAGACAGTGGAAAGCAAAGTGTTCTTTTACACTTGTGGCACTGTGCTGCACTCTTCAGCCATGATATAACATGTATGTTTCTACAACAAGCTAACCCTTGCCTTGCCCGAGTCATAGCAGTAGGTTTGCTACCTTTAATTGTCGCTGCAAGCTATTTTTAGAATGGCGGAGCAGAGCCGTGAGCTGCTCAGAGCTACGCTATGGAGGCTCATGGGATTTCTTGGTTTCCCTCATCAAACTCATCAAATACACAATCCAACAACTCCACAACGCTCTGGTGGACAAGTTGTGACCTGCACATTCACCACGCTATGAGACAATAACACAATGTTGCCACAGAGTTGTTTTCAAGGTAAATGCAGAGACTGCTTGATGAAAAACTGCTCGTGTCAGGAACGCACATCAGCGGATTTGCATGAATTTCCCTCTAAAACAACCTCTAAAATAACACCAGGTATTGTTTGATAAAGTCCAGGCATGGACTGGCCATCGGGCATACCGGGTAATGCCCAGTGGGCCGACGCACATCTGTGGGCCGGCCCAGGTCTGTCATAAATTTTTTTTTTTAAGTATATAGTTTTTATTGACCGCAACGGTAACGAAGACACGAACTGGCCCATTGGTTGATTTTCTTGAAGGACATTGGGCTAGTCCAATGAAATTTCTCAGCTCTTGTTGGCCTGCCCCTCCCATCCCTCCTGACCAAATTTTGCCATTTGGCCTGACCGGAGAGTGTGGTGGCTGTGGTTCAAATGGAGCAAAAAACACACAAGCGAAAGGGAGGAGCAGAGAATGACTGACTACTGTGAAGCGAGTTCAGTGGGTTAGCAAGGTATGTTGAGTCTAAAGCCAGGCTCTCCTGTGTTATAAAGGTGGCTCTTTTAACCCGACTAGATCTCCATGGTCTTAGGTTATGTTCAGAGTTTCATCCTAAAATCGGCTGTAAAAGCGCGGCTGTTTCACTATTTAACTCATTTACAACTAGCGTCAGCTTTACTTTGAAAGTGGATCTGGATCAGAACGGAGCGCTTGATCTGAGGGAGACATCACGCTGCTCCGCTGCTGTTGACTTTCTCTCTCCGCCTACACATGTTCAGCTGAGGGGATACGCTGCTCAGCTGTTGATCCGAGTCGCGTAGCTCCTTTCGCTTTTATATACAGTCACCGCTGAAAGAAGTTGTCTGCTCGCAGCAGCACAGATGATGGATTTGGTTTCTAATTTCACTAATGGCCATGAATACATTCAAATGCACTGAAACCGCACACCAGCCTCACTTTCAATGCGTACAGAGAGCCGGACTTAACAAACCAAGCTTCGTAGTACGGGCATAGTTTCAAATAAATTACGTCCACCACGAATAGATTTTTTGGCGATATCGTTCTGTTCATTCATCTCGTGCACGCACACACACGCAGGCAGAGAGTAGGGGAGAGAGAAAGAGAGAGAATGGCGAGTGTAGCAGTGCATAAAAGCGAAACTATATAGAGTACGGCCTGATCAGTGCGTCAACTTCAACAGATCTCCGACTCTTTCAAAAGATGTTAAATCTTAAACAACATAATTATGGGGATTTGTTCTGTGAATTAATATATATATATATAATATTATTTTATTTTAAACATTTTAAAACATTTTTTTTAATGAGCCGGATCTGCCCAAATAGGTAGGCTACCGGAACGCAGGGAGGCCAAAATTAAGAAGTGCCGGATCTTGTTCCGGCAGGATCCAGCTCAAATTAAGCCCTGCCTATGCCGAATAACAGCCTAGACTATAGAGTTTTGTGCACAACCTTTTTCTTGCTGGTTTGGAGGTGATCACCCTAGTGTGTGTGTGTGTGTGTGTGTGTGTGTGTGTGTGTGTGAATTGCTTAGTCTTTGTTGTCAAATAATGCTTTGAGTAGATTTGGTGTCCAACTTACAGTGTTAAGTGTGTTCAAATATTAGTGAAACATTGCTTTGCTGAAATACATGATTAATAATTGGTAGATTCTCTTTCATGTAGGCTACTGCACTTTATTTTAATTTTTTAAAACTTCATGTGCACATACATCCTCTGGTATGGCATGTGCTTCCGCATATCGTATAAATAACCATGGTGGGCCGCCGGGGATCAAAAATGCCCGGGCCATTTTTTGGTCCCAGTCCAGCCCTGATAAAGTCTTGCAGCTACATTGCCCAAATGCGGTTCTGCTTTCTGCACCTACGTAGCCTGGAGCCTTTGGTCTCAAGCAGAGATGAGATACTAAACCCTAGAAAGAGAATTATTTGTTGTATTATTGTACGGAATGAAAGCTGTAGTATATGTGAGAATGAGTAATTACAGGTTCTGATTGACCTGCCTTTTTTTCTATCTAATGGTGATTACTGGTGAACACAGAGGTCTGTGTACTAATGGTTACAAGGCCTCCCCCACAGTGTCTTGTTGCTTTGTGTTTGATTTGGAGAATGTAGGACAAAGCCTCCTTGGACACTGCAGCTCTGTGCAGACAGACAGGGCTGGAGGAAGTCATTACACACATTGTAATTAACAGCTGGAGCTGAATTATTCTGCTTTCTTTATCTCCAAGAATTCTCATTTTCATGGAGAGTTTAGATACAGAGAGAGGGAAAAATATATTCCACAATGAGTCCTGCCAGAAACACAGGAAGTCTATTTATTAATGAATTAGGGAACACAAAGGCCTACAGTAAAACTCAGCCTCTTTAATGGAACATTTTGGACACTTAAATGATGTTGTTTTTAAAAGAAATGCCAGACGTTTTACCAAAGGTCCGAAGAGATATGACACTTATTACATGAATTCGGCAATTAAACACATTTCTGATGCGTGGCCGTCAATTTGCATATATTATGTAAAAGAAAGTGGATTCTTGATAAATAAAAAAAAACACAGCATGAGCAACAGAGAGAGCCGAGAGAGAGTTGTAGCGGGGAGATTCTGTCTTCAACATTTAACCCTGAGCTGCCAGCTGTCTTATGTGGAACGAAGACATCATTGCTTCACATGTGAATAGAATTGAAGTATAAATATAAAAATGTGTTCAGACTTCACCACTGGACCGAAGAGAGTTGCACTGAGTTTTTGCAGTGTAACATGCAGCCTATAGTCTAGTGGGAAGAGGGGGGTATCATGCACCCCCCGGAAATATACTTCTAACCAGTGTTTCTAGATTGGAAAAAATGTGTAGAAAATGATGAGCTATGTTAAAAAGTTGTCAAAATGTCCCTTGTATCATTTTTATGCAAATTAGTGCCGCCATTATCGAATAAACCTAATTTGACTATATCTCAGCCAATATTGCAGATATCTCAACAAATAAGGTGTCTAGACCCATGTTTTGAGGGTCAGAGATCACAATAAAACTATTTATAAAGTGATCACATGTTGGTGGCATGCTGGGAAGCAAACCTAACCCTTTTACCAATTACAAGACGCCAATATAGGAGATACCAAATAAGGTGTCTAGACAGAGGTTGTTGTGTGTTTAACCAAGGTTTATTTGGATCAAACATTATAATAGAACTCTTGTTGATGTGACCATTCTTCTCTTTCCCATGCTAGATAAACAGTCAAGTAAATGGATCTCCACTATGCATCACTCATCATCGTTTTCACTGAATTCATCGGAGTTAAACTCATCCTCTCCTTCCTCTTTCTCCTCCTCTTCCTGTTCATGCTCTCCAGTGTCATGGGGATCAACCAGTCAAGTTGGTAGGATAGGACCACAGGACCACATCAGTTTCAACACTCCTTCATCAGTCTTCATCCATCCCTGACCCTCATCATAGGGTTTTGGTTTTTCCAGAATAGCTTCATCAGCTCGATTGTAAGGTGACAACGGTGGTTCACATGTCAGGCATGTGGCTTCAGAGCAGAGTGACATGGAGGAAGGCCAGCCAGGTCAACCTTAGACTTACAAGTGAGTTTCTTGTCCTCCCCCACCATGTTGCATAGCAACTTGGTACGGACAACATCCACTGAAGACTCACAACTCTGTCCAGACATCAGACAGGTGAATTGCTCCAACTGCCTCAGCATCTCAGGCTTGACACTCTAGCAGTCACTGAGATGACTGAATATGTGAAACCTGGGATTTTCTTCAAGGACCCCACCCTCCGGGGCGCCGAGTGGCGCAGTGGGTTAAGCTGGCGCCCCATATTGAGGCTATAGTCCTCATGCAGACGGCTCCGGTTTGAATCCTGCATCGGACGGCCCTTTCCTGCGTGTCATTCCCCCTCTCTCTGCCTCCCTATTCCCTGCCTCTCTCAACTGTACTGTCAAATAAAGGCATGGAAAAGCCAAAACTATATACTTGGCACTGGTACATTCTTCTCCACTGAACACACAGAACCCAAGAAGAGTGGTGCGGTAGTCTTCTCCCAGGGATTCTGTAAGCTCAGAGATGTTGAGAAGTTGTTGGTGTTGGGTTAAAGAAGCTTCCTGGATCTTCACCATGTAGGGGTCTGATGGAGTCAGCTTTAGCAGCCTTGCCTACAGCTTCTGCTCGTACTGTAACATGTCCATGTCAACATCAATGGGGACAGGTGCACCAGAAGCCAGGCAGAAGCAGTATTGCAGGATTCCTAGGATAAGTCTACCACACCACACTTCTTTGTTATGTGTTCAGTGGAGGAGACTGTACTAGTGCCATCAAAGGGAGAAGGAAGGTGGGACCCTTGAAGAAGAATCTCAGGTTTCACATATTCAGTCATCTCAGTGACTGCTAGAGTGTCAAGCCTGAGATCCTGAGGCAGTCGGAGCAATTCACCTGTCTGATGTCTGGACAGAGTTGTGAGTCTTCAGTGAATGTTGTCCGTACCAAATTGATATGCAACATGGTGGGGGAGGACAAGAAACTCACTTGCAAGTCTAAGGTTGACCTGGCTGGCCTTCCTCTGTGCCACTCTGCTCTGAAGCCACATGCCCGACGTGTGAACTACTGTGTCACCTTGTACACAGTGGTGCAGTGGTTAGCACTGTCGCCTCACAGCACGAGGGTTCTGGGTTCGAACCCACCAGTCGGCTAGGGTCCCTCTGTGTGGAGTTTGCATGTTCTCCCCGTGCATGCGTGGGTTCTCACCGGGTACTCCGGCTTCCTCCCACAGTCCAAAGACATGCAGACTAGGTTAATTGGCGACTCTAAATTGCCCATAGGTTGTCTGACAATGTCTATGTCTGTCTATATATGTGAGGACTACGGATGGACTACGGATGGAAATTAGCTCCAAGCTAGAATCCGGCTCATTTACATGACGCCACGGTGTCACTGTTCATTAATGTGCACTGTCCTCAAACAAATAAACATAAACTAAACTAAACTTGTACTATCGAGCTGATGAAGCTATTCTGGAAAAACCAAAACCCTATGATGAGGGTCAGAGATGGATGAAGACTGATGAAGGAGTGTTGAAACTGGTGTGGTCCTGTGGTCCTATCCTACCAACTTGACTGGTTGACCCCCATGACACTGGAGAGCATGAACAGGAAGAGGAGGAGAAAGAGGAAGGAGAGGATGAGTTTAACTCTTTGATGATTTCAGTGAAAACGCTGATGAGTGATGCATAGTGGAGATCCATTTACTTGACTGTTTATCTGGCATGGGAAAGAGAAGAGTGGTCACATCAACAAGAGTTCTATTATGATGTTTGATCCAAATAAACCTTGGTTAAACACACAACAACCTCTGTCTAGACACCTTATTTGGTATCTCCTATATTGGCGTCTTGTAATTGGTAAAAGGGTTAGGTTTGTTCACCAGCATGCCACCAACATGTGATCACTTTATAAATAGTTTTATTGTGATCTCTGACCCTCAAAACATGGGTCTAGACACCTTATTTGTTGAGATATCTGCAATATTGGCTGAGATATAGTCAAATTAGGTTTATTCGATAATGGCGGCACTAATTTGCATAAAAATGATACAAGGGACATTTTGACAACTTTTTAACATAGCTCATCATTTTCTACACATTTTTTCCAATCTAGAAACACTGGTTAGAAGTATATTTCCGGGGGGTGCATGATACCCCCCTCTTCCCACTAGACTACTAGGTCTAGTCTGGTTTCACTGCCTGAACCTGGCCCACTTGCAACATGATTGCCAGATGCTGCTTCCACATCTGGACCAGTTTTGGCATACATACAAAAATTTTGAATGTCATTCAACGTGGAACCGAAACAAAACGGGCCACATTTCGACTGGTACTTTTTTTTTCTGCTATCTGGGGTTGCAGGAAAAAATATTGCTTTGCTTTTGTACCATTTTACTCAACACGCTTGAGCTTGGCTGGAAGAATGGGGGGCTCTCCAAACCTTTTGTCTGGCAGTTTCATTTCTCATTCAGTACGATGGCAATAAACTTGGAAGCTGGGTTGTTGTGCGCGGATACACGAGCGGCCATTCAAGGGCGTCCTCTAACTCCACTGCAGAGAATAGAGCGTTAATGTCTTTACTCTGTGTTTTTATTCAATACAAGACAGCTCCCCTGAAAACAATATTTACACATTTGCTAAACCAACAGTCAGGTGTAATCGCTTAAAGCCTTTAATGAGCTTTTCCTGGTTGCTTGTATCAATTCCACCTACGCACAGGTACGGTGCTCCACGGAGACACAAGTGATGGAGTCAGCAGTGTATGTTGAACGGGCCGTTGTGCTGCCAGCCCAGTGGCATCCCATCCCGGTGACAAGTTCACTCTGCCTGCTCTGTTTCACCTTGTTTACTGCGGGAAAATAATTCTGTCTGCCAAAGCCCGGAGACTGATGCCATCATATTTACACAAACGGGAGCCCTGTTTTCCTATTTCGGCACAGCGTGTCACATGTCAGGGCTGCCTTTCAGTGTCAATAGAGTGACACGGAGGGAAGAAAGTGCCAGTGGTTACATGATTTCCTATTGAGAGGGAGACAGCAACACTGCAGATGGGACAAGTTAGTCCAAAGAGACAAGTTTCTAGACGGATGTTGTTATTTCTGTAAACTATAGGACTATGCTTGTATCGTATAAAAGGTAGATGTCCATGTCTTTTGTCATTATAAAAACACGTCTAGATTCTTAATACTGTGATGATTAAAGTATCAAAGCAAAATGCACATGGCCCGTAGTCAGAAATTGAGCCTTAAAATAAGCAGTAAGGACTTCCTGAACTTTGTGATGTCAGAACGCCACATCAACGTAGACTCACCATCCAACCTTTGTCTTCATATTACTAGGTAAATTCCATAAAGGAGAGAAGGTGTTTGCGCTCTTGCTCACTGTCCAAAAAATCTTCTTTACAGGTGCGTAGGCCAACAAACATATGAAAGCAACAGGAGGAAAAGGCTTGCACACTGATCAAAAAATGGCAGTGTCCACCAGAGATAAACGGATGCAACAAAGATTTAATGGTCCATAAGAGAACAAAAAACCCAGATCCAAAAGGACTGTCAACTTTCAAAATAAAACACTTAAAAGTGTCAAATATGGGGCTTTAATTTTGGTAAGTAGAAACTCATGAGCTCCAAAAGGACCTATAGAGTCGGACGGCTGTGGATTGCATCGTTAAAGCGCACGACTAATGTGATTTGTTGCATTTTGACCCCCTTCAGAGGGTTTGTGATGCTCAAATCAACGCAACCAGGAGAATTCTCTCTCTTCAGTAGCTGACGATGCGAAATGATGATGATGGAGAGCAGTACATCACACCAACAGAATGTATTAACACATTCTCTAAAGGTCACTTAGTGTGAACACTTATGTTGAGTAATGCACGAAACTGTGAAAGCTAGAGAACACTGTGCTCTCTGTATACTGGAAACAGGAAAAACACAGAGTGGTATCGCCTGGGAACAGGGCCGGAGAAAAGTGATGATAATTCTAGGGGCCCAGCGCCCGGTGGGGCCCATAAAAAACCTCAGTAGTCTAATGTTTGTATGACTGATTTATTCTGCGTAAGACCCTGACTAGTACTTATAGTACACTGTAAAAACTCAACATCTTTCCAAGAATATTTGTCTTATTTCTTGTCAAAATGTCTCATTTCTAGTCAAAACTAATCTCTTTCCACTTAAAATTAACTTGTTTTTAGATCATTTTCACTTGAAATAAGTAGAAAATCTGCCAGTGAAAGCAAGTTTTTTTTGTGCTTGTAATAAAGAAGAAAAACAAGCTACTTTTAATATGATGTGTCCTATTTTAAGTAGAATGAGATTTGTTTTGACTAGAAAGGACATTTTGACTAGAAATAAGACAAATATTCTTGGTGAGATACTTGAGTTTTTGCAGTGTAATGTTGCATTAGCATCAAAAAAAAGTAGGCTACTGTAAATAAAAAATTATAAGAAAAAGAACTTGAAAACTTAGGGGGAGGGGCCCACTTTAGTATTCTTTAAGGGGGCCCACATTTCCTAACAACGGCCCTGCCTTGGAAGAAGCTGTCTCTATAATCCTGAACATACCATTAAAATCCTCGGCCTATACATTTTCTCATTCCGTCAGGCTGTGCAGCGCAGCGGCTTTTGTCAAATGCCAAGCGAGAGAGAGAGATGCGGTGGATCGTAAAGCCCTGGCATCCCACGTGAAAACCTGAGGCTTTGTGCGAGGCCTGCTGAGGGGCACCAGCATCCACCCTCTGAACCAATCCCCGGAGACGGAGCCCAAACATGTGAGAGCCGCGGCTCATCCCTCATTATTGATACGCAGGAGCCCCCGCAGGCCTTCTATTCACGCTGCCCTGTGATTCCTCACTGTCAGTTTTTCTTTATGTCTGCTATTTGCATGATCCACTGGGGACGCAAGGCCTGAAGGGGAAAACATGAGCGTCGCACTTGTCTTTCTGCTGCTTGAATATATCAAACTGCGTCTCTTTCTCTCTCTGTGTGTTAGCGCGGAACAATGAGGGGAAGATTATAACGCGGCGAGTGGAAGTTCATGTTGGAATTGAGGTAATTAAGAGAGGCCGACGGTGTGGTTTGCATAAATTAAAGCTTCGATCATCGCTCGTTGGGATTTGTCTGCGTTTGGTGGGAGGGAAGGAAAAAACTTCCTCGGCAGCATTTTTTGACAAGGTCTGAAATCAAAGCGCGGCAACGATTACTAAAACATCAATAATAGTTTAAAGAGCACATTCCCTCCGCTAATTAGCATGCTAGTGTCACCTTTTCTCCGACTCAATAACGTGACTGTGTGCATACAGATCATGTGTGGGAGTGGAGCGCTCCGCTAATGAGAGCATGCCGTACCGCAATTAAAATCTCTAGATCTGTTTGCGGGGCCCGGTCCATACATAATTGTATATCATCATAATACACGCTTGATTAAAACTGTGACCACGGTGGTTAATGTGTCATTACAGTTGAACCGTACGCCGCTGAGTGTGACCTTGTTGACCGTTCAGGCAGCGCAGAGCATAAAGTTAATGTGGAATTAATTGAATAAGGGTAATGGGCAAATATGTATGTTCAGGCTTTTCATATTTATCTGTAATGTGCCCCATCAATGTTTTTTTTTCTCATGCAGGAAGCATTAGATTTAAATTAATAGTACTTAAAAGTGCAGGGTGTTGCTATTGGAGACAGAGATTATACTAGTTGAAAATCACACATGCTAAATTTAAAGGACCCATGTTACATTTTTTCAACATGTGAAATATTGATCTAAAAGATTTATTTATATCATTTATGTAGATTTTATATATTATAATCACAGGTCAAAGGGACAGTTAACATATACAAGATTTTACGTAAACGAGTGTACTTGTTGTATACTTGAAAGTGTACTTTTGTGAACTTAAAATGACCTTATAAAGTATACTTCAATAAACTAAAGTGTGGACTAGGAGTACATAGTAGTATATGTACATATGAGTGTACTTGTGAACTTAAAATTACCTAAAAGTATACTTTTATAAACTTAAAATGTTCCAATTTAGTCTGAAGAAGTATTAAATTAGTATACCTTCTAGTATGCTACAAGTACATGGTCCATACTATACTTTCTATACCTATTGCATACTTACTAAAATGAACTTCAAGTATACTACTTTTTGCTAAGGGATGCTCAAATTTTACAACTTATATCATTCTTTGTTGCTGCCATTCACTGTGTATCCTCTTCCTGGCCTCTGTTGGTGCATTGCAGTGTTTCTTGGTGTGAAACCACTGGTAGGCATTTTTCAGACTAAGGTTAAGACCTTCGAGTGGTCCTGAAAATTTTCAGTATCAACAGGAAAAAGAAAAATTGACGGAAGTCCAGCTTTACTCGATCTGTGCACCAAGCCACGGGTTCAAGGTTCTTGTGGTCAGAGATGATCAGACTCCATTAGAGATTGGAGGAAACTGCTCTCACCACAATCAAAAACACACCTCCCACCTCCCAATCAGAAAGCCTGCAGCTTTATCTCGCATCTGAGATCAGCGACTCGACACTCCTCCTGGACCTCCTCAAAGAGATAGGAATCTAAAACCGTCTGTTTTATCTGCAGCCGCTGTTAATGTGGCTCATTACTCCCCCAGACTGGCTTTTAGCTGTAGGGGTTCGGGGGGGGGGGGGGTGTAGGACATCCTTCAGATCCTGCCCACCTCCCGTCAGCCTGCAGCTCAAACCTCCGCTTCATCCTTTGGACGACGTCAGCAGAGGTGTGAGTTTTCAGAGCTGTTTATCTGACGAGTGGGTTTGTCAGACGTTTACTGCTCTGAGACTCTGGTTTGACTAAACACCTGAGAGCTGCTTTTAACCCTCCTGTTGTCCTCCTGGGTCAAGGAAGGAAGGAAGGAAGGAAGGACAAAGGGAAAGATGGGAGAAAAGAAGGAAGGGGGAAAAGGAATGAAAAGATAGAAGGAGGGAGGGAACAGATGGGTCAAAAAGGAGGGAAGAGGTAAGGATGAAGGGAAGGAAGGAAGGGGAAAGGAAGGAAAGAAAGATGGAGGGAGGGAACAGATTTGTATAAGGAAGGAAGAAGGAAGGGAGAGAGGGGAAAAGGAAAGGAAAGAGAAAGAAAGAAATATGGACGGATAGAGAACAGATCAGATCAATTGGATCAAAAGAGGAAGGAAGAAGAAGTAAGGACGAAGGGAAGGAAGGAAAGAAGAAAGGATGGAGGAAGGGAACAGATTAGGACAACAGGAGGGTTCCAGAGCTTTTCAGCTGATTCCCAGTATCCCAGATGTCTCTAAGGAGATTCTGAGGATCACATTCTCTTTCCTGTTATGGTTCTGATAATCAACTAATTGTTTGAATGGCAAAATATCAGTAAAACATCTACCAGAATCTAATCAAATTTCTTGAAAAATCAGATTACATTGATGACCAAAGTTTTCTCAAAAGCCATCTCATTTCAAAGGCTTCTTCAAACGTCCAACCGCCCAACTGGAGGATCCTTCGGGGCCCAACCTCTCCTAATATTCATTGCACGCCCGTGATAAATCACTTTTCCACAAGACAATAAGGCGGACCGCACAAATAAAGCAGCAGCTGAAGAAAAAACGGGATATTCTCCGAAGACCAGACCATGTTATTTTGGTTTGACCTTTGAGGTTGTTGCTGAGTTTGGGGGTTATGTATTTGTCGATGCGTCCTCTTGCAGGAATTGGGATGTTTGCTATTATCATTTTCATTCTCATTCCCCGTACATCACCGACAATGCGCCCTGACTGCTGACAGTTTGATTGGGTTGCTAGAAGTGGTTGTAAAGGTAATATAGCCTATATTTTATTTCCAGAGGATTTTGTTTCTAAGCCCTGTGGATGGACCAGGTACTCCTGGAACCCACTGATGCTCTGCAATCCCTTGAGCCTGGTTTTGATTTCAACTGATTTAAGATACCAAATAGACACTGACAAAATCTAAGCCAAAATACTTTAAGGGATGATAGTTTTTATTCACTGAACACCACAGTAGTAGTCCTTTCAGATACACTGTCCTTTCTCTACCCCTCAGCTCCTGTTCTCAAACTTGAAAAGCAATCAAACATCAGCATCGTCAAACTGCTGGCGTTGAAGAGTTTAAATTGGTATCCTGGTCAAATGAGGTTTCAAAACACATGAAACACAGCGAAGAGTCAAACAGATTTTAGAACTGAGGTCAAGAGTTCAAGTTTCCTTTAAACGGACCCCGAGGAGTTTTCTTTTGGTTGTAAAAAAGTCTCATATTAATGTGAATGAATCTACGTTACCACTTATTAATGGATCCATTTTCCATAAAGATATCGTTTTGTCTTTATAGTTATTTTGATTATATTATTAATGGTCGACTCACCCAGGATTTCATACTTTCAGTTCCCTGGATGCTGCCTGGCGGGTCATGGGAACAACGCCGCCGGATCGCTGTTTATGGTTGGAACTACGACAGTGTCTGATCGTCTTCCAACCTTCGACTTTCATTCTTGATTTGATCCCATGAGCCTCCGTAGCGTAGCTCTGAGCAGCTCACAGCTCTGCTCTGCCGTTCTAAAAATAGCTTGCACCGACAATTAAAGGTAATGAACCTACTTCTATGGCTATAGGGATTATGGCAATGGGCCAATTTGCCAAAATGTTTAACTATCCCTTTAAAGAAGAACTGAATGCTGGTACCAAGAGTTGTTCAGTCCAATGACAGCCGAACATATTAATCTCTACTCATGTATCGGTTCAGGTTGAAGGATTTTTAGTTGAGAGTCCAAAAGCATCAAGTCCTAGAGTTCCCATAATGCAATCCGTTTTTTTAGACCCTACCATCTTTCACAGCTGTCTATTCTAAATGTGTTTTCTCCAAACCCAGGCTGAGCTGAACCCCACACTCCAGAACCACAGATGACATTACAGCTGGAACATCCCATCATATTCCTCTCAGTGCATATGCATCAGCCTGATGAATCAGTCCGATCTGATGAGGGTCAGACGCCCACCCCCCCACCCCCGCTTCCCCTCTCTGGTGTTATACCAGAGGATGTCTGAAATTGGGGAGGGCATCGCACCTGAGAGTGTAAAAGCCTGTTTCACACCACAGCACACAACAAATAGGCACTGTGTGTGTGCCTGAACAGACAGCTAACCAGACCGCTCGCCACCGGCGCCCGGCAGCAAACAGCTGGAACACACTTCATCACACCACGCACATCCTCCGACCTTTACACTTTACACTGCATTATGGTTCAGAACTCATAATGGAGACCTGTGGGAATATAGGCTACACCCCCTACCCCCCCCAAAAAAGAGGAAGTGGCTGCTCTGCCCCCAGGAGGAAGTGTTATTACTTTTGCTAAGTCATGAATAATGGATCAAGTTGCTGGGTGATAACTACCCTGATCAGCGCGGAGGGAAATACGGCTGAAAATAGAAAGAAGGAAACAAAAAAAAAAAGAAGGATGACCTCTTTTACAGGAGCATAAGCACAATACAGCTGCGACCGCCCTCTTACACACACAACATCTATTTTGCTGTTTGTAAAATCCATCCACCTTGACAAGGTGTGCTCAGGGGGTCCGGCTGGAAGATGTGGAGGATTGCTATAGCAACGGCGACCATGGGATATTTTATGTCGGCTGCCAAATCTGCCTCCTATCTACTGCAAAAGATGGATATCGGTAACATCTCTTAGGTAAGTGATTGTATTACAGCGGCTGACGGGACTAAAGCACATCTATTTCAGAGCAAGGTTCTTTGGATTGTGTTAGAGAGCTGAATAACAAGAAGACCCAGGCGCCGCAGCTGCAGAGCAACTGCTCCCCCACATGACAGCAGGCGGTACTGCATGCATGTATCAGATGGGCCACAGTCAGATCTAAGCATATTGTCTGAACCTACCTCCAAGGAGGAAGCAGCAGCCGTTCCTTGCAACCTGGCTGAGCGGATGTGGATGGAAAAGCCTCGAGCTGTGTTTAAAAGGCCTCACTTTTCAGCAGACAACGTCTCTACAGCTGCTACACTAAGGAAGTCAGGTTGTGTTTACTTTCTTTCCACTGCTAGTTTAGAGAGAGATTTCTTTGAATGGCTAGAATTTCTTCTTCTAAAATTCTAAATTTGAAATAAACGTTTCTTAAAAAGAAAAAAAAAAGACACAAATGAGGGTCAATTCATCAGTCAGATTGTTTTAATCGTCCTGTTCTCCTGGGTCAAGGGAGAATGGTCAAAGGGAAGGAAGGATGGAAAAAATGGAGGAAAGATAGATGGAGGGAGGGCAGATTGGGTCAAAAAGGAAGGAAGAAGTAAGGACAAAGGGAAAGAAAGAAGGAATGGGAAAAGGATTGAGAGAAATATGGAGGGACAGAATAGATCAGGTCAAGGAAGAAAGCAGAAGGATGGATGGAGGGAAAGAAGGGAGGAAAGAAGGAAAGGAAAAAGATTGTGGAAAGAAAGAAGGGAGAAATTAAGGAAAGAAAGATGGAGGGAGGGAGGGAACAGGTGGGTTCAAGGAAGGAAAGAAGGAAGGAAGGGGAAAAAGGGAGAAAGGAAGGAAAGAGGGAAGGATGGAGTTAATTGAAAAGCATGAACCTATTAAAACACTGTATGATGACTAGACTGCTGATCACTTATAGCCTACACAGCATATTATTACAATGATTGTAATAAGGTACAGGTGCGTGGGAATAACTAACACAGCCAGACGTCACGGTAACAAGATGTGATTCAGCATGATGCTAACTCACCTTCACCCTGCTGAGTGATATGTATGGAAAATATGACCTCTTGTAACCTTTTAGGTACATCAAGGCCAAACGTGAAGTAGCATTCAAGCTAGCGAGCTAATTGTAGCTGCAACTAGCCACTTAGCTAGCAAGCTAATTTTGCCTATTACCATATTCCCTACAGTTTTATAATTGTGTAACATTACGATACATGAAGCAAATACTCAGAACTACTTGCTTTTGAAATCCCTCCGCCTAGCAGCCATGTCTGGGATGTAGTTCCGGCTGCATTTACCTCATAAACAACTCTGTCTCGTAATGTTACATTGTTATTTCATAGTGTGGTGAATGTGCATTTGGATTGTGTATTAGTTTGATGAGGGAAGCATCGAAATACCGCGTCCTCTGCCGATCTTTAAACAACATGCACTGACAATTAAAGGTAATTAACCCACTGCTTGCCTATAGGGATTGTGGCAATAGGTGAATTTGCCAAAAAGGTTGAAATATCCCTTTAATTTAAAATCTTCATATGTAGTTCCGTGCCAAAGCAGGGTAGAAGCCCCCTGCTGCGAGAGGAGCCGGTGTAATCTCCACTAAGGCTCTCCAGGGCCGTTAGCACTCACTAATTAACTCAGTCTCATCTTCTGACTCATCCAAAAAATACTTGTCTAGAAATGCAAACACCAGGTCGGAGCAACTGCAACTGGCCTCGGAGGCATCACCTCTCATCGCTCTGTCTTTTTTTCTTCTACACCAGACGCGAGTGGTGAAAGCAGAATTAAGTTGTCTCCAATTTTACAGTTTCTACTCTGGAAAAAACCAAGCGCGCTGACACTTTTGTTCTCGAGTTTAAACGCGGTGAGTGGCAGCTAATTAGAGAGCAAATTGTCCTGTGGAAACACAGAATATGTCACAAATTGTTCTGCTGTTAACAACAAGGTTTTCAGGTCAGAGTGGAGGGAAAAACTCAAACACACACGCTGTAGAAATGGTAATATATCAACTGGCAGAGTAAAACAAAATCATGTCAAGCCAAATGCCACTTTTTAAGGAAAACTACAACGCTGAGTGGCGGTTTGACTTTTACGGAACGGTGACCTAACCTTTTCAGGTCGGATTCTCAGGGGAATGGGAGTAAGTGAGAGAAAGGGCATCTGCATTCCGCTTGCTCTGATACGGCAATGTCAAAACTGTGTGACGACTCTTGAACTTCATTTAAAAATGCTCTCGTTGGATTGAGCTTTGGGCTGAGGGGCGAAGGACGAGAGACCTCGACAGCGGTGCTTGACTTGTGGTGCGAACATACAGTCGTTCTGTCTCAGTGATTACTGAGGGCACGGCAGCATCATGCAAAGCGAAGAAGATACTTAAGATTTGACTCAGTCCATTTGCTCTTCGGATGGCACAAACCAAAACTTTTATATATCAAACTTACATCTTAGCAGGGCCGTTGCTAAGAATTCTGGGGCCCCTGAAAGAATATTAAAGTAGGCCCCTGACTTTTTCACTTTTTTTCTTAGACTATGTATGTATTATCATTTTTTATTTAGCCTACTTTGTTTTGATGCTAATGCAGCATTACTATGAGTATAGTCAGGGTCTAAGCAGAATAATTCAGTCATACAAAATTAGACTACTGGGGTTTTTTGTGGGCCCCACTGGGCGCTGGGCCCCTATTATCATCACCTTTCTCCCCTATACAACGGCCCTGCATCTAAGATCATTACATTTGATATATGATTCACAATGTGCATTTGAATGCAAGAATTCAGATGTTGCAAAATTGTTCATTGATTCTGTAACTGAATTTATAAGTTGTGGAACAAATTGGCTAAATCTATCTATTTTATTGCTTATTATGTACAAAGCAGGAACAATAATGGCTAATACAACTGTGCTTATTAAAAAAAATACAATTCTGGTTATCTTTAACACAATGAAACAAATAGTTATTGCATCTGTTGATATGGACAAAAATTAGCCACATATTAGCTTTACTTGAGCTGACTTCATCACTCAGGCTTGTTGCTGATTGGAGGATTGTCGATACTAACTAGGTGTGAATATCCCAAGTCCAATATCGTGGGTTTTACATTCATAAAGGCTGATTATGCAAATGAGAGGTTACGACTTCTCATTATAAGATTGATGCATTGGTCAGTTGAAGGTGGTGCCCCAGATTTCAATATGTTCCAATGTACATTGAAGTGTGGTAGTCAGATACAGATACAGATCTGAAACTGTATCAGTGGATCATAATGGTCGTTAATTAATTTTCCTAAAAGATCTGTCATATCTGAGTAAAGCTGCAAGGTACATTAACGCAAAAGACACTTATATCTGAATCATAAAAAGCATTAGAAGACAAATGAAGGCAGTAATATTATGTAATCTACATCTAAAAATGGCTTAATGTGCAGAAGTGACATTTTTGAGTCCCTGAGGATCTGCTACCTTTATGCATATAATCAGCTTTTTTGCACGATATATTGAAAATTAATGAACTGATGACTGTAGAATTTGCTGACTTTGATGAACGTGGCAAGACGATGCAGGTTGGCTGAGGTAGAGAGTGTGTTTGGTTGTCTTCTACCAGCAGCCAGTTAATGTTTAAAAGAGCAAAAGTAACAGTTAATTGTCGTGGGAGTTCCATGGGGTTGACTCACTGCTGTGCTACGTGAGCTGGTGAATGGGAATAACAAGCCTGACATTTATATTTCAAGTGTTTTGATTAAGCATCTCCGTGTACGCTCGTGTGCTTTGACTGAATACTGGTATTTTTTTCGACTTGACACTTTTATGTCAGGAAAATACTTTGAGATCACAGAGGAGGAAAGACCTGAACCAAACTAATGGAAATCTCTTTTAGTAAGAGAATCCTGGCGAGCACCCATGTTTTAGAAAGCTTTAAAGGTCCCATGTTGTGCAAAGTTATTTCCATGTCTTCTTTGGTTATAAATGAAGTTTTATATTAATATAGTGAAATTATTTTCAAACTGCTGAGTCTACAACGTTTCTGAATACAAACTGTGTGGTTTTCTGAGTCATAAAATGCGCTGTCAGGACTTCCTGAACTTTGTGATGTCACAACAAAACAGTCATTCGGTTTCTCTGGATGTTTCTGATAAATTACTGGATTACAGATAAAACAATCAATCATGCTAGCCAAGAGAGACTCAGAGCCTGCTTTTTGATTGGTTAACCTACCAGCCTATCAACCTATTGTGGCTCAGAGCCTCAGTACACTGCAAAAACTCAAAATTTTTCCAAGAATATTTGTCTTATTTCTTGTCAAAATGTCTCATTTAATCTCTTTCCACTTAAGACTCATCGCCAAAAAATTAACTTGTTTTTAGATCATTTTCACTTGTTTTCAAACTAATTTTCACTTGAAATAAGTAGAAAAATCTGCCAGTGAAAGGAAATTTTTTGTGCTTGTTATAAGGAAGAAAAACTTGTTCCACTATCAGATTTTTCTATACTCATTTCAAGTGAAAATATGCTTGAAATAAGTTTTTTTTTAAAAGGTGTCTAAAAACAAGCTACTTTTTAAATGTGATGAGTCTTATTTTAAGTATAATGAGATTTGTTTTGACTAGAAATAAGACAAATATTCTTGGTAAGATATTAGTTTTTTGGTAGTAGAGTTTTTGCAGTCTAATGGATCTCCAAAGAGAAGCCAAATATATACTTTATTTACTGCACTGAGTTGGTTATTTGGTTCCTAAAATAACATCAAATATATCTTCTTAAAGCCCCAGTACAGTATGTGAGATTTACCCCCATCTAGCGGTGCGGTTGCATGTTGGAACGTATTCTTGCTGTTGCATTTACGTAAACTCACCAGTCAGAAAAACAACAGACGCTGCATGTAACAGGATAAACAAGCCTCTATGTAAAGAAATGGTCCGCCAGCACGAGGCAAAACAATACAGGCATGACAATATGTTGTCATGGTAATGTCGTATTGTTTACCTGACCCACGTTTTACCGTCTTTCTCTCGTCGAGTAAAATAACATTCAGTTGGTTTGCCGACGGCGTCACTCACAGCGTCATTCAGGTGTCTGACTGCACCTGAAGGCAACACCAGTGCCTCCGTCCTTCCTCACACTAGCCTACACAGTGGTGACAGTTTTAACAGACGCTGTCTGGAAAACTTTCTCCCCGAGCCGACATTACGGTGAGGTGAACTTGTGGTTACCTACGGTCACGCTGACACTGAACGTAAAAAATGGCGATTCAACATGGCAGCCAAGGTTCTGTGCACCCCCCCTTTGTAACGACTTGTAACAACTCATTCTAAGATACGAGAAAGCTTTCGTTTGTATGCGGGCGTGATTCCACTTCAGTGAAGTACGTATTTATGAAGGCGATATTTGATTTTTGTCAATAAAAAGCCAATATAGTCCCATACTGTCCCTTTAAGGATTATAACTTCAAAATAAAACACATGAAAAATGTCAGTATCGACCTTTAATTGGTCAATATTCTATTCTTTTGATACAGTCCAACCACCATATTTCCCAGCAGAACTTCAACTGCAGAACTGTCCCAAAGAGTGAAGCTGATGGGAATCCACCAATAGGCAAATATTAATACTGTAATGATGATGATTTTATCTGTGCTACTGTAATTATGGTGAGGTGTCGCAAACCAAACCCTGTTTCCTGGCAGTGAGAATTAAACTGATGAGTTCTGCAGACTCGCCGGCGTAAATGAAATATATGCAAGTTGTAAACTTGAGCAACTCAATATGAACTTTTGTAAGTTACTAAATAATAACAGGCAGACTGGGATGGTGTCTGAGAGCCAGCGGAGCCCGGGGAGCCTGCCAGGGGCCGCCATATATCACAGCCACAGGAGCTGCTGCGTTAGTGCAGTTTAAAAAGAGAAACACTGAATTTAATCATCTTATATTGTAAAGGGTGTTGCTACAGAGAACTGTGCACCACTGCTGGCTCTGCCTCAATGTACTGAATTACGTTTTCATAATTAGAGGTTCAATATTGATACTGAAATATCAAAGCTATCAATCAATAGTGGGATGCATGTAACCGTGTTCAGAAACAAGCCGGACTTCCTGAACTTTGTGATGTCACAACAAAACAGCAATCGTAGCAATTTGATTTCTCTGTGCAGACTGATCAGCTGAAAATGCTGTCGTTAGCTAGTGATAGCAGTAGCAAAAACTTGGTGTTAAGAATTACCCAAACAAACAAATTAGCAACGCCTTTATCTCAGTCTGAACACTGCAGCAGCACTGTGAGGAAATGATATGTCAACTACCCTGTTGTTTGCATTTCAATAAGTTGCACGGACTCTGATGGTTAACATGCTCTTGTTGTTTAAGGCCACTTCTAACAACTGCTGTAGCTAATTATACAGCCTTCCCTGCTCAGCATTTTCCAGGCCCAACTGTGATCAATGGAATTATCAGGCGAACATCCCACTTTTTAACCAGGGGCCCAAACAAAAACACTGGAATGGCTAATGTCACTCTGTGGATGTCTCTCTTGGAATCGATCACTCTTTACACCGTGCTCCGAGGGCACCCATGCTGTGATTGTGGATAGAAATTGAAAACAGAACGCCTCATACCCCCCCACCTCCTTGTTTATAATCAGGTTGTATGTTGTTCAAATTAGTCAGGACATGGCATCTGTCTCCTAAGAGACTTGCCAGCCCTGCAGCATACAAGCATGAAATGTTGTTATGTGTGTTATGTGTAATGCAGGGGAAAAGGATCCCCAATGAAAATTAGACACGCCGCGAGAAATGTGACAGCATGCGAACAGGACACAAAACATGTTGGTTCATTATAAATAAGATTCAGTCATGACAGAAAACAAATCCTACCTGTAGCAAGACAAATCCCCCATCCCCGGAAGGACTATTGGATTTCAGGGACTGGCATGTTTGTAAATCAGTGCGAATACAATAACATGATCATACGATATTAAACATCTAAGCCAACCAATATCAGAAGCTGTAGTTGTGGTTTATTTTTCACAGTGATTAGACGGATGTGGATTTATGTGTTTTTTGTTAAATCAACCAGAACTCTGAATATACTTTGATAGCTTCAAGCAACTGTCTGACATACATATACATGCAGAAGATACACCTATAAAAAAACCCACCCAATTCCCTTATATAGTGTGCACCTGCAAAGCTGTAATGATTGATGATGTGGAACAAGGTTGATGTGATGTGGAGGTGTGGAACCAGGCTACTGGCACCAGGTTGGCTATACTATACTATACTGAAACTCTTAGATCATGCATGTTTGTTTTACAGTGCTGCCAACTTGCTGCTACTGGGTTAAGTATGAGCTTGTCGGGAAAACTTGGGTTCTTTGTGATTACACCCCCCCATAGTGGCCAAAATTAGACACCAAGGGACCTCTCATCCATTTCTAATCCGATTTGAGAATCTAAGGATAGAAGTTGTTAAATAAACTGCACTGACTAAAACACTGAGGTATGCAAATAACATTCATGTAATTAATTAAAATTCTAGAGTTTCCCTTTAATGTTGATAAATCCAAGACGGAGGCTGGTGGTGATGTGTTTCTGTGGAAAGAAAAAGTTACAACATACCTTCTGATCAGCGGTATTTCTTCATCTTCAATATAGAACAGAATGAGATGGGGGCAGGCCAGGGCTAGCTGGTTAGCATGTTCTTCACCTGAATAAAATCTGAAAATAAATAAAGGCTAAAAGTTTGAAACTGAACTCAAAAAGTTTGTTCCTGAATGGCTCCTAATGCTAACATTAGCTTACAACTCAGTCTACCTTAAATAGGATAACATATACCACGTTTACATGATGTTTTTTAATTTGGAATTAATTATTCTGAATTAAATAGTTCGGAATTAAAATATTGTCCTTCGAGTTTACATGGAAATAATAATTCCGAATTAAGGTTTACATGGAAAACACGTTAAATCGCCTTTATTTAATTCTGCTCAAGTCAGCTTCGCCTTCCCCGCCGGAGCAGCCGGAGCAGCGGCCGGGCTCCCGGGTCTGTGGAGCGGGTTCATGAAGCCTGGTTGTCCCGACCAGCAATCAGTGCACATTAATGGACATATAAAAACACGTAAATGTGCCGGATTGTAGCAACAATGCTAATTTCCATCCGGAGTCCCAAAACATAAAAACAGTACAGTGTCAGAACAACACAGTATTATAAAAGACGTAATGCAGACAACAACAAAAACGACTTAAAATAAAACATTGACATTTTAACAACATGCATACATAATGATAACTAATTACATTGTTTGTTTCCTAATACATAATGATTGTTAATATAGCCTATCTAACCAGTTCATTACTGCTTAAAGGACAATTCCGGGCAAATTCAACTTGGGGGTGTATGTTACTATCATTTTAGGTCTAAAAGAAGGAATATGAAGATTTTGAGTTTAATCGCTCCTGTTTTGCAGTAGCTGCGTCTGCCCCTGCATCGCTACGGCAGCTATGAATGGGAGTGGATGCAAGATCCGCTAGTTTGGCTGTTTACATCCCACAAAGCCGCAATTTTTTTCCACAGACAGTGTCAGATGGCTACTCAAACATGTACCGATAAGTTTATTTACTTCAACAAGCCGACATGCTTGTAAAACTAGATCTAAATTCAAAGTCTCCCCGAGTCTCGCGCGAGACCATGTTGCCGTGCTCGGTGCATTCGGGGGAAGTCAGAAAGCTACCGTTTGTGTCATAAACACAGAAATATCGACTCTTGACTTGCTACAAGTAAAAAAAACTTATCGGCGCATGTTTGAGTCGCCACCAAACATGTCTGTGGAAAGTTTTTTTTTTTTTACACTTGAAGCAAGTAAAGCAGTCGATATTCCTGTGTTTCGGGGAGACTTTGAATTTAGATCTAGTTTTACAAGCATGTCGGCTTGAAGTAAATGACATGTTTGCACCATCACGTCTGTGGGAAAAAGGGTCTTTGTGGGAGACTTTGAATTAGATCTAGTTTTACAAGCATGTCGGCTTGCTTAAACTGAAAATCTTAAATAAAATTATCGGTACATGTTTGAATTGTCCTTTAAGCAGTAATGAACTGGTTAGATAGGCTATATTAACAATCATTATGTATTAGGAAACAAACAATGTAATTAGTTATCATTATCATGTTATAATGTTTATAATGTGCTAACTAACGTTAATTGACGGACCCTTATTGTAAAGTGTTACCGCTAATTTAAGTAGGCTAGAATATGGAAATACATTTGTATTGCTCTGTTACTGGAGATAGTGAAGGAATGAAGTTTGATGCTTAACTTGCAGCATTTCCTCTTGACTGCTGAGAAAACAACTGTATTTGTAAAATGAGCAATTCTCTATTTAGAAATAGCAAAACTTCTCTGACATTGTTGAGCATAGAGGACACAGAGGTGGATTTTCTTTTGGTCTGTGCCTGTCTTACACCAAAATGCCAAATATACTGGGAGCCTATCTTGAAGATCAGGTGTGAAGCAAAGAACAGAGCGAGCTCATATCAAGCTTGAGTCTATTATTGATTAGATTTGTAAGGAAATCCTGGAGCGGTGTGCAGTAGTGGAGTGTAACGTCATATGGACACGGAGCAAAAAGGTGAGATGAGAGTCGGTTTCTGAGCGAATAAATTATGCCGCTGAAGCCCCATTGTCCTTTTTTTTTCATCCTCCTCCCGATTCAGAGATGGATTTTCAGCTTTATTTTTGGAACAAAACATTAATTTTTAATCAGACTGAAAACACAGCACACACACAGCCTTGTAACTCGCTTCAAGGTTTTGGCGAGTAGCAATAATTCATGACTGTGGTATTTGATGTTTGTAATTTTAACAGTAAAAAGAAGGGACATACTACGCCTGTGATCAGAATGCAGATAAATTACATCCCTAATGGTTGGAGATCAGTTTCAAGTTTGGACCCCTAAAGGAATCTTTTTTTTAACAAATCTGCTTTAATTTAACATGACGTTCAACTAGAACATTCATTTTAATAGCTTTGGATGAAAACATGGCAATGCGGTTCATAAATTTATCATCTCTGCATCTGTTGGGATAATTACAAGTGCCATTAATAGCATGTGTGACGAATCTAGAGACAGATAGCACATACTTGCGTTTCAAAATCCAAGGAGAAAGAGATTACGGCGAGGATAAGACGGATTCTAGTTCACGCTGCGGCCGAGCAAACCTGGTGTATTGGTTATTTGCTGTGGCATGTCCAAATGGAGGGAAGGGTTTAGAATGCCGCTGCAGTCCTGTAGTTGGATGTGAAGTTGTGTCCAATTACAGCAAGACCCTGAAACTTTTAGCCCTTTTCTTTCAAGTAAACTTGTCCCATTGCAGAAAGTGATTGAGTTTCGACTGGACCTAAATGTGATACGGTACACTGTCCTTTCTTTTTTTTCTCTTCTTCTTTTTCTTCTAAGCATCCGCTCCAAGAATGGCAATCACCGTTCCCCCCTCCTCCCTCCGCCTGAAGGATATCCAATTTTCCCTTCCTTTAAATAGTTTGTCCTCTGTTTTCTTGAGGGGACACAGTACACAGTAAAAACTCAACATCTTTCCAAGAATAATTGTCTTATTTCTTGTCCAAATGTCTAATTTCTAGTCAAAACTAATCTCTTTCCACTTAAAATAAGACTCATCGCATAAAAATGAACTTGTTTTTGGATAATTGTTACTTGTTTCAAACAAATTTTCACTTGAAATAAGCAGGGCTGTTGTATAGGGGAGAAAGGTGAAAAAAAAAACAGTAGTCTAATCTTTGTATGGCTGAATCATTCTGCTTATACCCTGACTGATATTCATAGTAATGCTGCATTACCATCATAACAAAGTAGGCTAAATAAAAAATGATAATAAGTGTAGTCTAAGAAAAAAAAGTGGAAAAGTCAGCACTGCAAAAACTCAACATCTTTCCAAGAATATTTGTCTTATTTCTTGTCAAAATGTCTCATTTCTAGTCAAAACTATTTTTTTTCCACTTTAAATAAGACTCATCACTCATCATTGAAAGCAAGTTTTTTTGTGCTTGCAATAAGAAAGAAAAACTTGCTCCATTGTCAGACTTTTCTACTTATTTCTAGGGATGGGCATTTCGACTAATTTACTAATCGAGTAACCGAAGCTGGTACTAATCGGGTAATCGAGTACTCTAATAAAAATAAAATGACGTCATGTCTGACGGACAAAGCGCAGCCGGTGCATAAATGCGCTCTGTCCGTCAGACAGTCTGCATTACTGACACGCAGCGTCGTCACACAGAATATCAGGTGGATAATAAGAGTAGAGACTGGAGTTTAAGATGCACATATGGGGCAGATGTGCATCTTTATGCCGGGGAATAAATGCGCTGCATGCGCTCTGAGTGCTGAGCGCAGCGCGGAGGAGAAAACTTTTTTTCTTTTCTTTTTTAAATCATTAGCGGTGCTTATTAGTCCACACTTCATGTTGGTGCCTTCGGTCCTCTCTGCCGCGCATCGTTTCAGGAAATAACAGGGAAGGTTTCAGAGTGTTTGTAAACTGAAAGCTACCAAACTACCAGACCTGACGAGACGCCGCCGAGGGAACCACCACAGATTCTTGTAAAAGGTTTGAAAGTCCGAGGCTCGATCCAAAAACGCTTTTACACAGCAGAAAATCACGTTGCTTGATCCGAAACTGTTTAACACTACAAAAAGCCGAACCTGGGCATGATAATGTAGTCTGATCCGACACTAGACTGCGCTCTGACGTGCCGTTTTTTTTAATCCTCGGGTACCCGAGTAATAAATTCATAACCGAGTAGCAGATTGCTAATCGAGTACTCGAGTACCCGGGTAACCGTGCACATCCCTACTTATTTCAAGTGAAAATAGTTGAAAATAAGTAAAAAAATAAAATAAAATAAAAAAAGTGTCTAAAAACAAGCTCCTTTTTAATGTATAATTAATTATGTATGTATAAATATACTTATTTTAGGTATAATGAGATTTGTTTTGGGGCGGCACGGTGGGGCCCTTCTGTGTGGAGTTTGCATGTTCTCCCCGTGCGTGGGTTCTCTCCGGGTACTCCGGCTTCCTCCCACAGTCCTAGTTTTGACTAGAAATGACATTTTGATTAGAAATAAGACAAATATTCTTGGTATGATTTTGAGTTTTTGCAGTGAGAGGGCAGGGGCCCACTTTAGTATTCTTTCAGGGGGCCCAGAATTCCTAGCAATGGCCCTGGAAATAAGCAGAAAAATCTGCCAGTGAAAGCATGTTTTTTGTGCTTGTAATAAGGAAGAAAAACTTGTCCCACTATCAGATTTTTTCTACTTATTCCAATATGCTTGAAAGGAGATTTTTTTTTTTAATTTTTGGACTAGAAATAAGAGTTTTTGCAGTGTAAAATTTCAGAAACGGCCTGAAACTGCACTGTCACTTCAACTTGAACTCGATCTGTGCTCGGTGTGTAAATCCAATCAAGTTGCTAATGCAAAGGAAACAACTTTCTCCGTTGTCTGTTAGTAACTAATCTTTAATTAGTCTCTCAGGATGAAATGCCTCCAACACTGAGCTGGCATTATGATGAATCATGTACCGATGAGGTTAGTAATCCTCTTGTTCTTGCACGTTGCTGGGAAATGACAGGTACATGTTTGCAGCGTTCATGCGAATGTCCTAATGGCCTTTTAGCGCGCCGTCACCTTTCCCATCTCATCTGTCACCTTCGCTATTTTTTCATCACACTCAGCCTCTCTGCTCTGCTTTCAATTTCACTTTGATTTCTCCCCTCTATTGCCTCGACTTTCCTTTTTCTCGATCTATAGGAACTATTTGATCTTTTAACAGATTTACTTTATCTGTGTGACCTTGCGATGTCTTTGTGACTGCACTTGTGTCGAGGTGGGGGTTTGCTTTCCCGCCTCTCTGCTCCCCCCAAAAAAGAACAGAGTAAAAAAAAATGCCTTTAGGCCTTTATCAGCCTGAGCCCTGAGAAGTATTTCCCCCCCTATAATTACCCCCACCCCATCTCCACACAAACACAGAAACATTCAGCCCCCTCCTCACTCAGATAATGTTCCCTCCATCATTTTTCTGAAAGTGCCTCTTAATTATAACTTTGCTCTGGATAATGACTCTGATATCTGAAATTGGACTTCTTCATTTCTTTTATCCATGAATTTCATGGACTCTGGGATGAGAGTATGTCCCACACATGCGCTCTGTCTCACAGTTAAGCTTCGTCGCCAAAGGCTCTTGGCTGAATAACTACGACCCCCCTTTATTGAGGGGAATAATTAAATCACGGCTCGATGCTAAAGCATCATGAGTTTGACCTCTGCTTGTGCTACACTCTTAGAAATAAATCCAAAAGGTTCTACATGGAACCATTTTCTTCTTTGATCCAGAGAACCCTTAAAAACCCTTTCCCCAAAGAAAGGGTTCTTTACTAAGGATTCCAGTAAAAGGGTTCTTGGTGGAACTCCCTGTGTGAGTTCTAGATGAAACTGTAAGAAGTGGGATATTTTCTGGATGAAACCCCCAGTAAGGCTTCTGGGTGAAACCAATACACCATAAAGGGATTTTTGTAGAACCTCTCATTGGGGGTTCTAGGTGTAACCTTTCACAGATGGTAAGGTATAACCCTTTATGTGTTGGGTTCTAGATATAACCCTTTATGTTGGGTTCTCGGTATAATCCTTTAAGTTGGGTTCTAGAACCTTCCAAATGGGAGCCAAAAAGGGTTCTCCTAGGACAAGCCGAAGAACCTTATATGGTTCTACACTTTTATTTAACATCTCCTGGCAGCAGGGACATCAATCATCAAGATACATCCTGAAAAGAAGCCAGTTTCTTGTCTGCACTACAATACAGTTATACAAAATGCAGCTTTTTTGCTAAAATAACAGTATTTTATTGTAGTCTGGGTGTTCAAAAGCAGAGACCTTTCAAAACAGTGGTGGGCCTTCGCTGATTAGGTCTCATTAGCCTCGACTACAGGTGGCGAGAGCAGATAATATGAAGCTGAAATTATCGTGGAATTGAAAATGTTGTGTGGACAAAGCTTTCAACTGATGTTGTGACCAACATTTTATCGTAGAAAAGCACTGGTAGGGTGCTAAGGAGCACCGCATCCGAGTCCTTGGCATTATTTCCATGGCAACACCATCACCATTCATCAGCTCCCACCACTTTTTCTCTTTTTGTTGTGGCACATGTTCTTAAAGAATATACAGAAACTGCCAAAACAAGGTTATCCTCCATTTCCCTCATTATCAGGAAGTCTGAGTCAGTACATCAGTGGACTAAATAAAGCTGGATGTAGCCTCCATGACATCACTTAGTATGTTTACTGACATGATAGACTGACCAAAACACACCTATGTGACTGGAACTGGACAATGCATGTGCACGTTTCACAAGTAGAGACGGGGCAAAGTGCAGTATTGCAGCCGGGCCGAACCCAGCTAGGGCTGATGTGACAGTGCATTTCACACCATGCAACTAGTGAGAAGATGCATTTATTTAAACCCGAGCCAAACTTTCAGCCCAGACCCGACTGATCGGGAACTCTGAGCCAATGTGCCTAACACCTATCTTAAGCTAAAACCTCTGTGAATTTGAATAGAGGAGCTTGACTGCACAAAAATAGAAACAGTCAAATTTTTGCCATAGGAACATTGGGATATCCAATGATAGCCTACATCAGACGTGGGCAATTTACGGCCCGGGCCGGACGCGGCCCGTGGACCAAATCAATCCGGCCCGCGGTGCTCAAAGGAAAAAAAAAAAGAAAAGAAAGAAAATCCTCCATCATTTTATGTAAAGGCGTACAATGACTTGCAACTGCTATATGGCCCGATTGCTTTTATATTGATGCGCATTAATCAGCTGTTTGATCGCCCCTCTCTCCTCCGTCGGAGCTCCGGCGTCCGACGGAGGAGAGAGAGGAGCCGCTCTGCTGCAGGTTTTCTCCACAGCTGAGGTTCTGAATGTGCGAATCTCGGAACTGCTGACAATTATGAAGCGCCATCACGGCACCTAATTATAACTTCACAAACACTGAAATTTACCAAACTGTGATTAAAAGAGCATTTTATGAGATTTGAGCCACTGCGAGGGTGCTGTGAGGACTGCATGTGAATGCTGCATTCAGTCAAAAATCGGTAACAAACCAGATGTCATTTTAGTCATCTGCCTTGAGTCCATAATACATTATGTTTCTTTAGTGACCTATGATGGATATAAATTGAAAATGCAATTACATCAATTGTGTTGCGTCAAATATATAACGCAATATGTCCACCAAATATGTAGTTTAGGCTAATCTGGCAATAAATATTATGTTTCAATTTGATTTCGAATCATGTGGCCCTTCACTCACTTTATCGGAGTCAATGTGGCCCTCTGGAAAAAATAATTGCCCACCCCTGGCCTACATATATTCCAAATACCGGTAAGCATCATAAACATTAAATTGCAAAGCAGGTTTTAACTTACACTGCGAAATGTCCTAGTGGAGAAGTAAACATATTTGTTGTAGTAGTTGAGCAACATTGCTGACTTGAAAACCTCCTTAAATATCCATATTTTTACGTAGAGTGAGCGGCTCACAATCGATTTTTTGGCCCACCCCTAATAATCAGTCGCATCTACCTTTAAGTTTAAAATGACAATAGCAAGGTACTGCCGATGCCTCCACTAAAAGATAAGTCAGCCTATGTAATTATTTTCATGCTTACAGATTTATGTAGCCTTTAGTATCCCTTTTATTATACCCTTTTCACCATTAAGCCTCTGAAACTATTTAGACATCATGAGACACTAAAAAAGTTTCCTCCCAAACTCAGACTAATAGAAGAGTTTTAGACGAGTCAGCAGCTGCTGGAGGCTCAGTGAGGCAGGTTTTATGAACTGTTAAATAATCTCCTCTCACACCACACTGCCTCTGAGTTGCTGCTCATGCTACAGAGGTAATAACAGCACAGTGACCAGTTGTGGGCTGTCGGGAGCTCCATCACACCACACGCTGTTTGCTGAGAATATGTAGAATATGAAAGCTTATACTGATACTTATTATTACCTATTTTTACATAAACACACAATTAGCTTTGGCAATACTAACTCAACTGGGTGTGGAGAAATGTATACAGGCAGGATGTTTTACAACCTTAACAGTAAATTAACAGTGTGGAAATACTTAAAGGTCCATATAGTAAAGTAGATGGCTAAGTGTAGTGTGACTATAAAGCAGCTCTGGGTTCTAGCCTATATTAAGACTGTGGAAGTATTGGAGCCTCAGCCCACTAATGCACACAGATGATATTCAGAAAATAAGCTGAAATACAGTATAAGCTGTCACAACTTCTGTAACATTGTGATGTCACAACAGAAAACTCACCAAGTTTCGCCTCCCAGAGCCTCCACCAGTGTGTTGCTGCTTGAACTCCAGAGAGAAACCTGAGGGGAAAAGATGTAAAACAGTGAGGTTAAGGAGAAAATCTGAATCCATATTGTTTACTTTTTATTCTTTTTACATCCTGTCCATTTGTTTGTGTATTCTTAGTATAACATACCTCATAGTGAACACAAACTTCCATTCAGTATGAATTATCCAGAGTAGTATTGGAAGTGACTGTACTCAAATACTCTAATAGTATTAAGTAGGCCTATTTCAATTTAATATTTTATGTGAATAATAATAATTGTTATTCTATATATTATAGATTTAAACTATGCAACTGTAGGAGCCATGTTTTATGTTTATGTTTATGCACTTCTTAGCCACAAGGCTGAAGTATTTCCTTTTTTGTTTCCTGGTTTAGCTGACCTGACCCGGAAGTGGCGCTGTCAGGCAGGTAATATGAGTTGTTGTAATCAGTGTGGCTCAGGTGTTTCTGATGAGCCAGAGGAGCAACAGTTTTCAACTGTGCGGAGCGGCTTTTCTTTGTTCGTTTGTTTTATTATATGAACAGTGTTATGTGGCTTTATTAAAATCATTATTATTGTTTCAACCGAAACCTAAGTTCCTTGGATCATTGCTCTCCGTGCACGTTAAAACAAAGCCATCAGTAACCAGTGGTGACAAACAGGGACTGTCACTACAGCAACAATGTATAAAATAGTTTAAATCAGCTTCACCTTAGTGATGCATCACAGCAAAAGATTAATTTGAATTTAGTCTACCATAGTACTATATCTAAATGTAGTTTATGTCATAATTACTACAGCCACTGTCACCTAACAACAAAACATAACTTGGGGTCATTATAACCTGCTGATTGGTTCACCCCTTTTTTTTTTTTTTGCAACATATTTGGCTTTGTTCTCCTCCATTGTGAGGTGGTGACGAATGCCTTTGTGTAGTCTAATATTTGTATGACTGAATTATTCTGAATAAGACCCTGACTAATAGCCTACTCATACTGCATTAGCATCAAGACAAAGCAGGCTAAATAAAATATGATAATACATACGTATAAGAAAAAAAGTGGGAAAAGTCAGGGGCCCATCTTCTTTCAGGGGGGCCAGTATTCGTAGCTACGGCCCTGATTCCTACATGGTTAATCACACATTGTGTGATCATGATTTGGAGCTCCATCACTCCATCAGCTCACTCACAATGCTGCCTCCTCCGTCGGAGTTCAGCTCTGCTTCCTCTCCACACTAACCCACCTAATCCACTTTGGGCTATACATAATCATAAGCAACACTAAAGGAGCGGGAAATTTGTGCTGACGTGCCAGGAAAGAGGAAGGCGAGAGCAAAGCGCAAGAGGAATCCGATGGCAGGGGGTCCATGGGAAATAAATGCTGACTGAAGAAGTAGCAGAGGAAGAATTGCACTTCAGGGACACTGCTTAAGGCGCGCAAAAACAACAAAGTAGGGCTAATAATAAAAGTGCACTCCATTTTTATCATGAGTTATGGGGATTCCCAAAGTGTTGTCCCCTGTGGTGCGCAAGCCGCCGCTAGGGGGTGCGCGACATGAAACGGGTATTCAAGGCAAAGGCGGCCACTTGAGTGATTTTGGCCGCTGCCTTAATTGGTTAAAATGTGTATGTATGCATAGAGGGGCGTTCAGATTATTCAGTAGGCTATTGTTTTTTTCTGTGCCATTAGACTACTTTTAATATAGACGTGCGTCATGTGCGATCAATGAAGCCGTAGCGGTGCGCTTGTCATCTGCGCACGTGACGTGTGTGTCAGTGTTGGGTCAGACCCTGGTTCTCCCATGGTGTCTCATGGTGGATGTATTGTAGTGTCTCCACTACTGTTCCCCAAGGATCTTCGCCAGTGTGCGAAATACCGGGAGTATTAACCCATACGGAGCCCCTAAAGGGACATGGAGGGAAAAAAGTTTTTTGCGGGATCTCGCAAAAGTATTGCGGGATCTTCACAAAAAGTTTGGGAACCGCTTGTATGACAGGAGTATCAAACATTCTGGGTGATTCAGGATGATACAGGCTTTCCCTCTTTAGACAAACAGTTGTGTCATTAGTGTCAGTTATGTGTGTGCATTTTGTTTCAAACAAAGCTTACCTTGTTAGCTTCCAACAGCATCAGACACGTCTTGCAAAATACAAGCCCACTCGCCAAAACTATCATTTTTTTCGTATTTTTTTCCACATGTATTTCGTAATAAAAGACAGAAACTCAACGCCAACATGTCCTGCAGATGACTAAAATGTCCTGAATTAAGGCGCTTACCACAACCAAGGACGGTTTGCCACAACACAGTGGCTCGCTGGGGACTTTATTTTGAAATTCGTCAAACGGAAACATGATTGTTTACTTCCGTCGCTCCGTAAAACCAAAGATAGCCTCGGTGCAGTTTTAAGACCCAAAACTTCACATTTTATTCTTAGTTTCTGTTTATTTAGAGTGTCCAACTAAATTCGGAGACATTTTTGGGCCTGACAAAATGAATTACCCCAGAAAGTGAAGTTAGTATTGGCTGTAAACACGGCAGTCTTTCGCTCCTCCGCTGTACCATAGCTTGTTCAGCTAACGTCAGCTAGCTTTGTTTTGTAGTCTAAATGCTAACCTGAGGATATACCATACAACGGAGGTATGCTAACGTTACATATACACATGTATCATGGCTATGGAAGGTATTTTCATTTATTGAGCCATTTAATTATTTTATATATTTATTATTATTGACAGACATATAGATAATAAACACACTGTTTAAATACTTGGTGTTCTATGAGGGGAAATGAAACTTTATTAAGTACCACACACTGCATCACGTGCCAGACTGGGATCTTGGACTAAAGTCCAAGTTTCTGTAGGTTTGCCCCTGATCATGATCTGCAAACACAAATCCAGGCCAGGACTGTTTACTAGCATGATTTGAACTATAGCATATTTACCTTTTTACTTTGAGCTGCATGATCAAAAAGAAAATACATTGATTGATTGACTGGGAAAAAAAATATCTCCCTGAATTTTACATTAGTATTTTTAATAAGTCAATTCATAACAAGAATAGTATGCATATATAACTGTATTATTATTATATTACATATATAATAATAATTATTATCTCTATACATAACTGTGTCTATAGGAAGGGAAAAGACAATATAATATAACAAAACAAAACATAATAGAAAAGGACACAGTAGGCTACTGATCATAAAAGGTTAAAGAAAAACAAAGAAAAGAAACAGAAAATCATAGACACCCTGTTAACATCCTCCCCTCTTCATTCTTTTATCCCAAGAAAAAATATTCTTTGTATTTCATGTTAAACTGTTTTAGACACACAGTTGACTGTTTGTCGAAACCGGTCTGTCGTAGTTGTCTGACCAGTGAGGCAATAAAGACATTTGAAAGATACTGAGTGTTGCCTGATTTTTGTTCTTTTTAAACTGTTTGCTGGCCGAGCACCTCCTGATTGTTTCTTTTTCTTTTTTGAGTGTGCGCTCTCCTCCCTTTTTTGATAAACTGTTTTATGTTCCCACCCCACCTCAGAAAATGACATGCAATTCATATTATTGTGTTTGTGCATCCGTTCAGAATGACGGTCCTGAATCTGTCCTTTGCTGCCTGCGGTTTCATGGGCATCTACCACTTGGGCGCCGCGGGGGCCTTTCTCCGCCACGGGGACAAGCTGCTGGAGTCCCTGAGGGCCTGCGCGGGGGCCTCAGCCGGGGCCCTGGTGGCTGCTGTCATGGTCACGGCTCCTGACAAGTTGGAGGTAGAGCATTCAGAGAGTAAAACATTGAATCTGTGGGAGACACCTTTAGGATTTTTGGGGGCAAATCCGCTAATGGAATTGGAACATGACTGAAATATAATTTAATAGAAATTCATAATTCATAAAGTGTCAGTGTGGATGACGTGTATGCGCCTTGTCCCCTCTCTCCCAGCACTGCAAAGATTTCACCTACAGGTTTGCAAACAGCGTGAGGGGGCAGACGTTTGGAGCCGTCACCCCTGGATACGACTTCATGCTCACACTACGGTAATCATCCAGCAGGTAACACCCACACACTGACGTGGACCTGACTGTAGAACAGCTGTTGCTAAATAGCAGACTTGTATTGGAGGGTATGAGGACGGGTATCAGTAATATTTGAATTTTAATTAATAGATCTCTGCTTTTTGTTTTGGCTCTATTTTGTGTTAAAGAATGACTGGAAAACAAAAACTTAAAGGACAATTCCGGGCAAATTCAACTTGGGGGTGTATGTTCCTATCATTTTAGGTCTAAAAGAAGGAATGTGAAGATTTTGAGTTTAATCGCTCCTGTTTTGCGGTAGCTGCGTCTGTCCCCGCATCGCTACGGCAGCAATGAATGGGAGTGGATGCAAGTTCCGCTAGTTTGGCTGTTTACATCCCTCAAAGCCGCAATTTTTTTTCCACAGACCGCGTCAGATGGCTACTCAAACATGTACCGATAAGTTTATTTACTTCAACAAGCCGACATTCTTGTAAAACTAGATCTAAATTCAAAGTCTCCCCGAGTCTCGCGCGAGACCCAGTCTCCGTGCTCGGTGCATTCAGGGGCAGTCAGAAAGCTACCGTTTGTGTCATAAACACAGAAACGACTCGACTCTTGTCTTGCTTCAAGTAAAAAAAACTTATCGGCGCATGTTTGAGTCGCCACCTGACGCTGTCTGTTGAAACTAAGAATTGTACACTTGAAGCAAGTAAAGAGTCGATATTCCTGTGTTTATGACACAAACGGTAGCTCCTACTGCACCTGAATGCACCGAGCACGGCAGCAGGGTCTTGCGCGAGACTTTGAATTAGATCTAGTTTTACTAGACTGCAGTAGGAACTGCAGTAGGAAAACAGAGCAACCTAAATGGCTGGCTCATGCTATGTGTGTATTATTAGATTTAAAAAATAAAAAAAAATTAAAGAATAAATAAATAAATAGAAGAAAGAAGTAGTATACATGCATATAAAAGAAGTATAAACATGCATCTGTTTGTCTTATTTTACCTTATTTACTCGTATTTTGCCCCCTGCAGGGAGGGGATCGAGGACATTCTGCCTAGCAACGCCCACAGTCTGGCCACAGACCGCCTCCACGTCTCCATAACGCACTCCAAAAGTGGCAGGAACCACATAGTGTCCACGTTTACATCCAGGGAGGACCTAATACAGGTACGCACCCACCCTCACGGGCAAAATAGTATTGCTTATTAGTGATTAAACAACCCCCCCTCTCCCCACCACCACCAGGCTCTGCTGGCTAGCAGCTTCGTTCCTGTCTATGCTGGACTCAAACCTGTGGAATTCAGAGGACAGGTAAGAAAAACACAAACAGATTTCAAAATAAAAGTCTCATATTTGCTACATCTAATGTTGACATTCTTCAAAGACAGAATACTTTATTTCTGACAGTCAGCTGAGCCTTCACTGTTTACTTCTAGATACATTTCAAAATAAAAGTCCTTATAAGTGTCATATATAACCGTCAGTCTGCAGAAATGTCAAAATAAAGGTATATTTTGAAATTCGAAATGCTTTACACAGCATGACTCTGTGGTTTTGTGTCACCAGACGTGGATCGACGGAGGGTTCACCGACAGCCTGCCCATCCTACCTGTGGGACGGACCATCACCGTGTCCCCCTTCGCGGGACTGCAGGACGTGTGCCCCGTCCACACGGGACGCTTCAGAACTCAGCTCAGGCTGGCCAATATGAACATCATGGTGAGAGCTGGACTGGACCTGTCGTTAGTTACCAGAGCTCCAGACAGAATCTTGAATCTTGTTCCTTCTGTTCCCTCAGTTCACGGTGGAGAACCTCCGGCGTCTGAACCAGGCTCTGTTCCCTCCGTCCAGCAGCAGCCTGCACATCCTGTGTGACGACGGTTTCGAGGACGCCGTGAGGTTCCTGAGGAGAGAGTCCTGGATGAGCTGATGCTGAAAAAACAGAGAGTGGATTTTATTTATTTGACTTGTTTTTATTTCCTGCAGCACCGGCATCATTTATTGAAGATTTTATAGTTTTTATCCATTTTTAAAGCTTTAAAGTTTAATCAAAATGACATTTGTTGAAAATGTTAAAAGATGAGAGTGAGATTAAACATCTTCTTTCCCCTGCACTTCCTGATTATCTGTGTTTATTCATTATTAGGGTTGCAAAATTCTGGGAACTTTCAAAGTTGGAAACTTTCCATGGGAATTAACAGGAATATATGGGAATAAACAGGAAAATATCCGAAATTTACAAAATTGAAGGTTGGCCCTTAACAATCTTTGTATGTCTGAATTATTCTGCTTAGCCCCTGACTAATACTCATAGTAATGCTGAATTAGCATCAAAACAAAGTAGGCTAAATAAAAAATGATAATACGTACGTAGTCTAAGAAAAAAGGGGGAAAAGTCAGGGGCCCACTTTAGTATTCTTTCAGGGGCCCCAGAATTCTTAGCAACGGCCCTGTTGCAACCCTATTCATTACGCATGGTGCGTTCACAGCTACAGATGTGTTTAAATTCCTATGTTTTATAGCAACACACCCACAGCATGTTGATGTTGTGCAGCATCTTTAAACGCAAGAAGCACACACAGATGTGTTTAACTGAACCCACCTGCTGGTTCTCCTAATGAGCCCTAATTAGGGCTTCCCTTAAACTCCGCTTCCCATCCGGGGGTCACAGTTTCCCTTCAGTAAGGAAACAGTGACGGGGCCCCGCCGTCTGGACAGGGGCCAGTGACAGGAGCCGGTTTGTTATGTCTAATTACCCCAACACCTGCCGCGTGTTTCCACTCCGATAAGCACGTGTCAGCTGAGTCACTGCATGTCAAACACTGTCCTGAGTCTCTTCTCACTTCTCCTGTGCCTCTGCCCACGTCTGAACTCATTGTGGGGAATGTGATTACAGCCTGGAAGCACATACAGTAGAAGTTGCTGCTGCAGGTAGAGAGCCGGAGCTAATAAACAAACCAGCTCCCACTCTGAAAACACAACGCTGTGTCCTCAGGGCCCGGCAACAACATGTTGTTTACTCTGAAGCAGAAACTCTGGAACCTAATAGCAACTTAATGATTATTTTCTGTATTGTGCTATGTATGGATGTATGCGCCGTGTGGAAGGGGTGTTTTCTCTGCACTGTCTCGCTAACTGGTTATTTACAAAGCACCAGATCGTAAATTATAACAACACAGCCAATCAGAAGAGAGCCTCGAAACATGCTCTCTTCTGATTGGCCCGCTGATGTGTTCTTACTAGAGCTCCAGAGAGAAACCACATTCAGATACTTTAACTCATAAATGTCTGTTATGGCTTGGCGCTTCAAAATAAAAAAGCAGTAATTAGCATGTTAGCAGTGTCGTTGTGTCATTTGGGATTTATTGCCTTCAGGAAGACAGTCCTTTTCAGAATAAAGGCACAGACTAGTAATTATAAGAAAGAGTCACTGCTTCAACGTAAACCAGCCTCTTTATTAAGAGACTGCACACATATGTCAGGTTTTGCGTAAACATACAGTTTTAGTCGTAATACCGCGTAATAACGCATCCAGCACCAGAATGGTGAAAACAGTGCAAGTAAGAAAGATGAGGTCCTGATGATGGGGAATACGTATTTTTTTTAAAGTAACATTGCGGAGTTTTGCAGAGTTTTTTCGGCCTTAAAATAATGTTTCCAGACTCATTGCAGTGGTAGAAAAATGGTTAATAGGATGAATGGAGCTGCTGCCAAGGTCTGAGCGGGGTCGCGTCGGCTGAAACCGCACTATGTAACTTCCCTGCACGGGTGCGAAACACTGCCCCCCCTCCTCCTCCCTCCCCTCTGCGTCGAGGAGAGACGAGGTGGGTAAAAGCGAAACTCACGGTTCCCTTCCGGTCGTCGACGCCGCCACCGCCGCCGACCTCCCCCCACTCCCCCCACCACCTGCCACACAGTCTCCATGCAAACATGTGGTAAATCCTGTTTATTAATGGCAATCAACGCTAGATGCGCTGGCTGATTAGTTTCGTTTTCGTTAAGTTTCGTTTTCTCCCCCAGAAGATAGCGCTTTTCAACCAGATGGTGGAAGCACTGAGCTGAAACTCCGCAATGTTGCTTTAAATCATAAAATCTTTGTTTGCTTGTATTTGTTGTTGTTGTTGTACACCTCCACATCAGACAAAAATGAGGTGTCAGAGTCGTAAAAGTAGTGCTAATGTCACAGATGCTGCCATCTTACTGGTCCTACTGGTCTTGCTGGTCCAGTGAGCACTGACAGAGCTGTCCCAGCGTGGAGCAGCAGGGCTGCAGCCACGGCTTCCACAGCAGATTCCCGACAGACATCTGGCTCTCCACAGGCTCCACAGACCTCTGGTGAGTCTCCACGGCCTCCTCCATCGCGGCCAGGATGGAGCGGAAGGCCGGCTCGGTGTCGGGGGTCAGCGGCGTGGTCTCGGACGGGTCCCTGGAGAGATCGAAGAGCAGCGGAGGATCGTGGTAGGTCACGTAGCCCGGCGTGCAGAAGCAGGCGAGGGTGTGGACGCAGGCCGTCCCACCTTCTGGGTAGAAGTTGGGTGTGAAGTAAAAGGCCTTCCACACTGAGCTACCTGTTGAGATTCAAATATAAAGAGCACTGTGAACGAAGCTTAAAGGGATAGTTCAACATTTTGGCACATTGTCCCATTGCCATAAAAATGCAAGCTATTTTTAGGACGGCGGAGCAGAGACGTGAGCTGCTCAGAGTTATGCTACGGAGGCTCATGGGATTTCTTGGTTTCTGTCATCAAATACACAATCCAACAACTCCACAACACTGGTGGACAAGTTGTGACCTGCACATTCACCACGCTATGAGATAATAACACAACGTTACCAGACAGAGTTGTTTTAGAGGGAAATACAGAGACACTATGAAAAACTGTCCCTGAAGGCAACGCGCATCAGTGGTTTTGCATGAATTTACCTCTAAAACAACTCTGTCTGGTAACGTTGTGTTACTATCTCATAGCGTGGTGAATATGCAGGCCACAACTTGTCCGCCAGAGCGTTGTGGAATTGTTGGATTGTGTATTTGATGAGTTTGATGAGGGAAACCAAGAAATCCCATGAGCCTCCGTAGTGTAGCTCTGAGCAGCTCACGGCTCTGCTCCACCGTTCTAAAAATAGCTTGCACTGACAAATAAAGATAATGAACCTACTGCTATGACTATAGGGATTATGGCAATGGGCCCATTTGCCAAAATGTTGAACTACCCCTTTAACTTAAACATCTAACTTCCTGGGGTTTGATTTATTTTGGTAAATTTTTACTGATTCATAGTTTTTTTTACAGTGCATTCAAGTTTGCACACAACTGGCTGGCCGTGTGGACTCACTGTTGCTAGGGTGCCATCGGACAGCGTTCAAGTAGGCATTGCAGTAATGGAACAGAAACTCGTGCTTGGACCTGTGGACTCTCCTCTGAAGCAGATCCATGAGGTCATGGCCGTCGATGTCCCTGCAGACCAAAACACAGAGAGCAGCAGTGGATCAAGGCCGATCAAAGCCTCTGGATTACCCTAACCCCCCCTCTTCATCAGCTATCACTGCTCACATCCTGAGCCTTATGAATCACTTGTTTTGACCAACATGCATCTCACCTGTCCTCTGGGACAGATGCCCCACTCAGGCGCACCACAGTTGGAAACAGGTCCATGTTGCTGGTGGGCTCGTCCACCTCTCCACCGCCTGGGATTCTCCCTGGCCAGCTGAGGATCCCCGGGACCCGGATGCCTCCCTCCCAGTTTGTGGATTTCCCTGCTGCTCAGCAGAAAAACAAAGTACAAAGAGTGAAAACAGTGTGTCTGGTCTGGAGTCAGTGCTGGAGGCTCTTTATATTTAATTATCTACACTGTTGTTCAGTTTTTAAGTTCCATCCATCCATTAGCTTTACTGCTTATCCATGCAGGGTCACAGGCAGGGTACACCCTGGATATTAAATGTTATATATCTATATTTAAAGCAGATATCAGCAGAATGTTTTTGTTAATATAAGTCCTAAATAGTCCTCTCAGTCACTCTGCTCTGCTGTAAACCGAGGAGAAAATTTTCCTTGTGGGATACAAGTGTTATCCAATGAGGAGAGGGAACGGCATGAAGGGCTGTGTGTGCAGCCAAGGGATGCGCGTGAATGTGGTGACATAGGGACGAGGACCAATAGATCCATGACGAGGGCGGGGGCTGCTAACTCATGGTGCATTCAAGGAAACTCGTAACTTGTGTTTTTCCGACCTGTGAAGTCATACCGGTTCGATCTGGTACGAGTTCACAGGTAGGAAGTTCCGAGAGGCCGTTATAGTGACTTTCACAGGCAACAGGACGGTAAAAACACGAGTTATTGGTTGCCTGGAACGCTACAAAGTCGTAGTCGTTACTTGAAGCCGT
Organism: Decapterus maruadsi; assembly: GCA_030347415.2. Taxonomy (NCBI): domain Eukaryota; kingdom Metazoa; phylum Chordata; class Actinopteri; order Carangiformes; family Carangidae; genus Decapterus; species Decapterus maruadsi. Next base: position 41,187,294 of record CM064886.1, read on the forward strand.
AACTTACGGTTTCAAAAGCCTGCCTGGAACGCCAAAACGACCGGGATCGCTGATATCTGCTTTAACTATATGTCCATGAAATATGTTGTCTCGTACCTTTATATATCCCGTTCCACCCTCTGTGGACTTCCCCGCTGGCAGAGATTTCTTCTAGGTGAGCCCCCTGATCTGAGGTTAGGTAAACCAGAGTGTTCTCTCTCAGTCCAAGTCTGTCCAGAGTCTGGATGATCTGACCTGAAAACAGACACAATGTACACAGTCTGGGCAACTGAAACTGAAAGTAAACAAAGAGTCTGAGTTTAATGGAGAGAGATGAAGACCCAACTACACCTCCCAAAGTACCAACTTAGACGTAGTTCATTTGTTTCTGCTGCCTCTTAAAGGGATAGTTCAACATTTTGGCAAATTGGCCCATTGCCATTATTCCTATAGTCATAGCAGTAGGTTCGTTACCTTTAATTGTCAGTGCAAGCTGTTTTTAGAACGGCGGAACAGAGCCGTGAGCTGCTCAGAGCTACGCTACTGAGACTCATGGGATTTCTTGGTTTCCCTCATCAAACTCATCAAATACTCAATCCAACAACTCCACAATGCGTTGCCTTCAGGGACAGTTTTTTAACTCAAATTTCCCTCTAAAACAACTCTGTCTGGTAACATTGTGTTATTATCTCATTCAAAACTCTTTGGCCCCCCAAAAATAAAAAAGGGTCACAAAGAAAGGGGAGTAACACTTCTTTTCCATTCAGCAAGCAAAAGGCAAAGCAATTACTGTCCTCCTCCTTTGTGCTGATACAATACTCCTCCAGCAAAATAATTGGGCTAATTACACGTTCATTAAGGAAAACAGACCCCCCACATTCAGTCCATTGTGGGGTGTTGTTGTGCAGAAACCGAATAGCAATTAGAGTAGAGAGAAAGAGGCCGACTCCAACAAAACCTTCTAATAATGAGGGAGTGGCTGAGGTACTTCAAGTGAACCAATGGCATATACAAACAAATAGGTAAAGAGTTGGTCATGTAAGCACTTTAATGGGTTTTACTTTGTGAGAATCGAAACCTGGGCTCTAAATGAGACTAGAACTGTCCAATGCGTCAATAAATCTCATGTGCAGACCAGAACTCATGCTCAATTTTTGTCCAGATGAGCCACAGCGATTTATTCTATCTTAGCCCCACATAGAGAAAAAGCAGCACTAAAGGTCCTTGAATGATTAATGATGATTCATCCTCCTCCTCCTCCTCCTCATCCTTCCACCTCCAAGGCTCTGCAGACCTACCCACACTCCAGTCTACTTCATGGACAGCATCTCCGTAGATGCCGTGACGACTCGTTCCCCTGAAAGCCGCCGACGCAAACATGGCTGTGTGCACTTGAATGAAAGCAAGGTAGAGCAGGAATGGCCCCTCCGAGTTCCTGCAGAACCAGGAGGTATAGTTTAAAAAACAGCTTAACCCGTACACTGTAAGTTCGCCGATCCATGTGGATCACGTACCTCTCTATGAAGTCAACAGCCTCATGAGTCATCCTTTGCGTCAGATTCGTAGATATGAAGGGTTGCTCTATGATCCTGTGGTCCCTCATGAGGACACAGTTGAAGAATGGGATGACCATCTGGAACAGTCCTAACAAACCACACACCAGGAAGAGCAGAAACAACAGGCCCAGGATCAGCCCCCTACGGATGGCGATGAGGCCAGCGTAGTGGAGTAAAGCTGCTGAGACCAGGACTGCAGCCAGGGTGTTGTACGGTAAATACTTTTGGAACTGGAACACGGTGCCGTGTCCAGGTTGGCAGTCCCGCAAGTTGGTCAGGGGGATTCCAAAGAAATAGTTGAAGCCATGGACGTTGGGGTGGTGGCAATGATCATCGTGGCTCTCGCAATTTAGTCCCAGGTGCCATTTTCCTGGGACAATTACAAAGAAAGTTAATTGCACTGAAACAAGACAAAGACCCAAAGACCTGAAGGAGAAGAAGGAAGGAGAACCCAGATATTAGGCCTTGTCCACACGGAAACAGAGCTTCACCCGGAACCATCTTTTTCTTGTTCGTTTTGAAAAAGTTTCCTTTAAACACAGTATCGTTTACAAGAAATATTTGCATACATACTAGTGTTAGAGTTAGGGTCCTTCGCACTCTAGGACCCATTTCCAAAAAATACAATTTTCACCCCCCTAAAATGCCATTTGAAACACCAAAACCATAGAGAACTTATGCAAATTCACTTAAATCTGTATCCATGTGGAAAGGCACTTAGTTTTAGGGATCAGGCCACTATATTTATTAGGACTCATCCTTTAGCTCATGATTAGATTTAGATTTATAATGTAAATGCAAAAGAACCACAGATGCACACATTTCATACCAACAAGTGCAGTCTCGTAGCCTTGCTGTTTGGCAATCTTGGCGAAGGTAAGCTCTCGGCTGGGAAGGCCTCCAGAGGCTGCATTAAATATGAAGACACCCGGTCTGTTGTGACCTGCAACGCCTGGTGAAGGGAAATCTCATTTCAGAGCTGCCACAGTTCAAATGAAAGTCCAACTCCAGTCTAAAGGACTGGATCTCTTATAATCAGTCTGGCTTCAGTGGATGTGGGCCAACCCTATCAGAACCTTTGTGTTCAGTTATTCAGTTGTTAGATTAATGTGTCTCTGCAGGAGGAAGAGAAAATATCTCTTTAATGTGACAATGTTTTACAGCTCTGTTGCCTGCAAAGCAACATGTCAGTCAACAAAGGTTTTCATGTCGGCGTCTTTAAACTGGCCTGATCGTATCGGGTACCGTCCGGTGAGGAACGCCGCCCTGCTCGGGGCGCAGAGGCTCGCTGCAGCGATGTGGTGGGTGAGCTTCACCCCTCCCTCTGCCAGCTGGTCAATGTTGGGGGTCCTGGAAAATCAAATCACACAAACACCGATCACAAGTTGGTATTAACCTTTGGAGAGCCTAACGTAGGACCTCAAAGAAACTGAACAAAGCTTTTGGTACTTGCTTGGTAAATGAAGTGTTGACAAAAATGGACATTATCTTACAGCTAGAAGGATAAACCAGAATGTGGGGGCTCTCAACCTTTTTGGGCACTGGACCCCCTTTACCCCCCACCACTATGCCTACCCAGGTGTGAGGTGGGGGCAAAAAAGTCCCAAACCAATTTTACAGAAATACATATGGCCTTTTTAATTGCATCATTGCATATTCATTAGCCACTGTGAAGGCAAATATGGATTTAAAGGTCACTACACACTGAAAATTGCACATTAGTGAGTACACCATTTTCTGTGCAATATTTCACAATAAAAACTCAATTAAGAAATTAAGGGAGACTGTCCAAAGAAACACTAATAACTGAATGACAAATGAGAGTATATCAAAACCATCTAAATTTGGCTTCTAATTAGAAATAAGAAATCATTTCCCACTAAAACATATGGGATTGGGAAAAATGTCTTAGCTTAGCTTAGATTCTGCCATTTAGGCAATAATGATGGCTCTGGTCACTATTTTAGTACAATGAAATGATAAATGTCTGTAAAAGTCACTCAATAAAATGATATTTTATAAGTACCCCTTGCAGTTACACCATGTACCGCTAGGCGTATAGAGGAGAAAAGTGATAATTCTAGGAGCCCAGCGCCCAGTAGGGCCCCACAAAAAATCTTATCTTTGTATGACTAATTTATTCTGCATAAGACCCTGACTAATACTCATAGTAATTCTGCATTAGCATCAAAACAAAGTAGGCTAAATAAGAAACAATATTACATACGTAGTCTAAGAAAAAAAAAAGTGGAAATGTGAGGAGGTAGGGGCCCACTTTAGTATCCTTTCAGGGGGCCCAGAATTCCTAGCAGCGGTCCTGCTAGGGGTCCCAGTAGCCCTGATTGAGAAACACTGAGCTAGATAGACAATCTGTTCTGCTGCCAACGAAGTGAACTTTGAACTCCTGTATAGCATCATGAGCTTTCTTGGGTATCCATTAGCTCAGGTTACCTCAATGTTTTATTGCCATAGCAACCCAGGTCACCGATACCCAGGTCGTCCACCATCATCAGCACAAAGTTGGGCTTTCTGCTTTCCTGGAGAGAGACGCAGCTCAGCACCATGGACAGCAGCAGCAGGAAGAGACTGGACTTCATGTTGCCACTGAAGGGGTTAAATCACAAAAAAGTATTTATTCATTGGTATTATTTTTCCTGTCCAGCTTCTGGAGGTTTCCACTCTAATAAGATCTAATACTCTAACACTGCCCACTACTGGCCAGGACAAGCTGACCTTCATTTATTCACAACAGGGCAACAACACAAACTTCATCACTGTCAAGTCTGAATACTAACTTAATGTGCATATCAGTGTCCGCCAGACTCACCCACATTAAATATCTTCTGTTCTGCTCTGTTTATTTTTCCACAATGAGCTCAGTTTTATGCATTAAAGCATTATTGTTATTCATCGCTTCCTGTTTGGGCTTGACTTTAAATATTATAATGTTAGAACAGTGTTGGGTCTTTATTTTTTGTCAAAAATGTATTCATAATATGTTGATGCATTGAAATATATCTTAATATTCTGTAACCATTCTCAATATTTTGAATTTTAATCACAATTTCTACCGTCCAACTTTAGGAAACATGCCTTCCTAAAGCGGGACAGGTGGTTTTTCCTAAAGTGGGACAGTGCTTTTTCAGGTAGTAGCTGAATAGGTTGAACAATAACAATGATTGTTTACATGGTTTTATTGTTATAATATATTGTTTTGAATATTTTACAACAAAAGAAAATTCTATCTAATAACTGGAAGTGGTCATAAGACTGTTAAAGGGGTATAAATGGCTCCGTTTTTTTTTCTTGTTTCTAAATCTTGTCTTTTTTGATCATGTTTGATAATTGTTTGAGTTTAGAAATAATTAAAGGATAGCACATTATTGATTAATTAAAAGAAATGTATTTCAGATCACAGTGGAAAAGAAGAATTAGGCAATTAGCCAAAACCAGGGAGGTTGTTGACCAGGGCACAAGGTCAAAGGTTACTTCCATCACACAACTGGTAGAAAACCATAATATTAGGCACAATTAGGACAATAAGTGATATTATTGTTAAAATGACTTTTAATAAATTACTTTTAAACAGACTTTTTAGTGTCCCACATTAGGAGCATGACTGTCCCACGGAGATTGCAATCTTTGCCATCAGAGTTGAAATATGTATGGTATTTCTTTTACGAGTGTACGAGTACAAATGGTACAGGATGTAGATTGACCAGAAGCGAGAATTTAAAAAAAAAAGAAAAAAGAGTCCCACATTAGGCGAATTCACCCTATTAATGAAAGCAATATTTGATTTTTGCTAATAATAAGCCAAATAAGTTACATACTGGGGATTTAACGAATCCACAACAACTGTCTGTGTGTTGTATTTTCATAATAGAACCAAAATATAACTAAACAAAACACAGTTGTGCAGTTTTCCCCTCAATGAGCTACAGTACGTGAATGACTGTTGACAAGCAATGTACACACCGACGCTACAGGAAGTAAACCGTGACCGTCTTGACGTCAATCACCGTCAACGCTCCTCTTCTCTCCGCTGAGCCGTCCGTCGGTGTAACCTGACCTCAGTTCAGCCAAACATACTCTATTTAACCGTCTTTGGTTCAGCTCCGTGGACTCTCCTTTGCCTTCCAACAAACTCAAACTTCCCGGAGTGGCGATATCCTGTCACTTATGAATCTCGCGAGACCACTCTGGGTCCGAGTTACCGCAGGACTTCCTGTCTTGGGTTTCAGAATAAAAGACAACGAAGTTTTCTAAAAAAGAAAAGAAAAAAAAAACAAGAAAAAAAAGGACCTGTCCCAATATGCACACTCGATCACACTTACACACTTGGGCACTTGGCGTGCGCGTTCATGGGCTTAGTGTCAGTGCACAAGTGTGTCCCGTTTCTCCAACGACCGAAAGTGCAGCGTGCTTGAATCAATTTGGTATAAACAATAATTCAGACCTCGAAACAAAGGGAAAAAAAGGCAGCCGACGGATGCCGCTGAACAGCGTCATAGCTATTGCCATAAAGTTAACCAGGGCTCAACTTCTTGTCTGGTGATGCTTTGGACGCTTTGGAAGCACGGCAACGCCTGTTGACACTTTGGACGCTCACTGTCGCCGGGCTCTCATTGAAATGAATTGACTTCCCGCGTTTTTGACGCTTTGGAAGCTGTTGGTGCGAATGCACAGTAAGACCACATCCGAGCGGTATTTGGCCAAGTAGCCTATAAATCCCACAATGCACCACAGTGAAGTCCGCTGTCACCGGGAGACAAGCCATGTTTAGTAAATGCGATTGAATTAAAATGAAATTAACTTTCTATCTCACACCTAATTATGACTTATGCTCTCTTCATGTTTTTATTTTTTCGTTTTTCTTGTTAGTTTCATTTACTCACGGAGTTGGGCTTACACATTTATAATCTGAATGTTGCACATAGAGACACTTTTGGAGTAGATGAGACTGTGATCCAGTAGCACTCTTTATTAAAACTGTTGATGTGCTGTCGTTATCTCAAGATAACAAAGTCTGTTTTCTGGTGATAACATATTAAGTCGTTATCACGAGAAAACGGTAGAAAACTGAGAAAACGGTAATAAAAAAATGTATGCGGACCTGGCCCTTTAGGGCTTCCGTAGCATCTGGTGTTTATCTCCAAGTGTGGACAAAGTTCAGATTGCTGCAGATTCCTGCAACAGGAAATGTTTCCAAGGCATAAGAGTTTGAAAGTGGAAATGTCACATTTCATTCTTATGATAATCAAATTCCTGTTTTTAGGTTGCAATTACTGCAAATGCTTGGAATCAGTGCTTTTATTTTGAAAGGACGCTCTTAATTTTCCATGTAGCTGCTTTCAGTTTATCTTTTAGTTTTTTTCACTGCCTCAGCTTCTCTAGTTTCTCCTCCTCATCATCGTCAGTGCAGGACTGCTGGAACCTGACTAATTAAAAGGAACCACACACTCACACAGTAGCTATGGGGAGACTGAATGGGGGAGCGGGGGTACTGCACTGTCACCAGCAGGGAGCAGTGTTGTAAAACAATCCCAAAGGGTATTTAGCTGCATCAGTGAGTCAGGAGGTCAGCAAGCAGATACTCATTGTTAAATCTGAGGCAGACAATGGTCTGTTACAGATATTATAGACATAGACAATAGACATTATATCATATAATACATTTAGAATTATAACAACATTAAAGATAATCATGTTTAAAATAAAAACACTTTTTCTTCCAGCAGTCAACACTGCAAAAACTCAAAATCTTTCCAAGAATATTTGTCCTTTTTCTTGTCCAAATGTCTTATTTCTAGTCAAAACGAATCTCTTTCTAAAATAAGACTCATCTGTAACACTTTACAATAAGGGTCCCTTAATTAATGTTACATTGTTAGGCATTAAGTAACTGTTTATGAGATGTTTAGCTCAGTTGGTAGAGCCCCCGCCCCATGTGTAGAGGCTAGTCCTCGCTGCAGGCGGCCCCGGTCCCGTGTCGGACGGCCCTATCCTGCCTGTCATTCCCCCCCTCTCTGCCTCCCATTTTCTGTCACTCTCTGAACTATCTATCTAATAAAGGCATGAAAAGCGAAATATACTTAAAAAACAAAAAACAAAAAAAACAAAACGATCAATATTATGTATTATTATGTATCACTTACAAATTAATTAATGTAGCCTATTAGTAAGCAGTTAATTAATGTTTACTACTCAAAGTTAGTTAATCAATTATTTAGTAATAAAAGTTGACTAATGCAATTAGGCATTACTCAGCATTAATTAACACATAAGTTTATATATGCTTAATAATGTACTAACTAACCTTAATTAAGGGACCCTTATTGTAAAGTGTTACCGACTCATCACCTAAAAATGAACTTATTTTTAGGATTTAGATTTTCACTTGTTTCAAACAAACATTCACTTCAAATAAGTAGAATAATCAGTCGTGATTTTTCTACTTATTTCAAGTGAAAATGTTTTTAAAAAGTAAAAAAGTGTCTAAGAACAAGCTGCTTTTAGTAAGTATAAGGAGATTGTTTTGACTAGAAATAAGACAAATATTCTTGGTTAGTTATTTGGGTTTTTGCAGTTGAATGCACTGACATCTTCTTTTAAAAGAATAATTCAGTTATATTCCACCTTAAATTCACCTTATATTGCAATAGTCTTCATAAAATTCAATATTCATTTCAATTTATTCAAGGTTTTCAGCAGATTCATATTATTCCTCTGCTACACCTTCACATTAAAACATTTAACAGGCAAATCAGTTACTTTCACTATAAAGGGAAAGGCAATGGGATTATATATTTATAATTTAAATATGTAAATTTGTAATATATTTGTCTCTTATTTTGACACTGATCTCATTCTATATGTCTTTAGCCTTAGCGGACCACATCATAGCAGCAAGCCAATCACTGCTCAATAAGGAAATCCAAGTGAGACAATGAGTTGTTGCCATTCAACCAACTGATGCATTTGTTGCTGTTTTATTTTTTAGTGGCATGTGAAGCACAGCAGATGGCCGATGGCTTTGATTTCCCCTCACAACTTCATCAATCACCTAATAAAACCTGACCGGAATTATGAGACGGTCTCCCAGCACAGTTTGCGGTATACGCGCTGTACGTATGCCACCGTCAACTTAAACCTTTGTATATTTCATGAGACGCTCTCATTTTCAGGGTGATGGCTGTGGTTTGTGCTTCTCACCACTCTCTCTTTCACACATGCACACACTCTAGGTCAGAGCCATGAAAGGCATCCTCGCCCTGCAGCGGTTTCGCGAGTGCTCTGCCGCTCTGACAGCAGAATTAGGACAGAGCGTGCATGTGACAGCGGGGTGTATGCACGTGAGCCGGTGTAGCACGAATAAAAACAAAAGACACAATAAATAAAACAGACTTAATCAAAACTCCTCTGGGTTTTCAGCCATGCAGGGAGAAACATTTCAAATTCTGTCTTACAATTGCCGCAAAGCAAAGACCGGCGACGACTGAAAATATCTCAAAAATAAAGCAAATCATTGTTTTCTCTGATCGTGCATATTTGCATTTAATTAAATTTTGTATCTGCGTGTGTTTGTTGATTGCACAGATCACAGGAGACGAGGCTGAATCAGACTAATTAGGCGGCGGCTGCTTTGACTGGCTTCTCGTGTTGATTTCATTTGGCTGCAGGAAGGTTGCACGCAAAAGGTTCGGGGGAGCGATCGCCGGCCAAGCGGTCGAAGGTGTCGAGGGGTCTGCAATCAATTTTCGAACGGTCCGACTGGTAATCCACACAGCTGGGGGTCGGTTTAGACTGTCGGACATCAGCTGGTGAGAGATGGAAGCTTTCCAGCAACACAACAAACCCCTTTAGGCTGGGAAACACCAGCTTCCTGTTGACATTCTCAGTCTTGACCACAATCCTTAACCGCCATCTTTCATCAACCTTTACAGAAATGCTGTGGGCGTCCAAACAGATGTATCCTGAATGTTATTCATGCTTCATTGATGGGCCGAGGTCCGGAACTAGAACTAGAACTAGAATCACCATTGGTTGTATACCTCCATCAGAATCGGTTTAGTCCTTGGGTTAGGATTAGTCTAACCTATGTTAATCTATTAACCAGTTGTGTGAAATGTAGTCATACTGACCTCTGACCACCAAAATCTGATCAGTTCAACCAAAAATGTAACCTTCCTGTTGTCTTTCTGGGAAAAATTGACCCAATCTGTTCCCTTTCTCCATCCTTCCTTCCCTTCGTCCTCACTTCTTCATTCGTCCTCTTTTGATCCGATTGACCCTCCATCTATCTTTCCCTATATTTTCCCTTCTTTTGTCCTTCTTCCTTCCTAAAACAAATCTGTTTCCTCCCTCCATCTATCTTTCCTTCCCTTTTCCCTTCCTTCTTTCCTCCCATATTTCCCTTTGTCCTTCCTGCCTTCCTTCCTTCCCTACTTTTCCTTTGTCCTAACCCTTTATTGGATTTAAAAATGTACTTCTGAAGGAGGAACTCAACGCTCACCTGTGCACGAAGGCTAAAAAACAACTTCTATGTGATTTAGCTGCACTTCCAGACAGAATGGCACTAAAATGTGGAGATGTGAGAAAGAGGGAGCGAGAGAGTATAAAGCACAGCCTGAGGAGAGGATCAGAACATATTAACACCTAATGGTGGAAAAAACAACTTCATCATTTCACTCGAGCAGTGGGGGTGTGAATTGATGGCTTTGTAGTTACCATGTTGCAGCTTCGTGCAAACTGTAAATTATTCATGTTGCACCGAAGCATTATGACACCGTTGATTCTTTTTCACCACAAAGACTTTGTCTCTCTTTTTTTTTGGTACCAGATGCCATTAAGCTTTCAACACCTCAGACAGCAGGAGGCTGTGAATGAATTTATGATACATCTGTGACGCTTTAAAAATGTAATGATATGAGGTGTCTGCCCAAACGCCCCTACTGTATCCTGTGTACAGTCTGATAAGTAAACAGCTATGCACATAAATTCACACGCTGAGCGCCTGCTTTTTCTCCTCGTGACTGTTTTCTAAATCAAAACCTCTTAGTGACTGTTTATTGGGCATGCTTGTGTTTTGGTTGACAGAACCTTTTTATTTTATGAATAACTAGTTAAAAAATGTTGAAAATTTAAAAATAAATCAGGCACTAAAACATGTTTGATGAACCTTATAATTTTGCATGTTTGATGATTTGCTATGGAATCCGGTGTAAATATTCATGGACTGAGATTAAATATCTTGGAACTGTTATAATTATTAAAGGTCCCATTTTGCATGAAGGCAGATGTGTTTTTTTTTCATTATAAAACAGATACAGGTTCTATAGTAATACTTATGTATACTTATAAATAGTAAATTTCAAAGCGCTCAGTTCACATAAAAAAGCACATGGCTGCCTTGAAACAAGCCATCAGGACTTCCTGGACTTAATGATGTCACATATGCCCCAAGCCACGCCCACCTGGATTTGGAATGTTTTCTGAAATCTGCCTTATTTCTTCATAGAAATGGTCCATATGATTGGTCACGTCTGATTGGATAACTGGGCTTTTGTTATTAAAAGGGATACGCCAACATTTTTTGATTTGGTTCAGGTGATCATTAGGTAGAGTGAGGTGTGCTTGTTCAAAAAAGGAAAAAAATCCAGAGTGCTCAGATGGTTCAAAACATATGGTGAAGGTGCTCTTTGGTGGGAACATAGGTCAAAAAAGGGAAATCCAAGGCACTCTTCTTCAGTAATATAAAAAGCCTTTATCGTATAATGGCTACATTGAATAAAAACATTTGAGTGGGTTACAGCCCACACGTTTCGGCAGAAGCCTTCTTCAGGGTGTGAAGAATTTCACACATTGCATTTAGCATTTAACTTTAAGTTGCAGCTTCACAGAGCTTCTACCATGAGTATTGATATAAGTCAAATTGTCATTCTATTAAACATGATAAGTAGCTATTAACCACTGATAAGGCCTTTGTTGATCACCTTAATTGAGATCATCAGTCTAAATACTGAACGTCTGGAAGAGAATTAAGGTTTTATCAATAATATCTGCCGCTGATTACCTGGCACCGATATCAATAAACACTCGGCTGATGTATGGTATTAGTGGAGTGTCAGAAATATCAATAATCAGCCTCCATCAGCAGCATGTGGAGGAGGCAGAGCGCTTTTAATCAGTGACTAAGAGACAACAACAACATAGCTTGGCATGTTTTGCCTTTTAGATTTGATGGAGGTTGTATTAGCGGTGACAAGAGATGATGAAATCTGCACCTCTGATGCTCTAATCCCACCGAGGGGGGGCCAGGCGAGGGCGAGGCTAAATGAAGCGGACAGGTTGTAATTCACAGACCCTACACTCTTAGAAATAAGGGGTCCAAAAGTGTCCTTCTACAAGGGCTGAGGTTCTACCTGGAACCAATTGCTTCTGAAAGGGGTTTTTCGAGGGTTCTTGGTAACACTAAGGGTTCCAGTAAGGGTAAGGGTTATTGGTGGAACTCCCTGTGTGGGTTCTAGATGAAACCGTATTTCTGGATGAAACCCCAAGGAAGGGTTCTGGGTGAAACCAATATGCCATAAAAGGGATTTTTGTAGAACCTCTCATTGGGGGTTCTAGGTGTAACCTTTCACAGAGGGTTCTAGATATAACCCTTTATGTGTTGGGTTCTAGATATAACCCTTTATGTGTTGGGTTCTAGATATAACCCTTTTGTTGGGTTCCAGATATAACCCTTTATGTTGGGTTCTTGGTATAACCCTTTAAGTTGGGTTCTAGGTAGAACCCTCCAAAAGGGTTCCAGGTAGAGCCTTTAAAGGTTCTACCTGGAGCCAAAAAGGGTTCTCCTATGAGGGCAAGCCGAAGAACCTTACATGGTTCTACATAGCACTTTTATTTCTAAGAGTGTACAGGAGAACACGACATTAGCATTTTGGGAAGGAGAACCCGCCGAGAGGTCGATAAAGACTAGAAGAGGTGCAGTTTGCTTGCCATTTATCTTCTGTAAAAAGGAAGCATCAGTGTCATGATGGTACAAACTGGGGCCTACAATATTTAAGGGGCCCCTGAGGACAAACCTGGCCCATTTGAAGGGAAAGAAAGAAAGGTTTCATGAATAAGAACAATGGCGTTCCTCTTCCTGTAGCGCTGTCGTACTCTGGAACGTTTTCAAAGGGCAGCGGCTGCGGCTGAAATAAGCCTGAGAAGGATCGATTTCAGTGCGAGTCTCCTCTCGGAGGCCTCTTTCCTTCTTTCTGTAGCGCCGCGTAGTGATTCTGCGCATCCCAGAGGAGCTGGAACCATGTTGGAGCTGCCGCGGAACACAAATCAGCATTAGGAAAAACTGCCAGACAGCACTTCTTCAAAGACCCCATCGTTTGGATCTTGGGGGGATTACTGCACGCAACTGTGGTGTGCCTTTATGTGTGTGTGTGTGTGTGCTTTCCACACACACTCTCTTAGCTATATTTCACAGTCCATCTGCTTAACACTCCACACTTGGAGGAAGCAGCTGATGAGGAGGACGAAGAAGAACCGAGTGTCACCGTTTATCCAAGTTAGCACTGTCTTCTCTGAGCCAGACAAATACTCTCATAAATATGATAACCTGTGTTGTAATAATGTGTTGGAATCAATACCCACTATCTAATGAATAGGCTACAAAAACACAGCGGCTGCATTATGTGAGGGGAATTGGACAGATCAATGGATCCAAGGTTGTTTTCAGCTCTGTGGCTCACTCTGCTGGCCAAGGACTCACATGGGAGGTGAATTAAGAACGACAGAGGTCGACGTTCATTCACGGTGCGTTACCTTGAGTCCGAGCGGCACAGCAGCATGCAGCCAAAGCCACCACTGGTTTCCATTAAATATCAGCTTATTATCCAGCTGGTGTAGGAGGATGAGTCATTTCTGTATCTGAACCTCGGCGTCTGTGTTCACTGTTAATCATCTCAAACAGTGTTTCACAATAACAGGAGGGAACGGAAGAAAGTTGTCAACTTATAATTTCTGATATCTGCTTTGATGATCTGTAATAAGAATACCCAGAGAGTAAGAAATGATCCGCCACATTAGAAGTATTTAAAGGTACCAGAAAGTATTGCCAAAGGTAGAAGGTCAAGGTTCTAGAAACTACAAACCGCAAGGACTTCAGGAACATCGATGCAGTGACAACGAAGCTAACTGAGCTAGCATGCTACAAGACAGAAGAATGAGGAAATGCTGCCCAGTCAGGAAACTGGGATATAATTGCTGAGTCACAATGCTAACATGCTAACATGTTCGTGCTAGAAAATATTTAAATGTCAGAGCCGTTCATTAAAGATACAGTGTGTAAAATGGAGGTAAAACCGTGATATCTAGCATGACTATTAAACTCGGAAAAAGTCTCCATGTAAGTGAATGGGAGTCAAAGTTTTATTTAGTGATCCGAATTGTTTCATGAGAAAAAAAAAAAAGTCCTCTAGCTGTTTAAAACATCACATTTCATGCCAAAAGTGAGAGGATGTCACTGTCCATCAAATTAAATTAGAAATTAAATTTCCATATCAAGGTCTTGTGCCTCATTAGGAACAAAAAGCTCATCATCAAATCTCTTTGTCCTGGTTTGTCCTTGTGAACCACTCACACCACCGCTAAGCCAGTAAAGACAAGCAGCGCCTGCGTGCCGTTTAATCAATAAATTCATAAAGTGAGGAGAGCTAACTAATTCCTCTCATGCACTGCATTGTTTTGAATATTGTTATCATTAATAATGACCACACAATGCAGAGTAAATAGAAGTACGGGTGGTTGCGGTGTCGAGTGTGTCTGGCAGATGCGTGCGATCAGATTAAAGTGCAGAGTCATAATCAAAAGAATGCATTTCTAACAAACATATAGACATAAAACATTTTCCGCCCGGCCCAGTTCCGGCCCAGGCGCAGCGGGCCGCCGTCTCATTCCCATTCCTTTAAATGCACGTTTCACACGGCCCATTTCAAGGAGAAAATAACACACTGCCTTTGATGTTTAACACATCAAGAGTCCAATTTTTTTCTCCCTGAACGAGTCCTCTCGACCGAGGCCAACTTCCCTGAGTGTCTGTGGAGGGGAAGAGAGGAAGAAGAGGGGAAGGGGGGGTCACTTCTTGAACGCTTCTGAGCTCAGGCCATGCATGAGTTGTGCAATATTTCAAAACCCTCTCTGGTGCACAATCATTTAAGGATGCAGAAAATGAAACACACATTTTCTCGGCAAGTGACCCGGAAAGTTCCGGCAGAAAACAACGTGACACAAACACAACTCAGTTGGGGGAACGGCTGTTACCAAGACGTAAAGGTGACATTGTTAATAGACTATTTTTATGTGCACGTATACGAATGTAAATATGTATTTTATACGACTCATTGATTTTAAACATTGTCTGGCTCGCAACCACCCAAATGGCATCATGTTGCTTCTAGATTCTCATTTTAGGAGCCGTAAACACAGATGAGTGTGTAGAGGTTAAAGGTCAGTGGGGGCACTAGTAAAAGAGATTTGAATGTTTTTCAGTGCAGTTTTCCCCACACAATTACAACCAAATGACAGCTTCAGTTTCTCACTTAGAGCCCCCAATTGAGTCCTTAGACTCAGAAACTAGCTAGCATTTCAGCACCTCCTGTTTACTTGTCCTAAAGTTCAAATAAGGTAAATACTTGTTTTTTAATTGTTTAGTGCCCTTCGTAATGTTTAAATGCCTTAGCTACTGTACATGAAGCACTGTGAATGCAAAGGTTGTCCCAGTCTGCCATGTTTTTGGTTATTCTGGTGCAGTGTGCCTTGAACGCTTTGAAGTTGGAAATTGGCCTTAATGAATCTTAAACAGATCATGACATTGTGACATGACAATGTGACAGAAGTCTTGGGGTATTTAAAATTAAAACAAATTATTTCATTATCCTGTAATCTTTCAAACCGCACTACAATTTGTGACACAAGCTTTCTTTCTGTTATCTTTCCATCTTTTTCACTGAGATAAACTCTATTCTCTGTTCTGCTGTCCTCCTTTCAGTCCCCTACTGCACTGTGGTAAACACATTCTGAGGTGTGTGTGTGTGTGTGTGTGTGTGGGGGGGGGGGGGGGGGGGCTTGAAATGGTTATAAATCCTCAGTAAACATGTTTTCTATGCCCCAGGCTGAGTTATTCCTCACCCAGATACACTACCTGCAGAGCGCCTGTGTGCAGTCTCCTCCATCACTAAGATACACTTCATCCGAGCTTCATTAACATACACAGAACATTACGCCAACTAAACATGGCTGAGGATAAGAGCAACTATGTGTTAGAAAAGGGGGAAAGTGCGCAGGGGAAAGTGTTTTGTGTAGATGTGACTCACACCCTCAATCAGAGAGACCATCAGTGTGTGGATATGCATAGGAATGTGGCATGATGCAATCATTGCTGTGCACTCATCCTTATTTCCACACACACCGCATCCCCAGGGGTTGCTTCAAACCTTTTGTTTGCACACCAACTTCAGAATAATGGAGGAAGAATTAGAGTTTCTCCCCCCACAGGAACCCAGCTGCGGCTACACCATCATTATAAATCCTCTCAGTGGACAAAGGTCAGTACTGCATACACTCTTTGAAATAAGGGTTCTAAAAGGGTTCTTCTAGAAGGGCTGGGGTTCTACCTGGAAGCATTTGCTTCTGAAAAACCCTTTCCTTAAGAAAGAGTTTTTCCAGGGTTCTTGGTAACACTAATGCTGTGTTCACATGGAATCCGGTAAACGGCAAATACTGCTGGACAGAGTGGTAAAAACAAACAAACTGTCGGACGGCAGGGCATGACACGTCACCATGTTGCTATGGCAACGTCAACATACTTGAACTTCCTGTCACGCAGACGGCAAAATTAAAATATTTGAACTCTCTCGTCCACCAACATGGAGTCCGGCATGCCGTCTGCCGCTTACCGGACTCCATGTGAATGCAGCATAAGGGTTCCAGTAAGAACCATTTTGATCCAGAGAACCTTTAAAAAAGGTTATACCAGGAGCTATAAAAGGGTTCTCCTATGAGGACAAGCCGAAGAACCTTATATGGTTCTACTTAGCGCCTTTATTTCTAAGAGTGTAGTGGGGGGAAAAAATGCTGATGATGGAGCATGAACAAAAAGGATCAAATAATTCCGAATGAAAAATGTGCAAAATAGGCTGTACACATATTGGCATGGAATTTATCTTCAGTTAAAAAACATCTTTGTACAGGATCTCTAGAGGTTTACAAAAGGCTGAGCACACACATACACACACATATGGTACAGTACAGTTGTGTTTAGAGTAGACATTCATACCACATCTAATAAATACAGACAAACAGTATGTACAGCATTTACAGAATACAGGGAGCTACGAGTCATTTACACACAAACACACAGTCGCTTCAGTAAATCGGCTACAGGGAGTCGTTTTTCAGGAACCATTCAACGACACTGACATCACTATAAACAGTCGGTGTTGGCATGCAGCAGGGAGTTAGGGCTGGGTATCAAACTGCTGAGAGTGAATTGTTTCAGTGCAACAGAAAAGTAAATGGAAAAGCAGATTAATTTACGTATAGAAACTGTGAATTTCTTAAAAATCAAACCAGATTATTAATTACTGTAAAGGTAGTTTGACATTGGCAGCAGCATTTGTATGTATACGGTTCTAAAACTTCTGGGCTTGGGGCAGTATTCAGTGATATCAATTATTGCGATGTTTGATAATATAAAACATTGCAAGGTTGATAGTATAATATATTAATTATACAAATTGTTGCAATGTTATTGAATGTAATATTTGATATGATCAAATATCACAATATTTTACATTATTGAACATTGTGATATTTGATTTTATCAAATATTGTTATAATTGGTATTTTATATAGCAATTTATAGCTATTGTACCACTGTACGTCACAAATAACTCAAACATAAAATAAATACTGTAAATAAAAAAAAGAAATTATATTATAACCACCTATCCTCAACCACATCTTAATGATAACAAAAAAGTTTGTTGCATTTTTTTGAACTTCTGGGCATACAGTACGATACTATAAAACATTGCGATATTTGATCTCAAAAACCAATTGTAGTGATATCTGATATTAAATATTTGATAATATCAAATATCTGCAACAATATTTAAGTTCTGGAATCACCTCAGCATGCAACAAATAACTCAAACATAAATAAAACAGAGAAATTATATTATAACTCCCACCCTCAAACACACCTTTGAATACTGCAATATTTAATTGATCACAATGCTCAGAACATGTCTTGTACAACACAAATAGCTGCATTTTTAGGGATTATGCTAATTTGTCATGTGCCTGTATTGAAGTAATAAAACTATTTTTTGAACCTCTTCATCCGGTTTAGGTTTCATTCTTACATTTTGCTAAATATACCCAGCCCTACAGTGATTAAAAGTGGTACAGCTACTGTATCTACATGCTATTATGATGCATATAATCACCTACAGGTCACAAACAAGTGCAAAGATCTATCTCTCAGCTTGGAGTCAAAGGAAAACATATTGCATAAAGCTTTGCTGCAGTTTCAGAGCAATGCAGTGGCTGAACTGTGTTTATTAAAGGTCAAATTAACTGTATTGCTCTTGTTAATCATCAATGAGATTGAAATTGATCGTTAATCGTTGGCAGCCTCTTAGAGTACCGTTATTACTGCGGCTGTTGCAGTGTAGCAGCTTTAACAGTGGTTTTTATGGAGAATTGATCTGGTTTATGAAGCTGGATTGTTGGTCATCCTGAGGTTTGGAGAGGCTTCATGCAGGCTGATTGGCTGTCTGGACTCAATGCCTGTTGATGATTGGCTGCTTGTGGTGATGCTTCCTTAGCTTGGATCCTGCAAAGTGCAATATAAGAAACTTTGGTTACAGCCTTATATGCCCCCCAAAAAAACTTCAGTCATATTGTAGTGGATGTTTTTATTTTGTTTCCCTTACGGTGTTTTGGGGTACTTTGGTATCCGGGGGTCTGAAAGGTTCGGCTGGTTGCAGGACCTTCACCCTCTGCTGTGATGGCCTGGACCTCCAGCCTGTACAGACTGGCAGGGTGCAGGCCTGAAACCACCAGCACATTACCATCCTGAGAGAAAGAGAGACGGAAGGCAAACAGTGAGTATGGGGAGGAGGTGTTCAAAATGCTCAAGGTGTGTGAAATTGTGCGAATGCTGCAGACGAAACAGTTTTTTTTTAAGTGTTTGTCAGCTCAGTGGACCCTGAGATTTGTCTGCCGGGAAAAAATACATATCTGAATCAGCATTAAAAGTCAAAATATTTCACAGAGAACTTCAGCCGGAGGGAAAATAACAGGGAACATGGTGATTTTACTGTATCGCTAGTCTTTAATAAATGTCAAAATGGAATGAAATCAAACTTGCAATAACATTTCTTGGTTTGAAGTGACACAAGAAAATGGAAAGTTTCCTGGGTCATGGTAGCAGTTTATTTTTTCTTTCTTTCTTTCTTTCTTTCTTTCTTTCTTTCTTTCTTTCTTTCTTTCTTTCTTTCTTTCTTTCTTTCTTTCTTTCTTTCTTTCTTTCTTTCTTTCTTTCTTTCTTTCTTTCTAAAGTGCTAATAATTTATTTCAACATTTGGACATCATTTTTTTTTCTTGTTTAAATGACCTCACACAACATTTCTGCTAATAATTATTATTGTTACAAATTAATTTCTTCTACCTATATAATTCTAACATAGCATAATATCATATTTATTAATCTATATGTCTTTCTTTAAAAAAAAATCTTAAAATAATCCAAATGCAAAAAAAAATTAAATTGACTATATTTGTATATGTAGTACACATCATGCACAGAAGCAATTCAAAGTGTTTTATAAAACTTGATCAAATGAACACAACATAGAAAGTATTATATAAATGCATAAAATAATAAAGTAAATGTTAATGCATGTTAAGAAAATGAAATTGAAATTCCATACTTTCATTTTAATGTTAAGTTGACCTGATGTGGCCTGAATTAACTTAGCCTCGTAAACCAGCCTCCCCCGGAAATGCATTTCATTTCATTTCACAGGGGGAGTCTGGCCTCATACCCGTTGAAACCGTTTCGCCAGAAATCGTCTGTCAACCGAGCCAATCAGCGTCGCCGCTGTGATTGACACAGCACGTTGGCCAATCAGGGCCTGAAAACATCACTACATGGACTGGACTCACCTACAACAAACATGGCGGAGCTATCAAACAGCGGCGTAAAAACAGCAGTAAGGGAAGTTCTAAATGAAATACCATCAATTACAGAACTTAAACAAGAGCAAGAGTCGGTGCTTCTTGAGTTTCTTGGAGGAAAAGACGTTATCGCTGTTCTTCTTCGGTCCCTGATTGGCTGTGTCAATCACAGCACGTTGGCCAATCAGGGACTGATTGGCTCGGTAGGCGGAGTATTTCGGCGAAACGGTTACAACGGAGATGAGGCCAGACTCCCCCTGTGAAATGAAATGAAATGCATTTCCGGGGGAGGCTGGTTTACGAGGCTAGAATTAACTGGCTGAACTGATCGAAATGGCAATCATTGGGAATTAACGATTTAGACTATTTTTATAAAAGTAATCATTATTTCCCGGAGGCGTCCTGGAAAATTAATGGGAAATAAACCCACGAATTAATTATTTAATTGCCAACAGGAAAACAAAATTTTAGCCACTGTAATTTATGGTACTGACCGGGGGTAGGATCTGGGACTGGGAGATGAGGCTGTGGGGCAGTTTGTTGTTGTTGTGGTGGTTACTGGGGATGACCTCTGCCCAGGTCACCTGGTAACCGGTCAGCTGCTGGTGGAGCGGCATCCTGGACAAATTCCAGCTGAAGATGGCCGTCACGTTTC
Source organism: Decapterus maruadsi (assembly GCA_030347415.2). Lineage (NCBI taxonomy): Eukaryota > Metazoa > Chordata > Actinopteri > Carangiformes > Carangidae > Decapterus > Decapterus maruadsi. Next base: position 41,207,727 of record CM064886.1, read on the forward strand.
CGCCCAGAACCTCAAAGGAAGCCGTCAGGTTGGCCGCCTTCACCAGGACCTTCTGAGGGGACGTTGCTCAAAGAGGAACAGGCAAGGAGGGGGGTGGGGGTGTTAAATGAAGACAGGTGCTGGGGTGGCGAGTGAGTTATTACGACATGGTCTCGATCCACATGAAGAAGCTCACAGGAGGTTGGAGGCACCGAGCAGACCGCCAAGGACAAACTAGAACATGCTGATGGTTTCAAAATAATTTACTTTGTTGTCCCTCTCGCTTTAACAAATTCCTCCTGGATATATTAAAATGTTTTCTTGAAGTGATTTTTGAAAAGTCCAAAAAAGATTTTTTGGGGAAAAAATGTCTGTTGTTGATAACTTAGCATAACTTAGTACATAGACTGGAAACAGGGATGTAATCATTGATGAACAATATTCTTACTAGTTTATGTACCAATCCCAACTCCAACAAGATATGTCTGGTTTAGGAGTTATGAAAATTGGCGTATTATTGGTGTTCGAAATTCTAAGAATTCTAAATCGGTCGCTCCCACGCGTCTAGCTTTGTCGCTCATTCCATGAATGCACAATCCTTACAAGTTGTACATCGTTGGAAAGGTGACGAATCAGACTTTCCATCTGTCTACCAACCAGAATTGTTAAAAGGGAGAAGTTATGGACTGAAAAAACATTTCCAAACTTTTTTTGAGTAATTAATACTAAAATACTATATGAGAGTTCATTTTTCTCTGATAAAGAGTGGTTTTACCATCTCGGTGACCTTTTCATTTCATTCCTGGTGTCAGAGAGTGTGTTCATTTGTCTTTGTATGATGTCTGGTTTAGGAGTTGTGAAAATTGGTGTTTTCGCCATTCGTGAGGACATAAATTCAAAATGGCCACCAAAAAACCCCCATGGGACATTAGTTGACCCGGGCAACAAGCAAAAATCTTAAATAGACACCTTAAGCGTTCTTAAAAACCATGTTTCAAAAATGTTTGTCTCAGGGACATTGGGGCCCCTCCTTCCTACTAGACTAAGACTTCACTACCTTTTGGAAGGAGCACAGCTAACTACACAGTTGGCCATTTCCATGCTTTCGATAGGCCAACTTAGCTAGTGCTAGCTCGACAGAGATTTTCAAGAATCAGGTTATTTCAACTTAATATCCAAATCCAAATATTGTCCAAATATTGTTAATGACTTCCACTTTCAACCTAACACAAAGGCCAAATTAACACATTTCTACCATGTGACATAACTGTCCTGGGTTGTAAACAGGATATATTTGGGTATTTTAGCTTTAGCCTGAAATTCATTTGTGCAATATGATGCAGCTTCAGCATCTGCAGTCACAGCCCTCAACAGTAGAAGAACTTCAACCTAAATAACCCAAATGACTTGCTGCTATTGTGCTTTTTATTTTTTGTGAATGCTTTTATTGCCTTATTGTGTTTTATTGAGTGTATGTAAGTGATGAGCCCTGTCAAAGACAAATTTCTGCTACCCTTTGGGGCAGACAATAAATGTATCTATGTATCTATCTATCTATGTATCTATGTATCTATCCCACACTCTTGAATATTAGTTTTCAGCACCGTGTCTCACCTGTTTCTCCAGGACAGGAGATGGATTTTGGACTCTTGGCCTGAATGGCGGCACAGGAAGGAGTGAAGAAGCTGGTGCTTTCCGCCAGGGGACGACTCTTCTTGCTGATTGGCTGCAGGAGGACCTTGTACTTACAGGCAAAGAGCAAACCCTGCAGGCTGACAAAGCTCTCCTGGATAAGGAACAGAAAACAATCATAGTGGATTGGATTGGATGACTCCTAAAATGTCATTACCCCTATCAGATCAATAGTAATTAATCAATGTAACCTTTCGTTTGTGTTACCTGTGTGCTGGTCTTCTCCTGGGGTCTGGTCTGATTGTGTGCACAGTACTCTGGACCCCACTGGATTTTGTAGAATTCCACTGAAGGATCTATGACAAGAAAATGTCAGCTGTTTACAATTTTGTTCGGACGAATCCGGCGCTACTCAAGCTAGCCGTTGTGACCAACGCACTTCCGGTTACTTTCACAAAATAAAACACCAGTTGCCCTTTACATACAGAAAACCATGACGATAGAATTTGTGCTTTTACTTTGAAATAGGAAGCTAACCTACCCTCGCTAGCTTGAACCAAAATAAACCGTCTTTGCTTGAACCCTCCATTTTGACGATCTCGTCCGGTTACCGGCATTTGACCGCTCGAGATGCCTTACCGGAGAGTTTTGTCAGCTCTGAGACGAAGATCGGTCTGTTTAGAGTTGCTGAAGAGTGTCTCTGATGACTTTAGGTGGAGGCAGGCGAACACAGTGATCTCTACGTTTATACAACATGGGACCTTTAAATCCTGTAAGTACATGGTACTTCTGCATCTCTGGTGTCCTTTAACAAGGTGCTTTTGTGTTGCATCATCAAAATCAGCCTTTGAAGCACACACCCCTGTCTTTCTGCGAACAACACACAGCTTTCCAGTTGTGTCAGAGGAGGACAGACTGTTTATCTTGATGGCAGAGACTCACAACAGCTCAGGGGCATGTATGCTGTACATCGGGGAGGGGAGTCTTTGGCAGCCTAAACCTTAGTCTAATTAAGAACTCCCCCTGCTCTCATGGTTGGTTACATAAATTCAGCCAATCACAGACTAATCAATCCCATTCACACGATACAGACTGCAGGGCTTACCAGCGCTGCTCTGCCAGTAGACGTGAACATGGAGCTGTCCGTCCTGGTAGAATGGCGTCCCCACATCCAGAGTGTCGCCTGTGGGTTTTTTTGGAGCCACACCGATGTCTACAGAACGGATAAAATGTAATTAACGGAGAATTAATGGTCTGCATTTCATAAGGGAAGCATTATATATTCAGAATACACTCTAAAACCCTAAGATTTGATTTTAGACAACAAATATTTGCATCTGACCTCTGGAGACCATGAGTGTTCAATATCATCAGCTTTACATCATGTTTATCTTTGCAATGAAGCAATAAAGATGTGTCTAGCCTCATTGTTATGGCACTTTTACATTGTAGCAGAGGAAAGGTCATCAATAATGAGGGTGTGTCCTTTGGAAACCTTGAAAATCAAAGAACACATCCTCTGGGGAACATGACCATCAACCTAAACTAAGCAAATCTCTCTAGACCAGAATGCATGATGTGATGTGGCCACTATCAAATCAGTTCTCCTAACGAATGTATCTTTATGAAACTGTAATTGTTGAGAACTTGTGTTTATTTTTTCTTCTTCTTAATGTCAGCCTGTTTTGGAAGGAACACCGTGACATTTTGAATTTAAGTTAAAAGATTTTTCAGCTCTAAGGATCAAACATTTAAAGATGCACTTTTAGATATTTGAAGCCCAAAGGTGATTTCTTTTTAAAATATCACCATGAAAAGCAAAATGTAAAGTTCATGAGAAAGCTTTTTCAAAACTTTTAAGTGCTGTTTCAACATGCTGTGACATGTTTTAAAGTCTAAAAGAGACGTACTGCGCTGTGTTGTGAAGTGCAGGACGGCTCGGGGCCCCTTGAGCTGGGTTTGTCCCCAGTAGGACACGGCCTGGACCTCCACACTGTAGCTCCTGTTAGTCCGCATGCTGTCCAGCTCCACCTGGCTCTACACACACACACACACACACACACACACACACACACACACACACAGGAGATTCAGTCATGTGCATTGTTCTCTAGAGGAAAGTTTTCAGTGCCCTCTAATGTCCATCCGTCCTCACCTCTCGCACTGTCTTCCTCCTCTTGGTCAGGGATGAAGCCGAGGACTGTCCCACTGCAGTCCAGCTCCAGCTGACCTTGTAGTGGTGGATGGGAACGTCCAGGTCATCGGGTACACTCCACTGGAGCCTGGCTGACACCGTCCTGCCGGGGCCAAAGGTCATGTTCGCCACTCTCAGATCAGCGGGAGCCGGAGGACTTGAGGGGTCTGAGTGGGAGGGGACGGGGATATTATCACGTACTGATATTGAGATTATTGGGGCACAACATTCGTTTTGGAGCATAACCTCTTTCTTTAAACATCATGTCAATCAAATCACAACAGCTCCCCAATAGACTGCAACTGCACGAGTTTAGTCCTGAGTAAACTACCTTCCTACCTACCTTTGGTGGAGATGAAAGTAAGACAATTTATTGTATTGATTTGTGATTGAACTGTTGTCATCCAATCAGATCCAGATTGGCCAATGGTCAAACTAGGCCAAAAATCATGTCTTCTATCCAGGCAAATCATACTCAGACTTTAATGTTATCCATCTTTGTCATTGTTGCTTTCCCCCTTCTTCCTTCTTGTTCTCTCTTGCTTGTTTGTTGTATTTTTCCTTGTTTCTTTCCCTCTTTTCTCTTCCTAAGGGGAGGATTCTATATAAGACCCTTGGGCTTCTTTTCCTCTCCTGCATAGTTATTTCCCTTTTGTATTATGCAATATATTTTTTGTTTTATCATTGTGCATATGAATAAATAAAATAAAATAGTCATGCTTAACTTCAGGGGCACACACAGCGTGGGAACTTTGAGCACTAATTCGTAGTCTAGTCTCAGTGACCACACATTTTTTTTCTTTCTCGCTTTTCCTCTCAGAGGGTGAGTGTCTGACCTCTGCTGGACTGGATGTGCCTGCTGGGCGTGGTGAAACCTCTGGTCCCATGTGTGTTGACAGCTGCCACTCTGAACTGGTACCAGCGTCCAGGCCTGATGTCGGACAGCCTCGCTCCCTGCTCCGTGGTCTGTGGTGATTCAGGTGAAATGTGGATTAAAGAAAAGAGGCATGAGCTGTTCTGTCTTTCTTGGTTCTTCGATGGATCTGGATTTATGGTGAGGTCATTAAAGGGATACGCCAACATTTTTTTTTTCATGTCTTGCCTCACTCCTGAGTCCATGAACGGCAGATAGACACCATCCTTTCGACTGTGTGTGCAGTAACGAGGGAGAGCCCGTATCTCCCGTAATTAGCTTAGCTCAAACACTGGAGGTGTATGGGTAGTGTTAGCCTGCCTCCACCTAAAGTCATCAGAGAAACTCTTCAGCAATTCTAAACGGACCGATCTTCATCTAAGAGCTGACAAAACTCTCCGGTAAGGCATATTGAGCAGTCAAATGCCGGTAACAGGACGAGATCGTCCAAAACAGAGGGTTCAAGCAAAGACGCTTTATTTTGATTCAAGCTAGCTACATCAAGGGTAGGTTAGCTTCCTGTTTCAAAGTAAAAGCACAAATTGTATTGTATTTCACAAATTGTATATGTTAAGGGCAATGGGTGTTTTGTGTGCTTGAGTAGCGCCGATTTTGTCCGAACAAAATAGTAAACAGCTGGTATTTAGACAAATTAACGACACACTGCTGATCTAAATGGCTACTTTCTCACCTAAACATGTTTGAAACGTTGATAAAGTGATATATTTACAGAGTTTAGAGCTAAAATGGCGTATCCCTTTAACCATGGACTAACCTGTGCAACCACCTGCCAGGAGGTGGCAGCATCCTCGCTGGGCTGGATGCCAAAGTTCCACCTCCTCTGTAGGATGTGGACCACAGGCTCGGCAGAGATGTTGAATCGGGAAGACCAGCGGACCTCCAGCTGACCAGAGGAGAGCTCCTCAAAGCCCAGCTCTTTCCTCGGCTTTAGAGGAACACCTGTTGGTCATCGACAAACCAAACATGATCGTCATGGAGAGATCAGGATACATTTATGATTGAAATTTGCTCCCCACAAACAGGGAGATCCATCTTCCAGTCTGCTCGGTGTCCTGGGAATAGCTTACACAGTGTTTTTGTGTGAGAAGGCAAAATCAGTTTCTTCCTCTTCCCACCAGTTGTGTTACCTGAACATCCCGCTGCAAGGCTCTCGCAATCTACTTTGCTTTTGCTCTCTTTGATCCCTCCTCTGACAATGAAGACCTAAGTAGGCCAAGCTCCACCTGACTCAGAATCAGAGCCGTCAGCGGGAGATTTTCCACCCGGACCACCTCACCTCATTTGTCTGAGGAAAGGCCCAGGGGAGGCTGGTATAACATCTTATTCAGGCTGACAGGAAGTTCATAGCAGTTAAAGTATGCCACAGTGAGTAAAGCTCAAAGAATTAAATAAAACTGCAGTTTTCTGATAAGATAATATAAAAAGATTCAAACAAATATACATACTTTGCAAGTCCATTTACTGCTTTAAAATGTGTTATTCTTTAACATTATGATTTAATTTGGATATGAATCCTGTGTGCGTCCTCTATAGCTGCTATCAATATTCCATTTTATCGAGGAGCTAATTTAAGGCAGATATCAGCGATCCGGTCGTTTTGGCTAATGCTGCATTCCAGGCAGGCTTTTGAAACCGTAAGTTACGGCTTCAAGTCACGACTACGACTTTGTAGCGTTCCAGGCAACCCGTAACTCGTGTTTTTACTGTCCTGTTGCCTGTGAAAGTGCACTATAACGGCCTCTCGTAACTTCCGACCCGTGAACCATGAGTTAGCAGCCCCCGCCCTCGTCATGCATCTATTGGTCCACGTCCCTACGTCACCACATTCACGCGCACCCCTTGGCTGCACACACAGCCCTTCATGCCGTTCTCTCTCCTCATTGGATAACGCTTGTATCCCAGAAGGAAGATTTTCTCCTGGGTTTACATCAGAACAGAGTGACGGAGAGACTCGTGTTTCGGCCCAAACACTCCATGTAAGTGATTGCTGACAGAAAATAGGACTATTTAGGACTTAACAAAAACATTCCGCTGATATCTGCTTTAATTTCTTTGACTTTTGACTTGTTGCTGTGTAGATTTCATTTCAATGTAAATAAAAAGAAAAAATATCCTATATGTTAAAGTATTCAGTTGTTTCAGAGGGGTGATGGGGTTGTGGTGTCTCCACCAATGATGACCCCCCAAATTGACACCCTAACCCTCCTGTTGTTCTCATGGGTCAAGGAAGGAAGGAAGAGAAAAAAGGAGGAAAGATAGAAGCAGGAAGGGAACAGATTGGGACGATTGGGTCAAGAAGGAAGGAAGGGAACAGAACAGAAGGAAGGAAGGAAGGGGAAAGGGATTGTGGAATGAAAGATGGAGGGAGGGATCATATTTGTTCAAGGAAGGAAAAGGAAGGAAGAACTGAAAGACGGGGGGAAAGAAGGAAGGGAAAAGGGAAGGAAATAAAGATGGAGGGAGAGGGAACAAATCAGGTCAATCAGATCAAAAGAGAAAGGAAGGAAGGAAGGAAGGAAGGAAGGAAGGAAGGAAGGAAGGAAGGAAGGAAGGAAGGAAGGAAGGAAGGAAGGAAGGAAGGAAGGAAGGAAGGAAGGAAGGAAGGAAGGAAGGAAGGAAGGAGATTGGGTCAATTTGATCCAGAAGGACAACAGGAGAGTTAAATTAATGACTTTCTGAATAAATATGATTCTCCTGGACCAGTTCTGGTTCAACTTACCCTTGTAGAGGTCTTTGGGAGCCTGGCAAGTATGGCCACAGCCATTGGAGCAGCATTTCTTCTGAGATGAGCACTCCTGGTCATGGTCACAGCTCTCGACGCAGGCGGCCGCGAAGCCGCTGGCTCTTTCTGGAGGTGGACAGCTGCCTTGTTTCGTTGCCTGCACCGACTGGAGGAACTCGCAGCTGGTGACGCACTCCCAGTGCTTCTTGGGAAATACCCTCTAGATAGGTGAAAGGAACATGGGTTAGCATAAAGACCATCAAATGTCAAGACCTTCAAATAGATGTTAAGATTTAATAAGCACCCTAAATGACTGGCGAACCGAGAGAATTGTGACTAAGACCAGGTTCACACTACACAATTTTTCTGGCTTTCACAATGGTCACCATGTCAGATCCTTGCTGTGTCTTGGTTGGGGGACTGGCAACACTACAAGTCTCAACTCAACCAATCATCGTTCACAACCTATGAGTTCATAGGTCATCAGGGAGGTCTTTAACTCAGACATGAAAAAGGGAAGGAAGAAAAAACATGGAGCTGTTCCCTGGGTCTGGTGAAGTGGACAGTATGACTGTCTTCAGAGAGAACATGAGGTACGTTAGTGAAGGCATTCACCTCAAAACCATTAACTTACATTACGCATATGTAGCAAGCTAACAGTCTGCCATCCAGTCCTCCCATTAAGCTCGCCAGCTCTCCCCCCCCGAAAATTGTCCTGAATTCGTGTAGTCTGATCCTGCCTAAAGGCCAGCAGGGACCATCAAGGACTTTTTTTTTTTTTTAAGTATATTTTTTCGGCATTTTTGCCTTTATAGATAGTATAGTTGAGAGAGACAGAAAATGACAGCAGTAAATGGCCCAACGCGGGAGTCGAACCAGGGCCGACTGCAGTGAGGACTAACGCCACGCGACGCCCCCCATCAAGGACTTTTTGAGGGTCAACCAACCCATTGCCAGTTCAACCCGTGAATCATTGATGTTGAGGTGTTTGCATTGGAGTCCTATCACCTATGGCCATCTCCAGCTCTGCTTTGTGAAAACAAGTGAATGTGCGCAGGGGAAATTTGTAGTTGATGAGTCCTCCTGGTGGTGCTACATCCTCAGATTGAAGTCATTACCAGATATGATGTGAGTGGCCAAGGCTGGCTGGTTAGGATGTAAACATAAGCACAATACAAGAGGTGATATAGAAAAGTTTCAACACTGGAACTGGTTTCGGTCACGACTCTTATCAGGGAAGTAAAAGAGCTATCTTTGCTAACCCTTAGCAAAAAGCAGTTTATTCAAGTGTGCTACAAGTATACTCATTTTATACTAAAACCGAGGCAGTATACTTGAAAGTGTAGTTTTGTAAACTTAAAATGAACTTATAAAATATACTTCAATAAACATAATAATAATTGTGGACTAGAAGTTAGTACACTGGGAGTATAAATGAGTGTACTTGTTGTATACTTGAACTTAAAATGACCTATAAAGTATACTCTTATAAAATGTTCCATTGTAGTCCAAAGAAGTATTAAATTAGTATATTTTCTAGTATGCTACAAGTACTGTAGGCTACATGGTCCATACTTAATAAAATGAACTTCAAGTATACTACTTTTTTGCTAAGGGGATGTTAGCTACGCAAATTTATCTATAGCTCCTTTAACAGATTGCATGTGAAATCAGTCATTCCACATATAAAAACTCCCGGTTCCTATAAGTCATACCTCACACATCTCTCTGCAGCTGCTTTTCCTTTTCATCTCCCAGGAATCCTTGCAGGGCTCCAAGCACTGTGGAAGCAAAGGCAACAAGTGTGAGTGAGAGTCACAGTCAGATATGAATAAGAAGATTTAAAGGTGAATCTGTCTCTCTGGATTGATTAAGAGTAAAACACTTCCCTCTCAGACAGCTCCTCTGAACACTGAAGTGAGTCAGGGAATCTCATCCACTTTAACATCTCTCACAGGTAACAATAACTCCTACGGCATGCTAATATGAATCACTCAGACTGTGAGTTTATTATTAAAGCCTGAAGCGCTGAGCAGACTTTCACCAAAGATAAGCCTCGCCTGTCAGATTACGATCTGTCAAACGACAGTTTGCTTTGGGGAGATATCAAGATTTGAAAAGAATAAGTTCTGTCACCTGCAGATCATGTTAATGTGAACCTGTTTTTTTTTAATGAGCAGGTACAACCACCAACAGATACAGGTTGTTAGCAGTGATCCAAAAGTCCGAGGATGAATCCTCAAAAATCAGACACATTTCCAAGGACTTGGCCTTGGTGTATGAGCATGTGCGATTCAGAGAGTGCAACACTTCCTGAATTCAAAGAAGCTGAACATATTAGTTATACTAGGTCCTAAAGTTTTGAAATATTGGCCTGAGAAGGAGTTACTTGTGATTTAAAGCTCTATCTGGCATTCCTCCGGAGCTCTTGTTACAGCAGGTCAGTGGGCCAATCAGAAAAGAGGACGCTCTATGGCTCTCTTCTGATTGGCTGGATATTTTCTGAGTGGTCCAGGCGGCTCAATTTAAAACAGATTTCAAATGAACAGTTGGGTTCAGGTGTTATGACATCACAAAGTTCAAAGTCCCTTTAAAGAGATATGCCAACATATTTTTTCGTGTCTTGCCTCACTTCCGAGATGTTGATGAAGTGATATATTTACAGAGTTTAGAGTTAAAATGAAAATCAGCTGAGCTCAGTGCTGATTTCATCTCAGGTAGGAGGCAGGCTAACACTACCCATACACTTCCTGTGTTCGAGCTAAGCTAATTGCCCCAGCTCTGCCCGTATCTCCCTTGTTACTGCACGCACAGTGGAAAGGATGATGTCTATCTGCTGGTGATGGACTCGGGAGTGAGGCAAAATACGAAAAAAAAAATGTTGGTGTATCCCTTTAAGGCTCTTGTGGCACTCACTACTCCCTATATAGTCGGCTGCAGTGATGCATCATGTAAAAGTAATGTACAACAAATTAAGCAGAATATCCCATCATGCATTGCACATATAGAATGTCATCCTGTGCTTTCAGGCTGCTTGTGAACAAAGTCACCGATTAGCAGTGTCGCCCTCTGTCCATGGAGCAGAGGCAGCCCAGGGGAGCGGGTGTCCACTGATTGTAATTTCATGCTGTAGTGGGAAACAGTGGGGAGCAGAGGAATGTACAGTGGCTTCACAAGGACGAGAGGAGCCGTCTGAAAGTTAGACTGAACAAAGTCTGCTCTCAATGTCCTAAGCATTATGTTTGTTTGTCTATGTTTTATCCTTAAAAGCACAACATGAAGTAAAATCAGTGCAGCATGACAATCCCATTATGTTAAGTAGTCATGAAGTACATAACAAGACTCCATTATCTCCGCACTATTATTTGACATTAATTAACACAATCAAAATAAAAAGGGCTGATAGCAAGAAATATTTTCTTTAATGGCGCACTGTGATTATCATCTAATTAAAAGCATGACCCAGTTGCTCTAAAGTGACTCTGATATGATGACTGTAACAGTGATTGACCAAGATTTTGTCAGTGTGTATCATCCCCGCTTCTATAGTCACATTTGTGTAATTATATTACAGCTATGTGGAAAAACAATATATAGTTATGACCACATCGCCACACATCAGGAGTCGAAATTACAACATTACATTACGAAGGTTATCTTATACCCGCCACACACTATAAGGCCCTGGAATGACACCTAAGACTAAAGTCTGACTCCCGTTCACATCTGAAGACGATGGGTTTTAAGACAAGTTTTTGTCTTAAATAAGATTCTGTCAAGACTTCAGATCTTAAAGGATCACTATTTGCAACACTGCATTCACTGAGATTCATGAGATAAGATAAAGTAGTGAAGTAAAGTAATGTAAAGGTAAGGTAAGATAAATTAAGTTAGGTTAACTTCAATTAAATGAAGATAATAAGATATGTTAAGATAAAATAAGTTAGGATAAAGTAACTGAAATTAAATGAAGATAATATAAGATAAATTAGGTTAACTAAAGATTAGATCAAATAAGATATGATAGCCTAATAGTAGCAAACATCAATGAAAAGCATTAAGATCAATAAACAACAAAAAAACAAAACAAAACAAAACCAAAAAAAATGTTATATGATGAGATAAGAAATGTATATTGTGTTTTTCTTTTTGTGTTTGTGCAGCTCTGTTGTGAGAGTGGAGGATAAAAAGGGAAAATAAAAGTTACTGCCAAATGGACACGGTGCACGTGGACCACAGCTCGTCCCGCCACGCAGGGAGGAATGTCTCGAGGCATGTCTGATAGCCAGCCCTGTCATCTCCCATCTCTCCCGGGCCGGCGTACACCGCGCCACCCGTCCACTAATCCAAACTGACGTCCCCACTCCCGTGCCATTCCCGTTGTACCTTGGCGTCAGTTCGTTTTCCGCCCCATTTCGAGCTCAAATCAAGCATCGCCCCTCTGCCACGCTGCAAATGGATGTGAACTTGAGAAAGCACCTCGGCCCACGTTTTGCGGCAGGAGAGGTATTTTGTCTCGGCTGAAGAATTTAAGGCAGGATAAGAGCCTGGTTTGATCTGAGCTGATCTTTCAGGGCACGGGACATGACTTCTGGCAGCGTGGATCTGTATGTATGTGTGTGTATGTGTGTGTGCACCACTCCTCCATGACAAACCAGAGATAATGGAGCGAACAACTTCTCTGCTGACCGTGCAAAATGCTGTTCTTTTCGTTTTTTTCCGGACGGCGTTTGATTTGCTGCCCGGACAAACTCCCCTCAGAGAGGAAGCGGCCCCCGTGTTTGTCTCCGGGCTTCCCGTTTCGACGAGTGTGCGTCGTCTTTGAAAGTGTTCCAGACCCTTTTTTTTTTTTTTTAATAAAACGTCCTCGACAAGGAGACAAGGACCCTGGCCGACTTCTCCCAGTGATTTCACAAGTACTTTTTTCTACGTCGACGATGTCTGGCTCTCAGTCAAATGTCACAGCGAGGCTTTAGAGAGTATTGAAGCCCACTAATGACTGCCAAGTGCCACTGAAAGACGGTCGTTACACCACGCTGGGTGCCAATTGTCAAGGTTGCGAGCTGAGACACTGGTGTCAGTGCATCCACACGGTGTCTTCCCTATCTTAAGCTTTTTTTTCCCTAAGAGCTGCATTGAACCGGCCTGAGTGGGAGTGTGCAGCTAATCAACACTGGCAACTTGCAAATGGCCGTCTGCCTGGAGGAGATAGTGACAGAAGGATTAACAAGCACTCATTACCGCCGCGGTCCGCGAGGACTACGAGTGGCCAAGTGGTCGCCAGGCCAAAGAGATGGGCTGTCTCACAGCAACAGGCTCCTCGTCATCAAGCTAAAGACCAGGACCAGGAAGAATCAAGACCGGTGTTGATAGATCTGGGAAAAAGTCCAATTTCTTTACACTCAACCAGGATGTTGAGTTTTTCTTTTTTTTTGGTAACCCTAATCAAAATCCCAAACCAAAGCCAGATTTAGCTGAGCAACATTTTTACCAATGCAGATGAAAGTGGGAATTGACGGAACAGATGTAATAAGGCATAAACATAAAATCCTAATACAAACAGTGGCCAAGTCTCAAAACGACGATAATCGCGATGATAATAAAAACGCTGAGGGTGTGGAATTACCTGAGCGACCCAGTGCAACAATTAAATTAAGTGTCATGTACATTTCCAAATGACTAATTCAATCAGTGCAACAACAGGCTGGTGTTATACCACAGGAATATGATTATCAATGATAAATGACTGTTCAAAACTGAAAAAGGAGCCATGTTGTAAGTGACACATTGAGGCGACTAACAACCTAAATGTCAACAGGTTTTATTGCCCATGTTCCCTGACACAGGAAATGACACAAAATATGTCAATGACCTTTTAAAAAACACACATTTGTGAAATGATGGCTATCCTTTATTAGTATATCAATTTAACACTTTTAGAATATTAAACTTTCTTATGTATATTCATTCAGCACCAGTCAATGCACTGCTGTGTCCCCCTGCTATCATGATCCAATCCACACCGCCATGCCAACACTTCCTTCCCTGCGATCTCTCATTAAACGGGCCCAGATATCTCACTTTACAAGCTCTTAATAATGCAGCTGGAGAGACGTCCGATGTGCTAACATGTCATCACAATTACCCATCACCGGGATCTCTGCGGTTACCAAAGAGAGAGGCTGCTCGGGCCTGTTAATATCTCACAAGGAGACAATCGTTCTTGTAGGGACCCTTAAATATCTAGACTCAGCGGCTGCAGCTGTGAAATAAAAGGATGTGAAAGTTACCAGAGGGAAGTTTGGATGTAATATCAGAGGAGGAGGGGTTTGCAAAGCATGCATACCATCAATTATCACCTGCCTCCTTCATGAGTGTCGGTGCATTAGCCGGGAAAGTATGTTGATGTATAGGATGTCCGAGAGCAAAGGGCAGAGTTTGGTGATGAATGGCAGAGCGGGGACGTGGGTAATAACCACTGCAAGCGCACAATCAGGCACACACGTACACAAAACACAAGCTGTCACCACTTTGCATGTGGGGGTGATTTATTGCAGCCAAACACACACACACACACAGATACACAGGTGCCTGCAAACATGCATCCAGGCATGTACAAGCTCACACACACACACACACACACACGTGCAGGGAAAGTGATTTATTACACCTGAAAACACCTTCACTCCCACACAACTGTCTCTGTAGACTGATGTGAAACATTTAGCAACACACACTGGGCCACAGGCATGTGTGTGTGTAGTGCTGATACATTTTAATAGCCTATCTTCATCCATTCATGTAGGTTCAAACATAGAAATAACCACATTAAAAAAAGAAAGACAAAAAATGACTGATGCTGGTTGTCATAGTAACACAGCATCCGTTAAAACTGGACCAGACTTTTCCTGGTTCCAGGAATGATGTCAACAGAGAAAACTACACAGTCGTATATATTATATTATATTATATTATATTATATTATATTATATTATATTATATTATATTATATTATATTATATTATATTATATTATAAATTGACTCAAATTAGACCACGAACCCCCATTGGACAAAAAATTCAAGCAAACCAGAAATACACAAACATTTGTGAGACTGAATAAGGTTACTTTTTTTGTACATTCAAATTAGGGCCAGTGGTGTGACTTTTTGGAAACATTATAGAGACAGACAAAAGTGGTACAATTTCTCCAAAAACGTTTAAACATTTGTAGGAAGAGGTGGTTTAAAAAAATTCTCAAAGAAAGTAAAAAAAAAAAAAAAAAAGTGGCAAAATTCTAAAAAAAAAAAAAAAAACTAACTAACTAAAATTTGCCTATCCAGAAATGTGTGGTCACCATTGGATACCTACCTTTGCACACTGTTTATGATTCTGACACCAGCCCAGGGATCCATTATTCTAAAGAGGAGAAAGAAGAAAGAAGTCAGTCTGATTGAATTAAGTGCAGAGGAACCCATTTTAATTCCCTAATTATAGGTTCCTGCGCTATAATTACAGTTTGTCAGAAGAACATCACAGGGTTGCAGAGTTCACACCGTATACCGACGATGGAGTTTTTTCTCTCTCTCCCTCTCTTTAGTTTGTGGGACTTGATGTCCTTCATGGCTCCCTGCTGAGAGCCTCAGGCAGTTTGCTGAAAACTAATGAGTCCAGATCCAGGATCAGTGGTCCACTCACATGAGACAGTGCTGGTGTAATAGATTAATCAGCACTCCTGTGTTTTGATCTTGGACTTATTTTAAGAGTGTTAGATAAATAAACAGCAGTGTATTCCTAATCTAACTCACTATATACTACACAATGTCTCATTTCTCTTGGTTAGTGGTTATAAGGCTGTTTGTTCATATACAGTGTATCAAGTTTAAATTCAAAACCAATGAGCATTTTCATTGGTGGATTGATCCACGTTTGCCAACCCATAGGAGCTTCTCCTCAAATAACACCGCCGCATATCTGCAACTTGGTTGTTTTATGGATACATTAAGAAATACACAATGTTCCAACACTGGCACGTTTGACTTTGGTTTCAATGGCTACAATAATCGTCAGGTAATGGCTTGGTAAGGTTTAGCAAAAGGTGGTGGCTCCATTGACCAAAACGTCCGTTAACGTCGCTGTATTTTCCATTTTGAAGATGTAATAATCAAAACGGCCACAAGATGTCGCCTGACAAATAAACGTAGCTACGGATCCACTTGTCAAGGAGAATAGTCTCGGTCTAAAACTAAAGTCATAGTGTCCTACAAAGGTGTCGTATGATGATCTAGTCTTTAAATTGTTGGTCGTTCATGGCACAAAAACTCCAAAAACCCAAATATCTGTTTGTTTTCTTCTTCTCTTTTATATAACATGTTCCAAAGCTGTGATTTCATCATATATGCGGCCATACTTTGAAATATATAGCCGACTAAATCTCTGGATTATGGATGATTGTTGGTTTCTTTATTTTGTTTGTTTGGCCGCACTCCAATCTGAATGTATGACATGAAATCCACCTCTCAGAGAATATTTAAAGAGGCTGAAACGTGGAGTGGATGCAGGCTGTTGCTGCTGCGGGCGCTGCCGATGAGACGAGAGCATGTGGCCTTTTCAAACACTCACATTTTCGCTCTGTCAATAAATAAATAGAGCGTGATTGATGGAGGGCTGAGTTAAATTGTCTCCTCTGGGGTTGTGGGTTGGTGGGTGGGCGGGTGGGGAGGGTGGAGGGGTGGGTCTACTCTGTCTGAACTTCCTCAGGACTAACTGGGCTGCACATGAGCAGATCATTACACTACGCCTCAGTGGAGCTGGAGTAGAGGCAATGATATCATGCAGGGACAATGTTTTATAAAGATATCATCGCTGACCCCTACCATTCTAAATTAAAATTAGTTTTAAAGGTCTGATATGATATAAAAGTACCTGTTCATGTGTTTTATATTATAAAGCAGGTCTGATCAGTCTAGTCAGACTGTGAAGGTATCAAAGCCTCAGTCTAAAGGGAAATCCACGCAGCCTGTTTTGAGAAACTTGAGCCTTAAAATAAGCTGTCAGAACTTCCAGTGACTGTGTGATGTCATAACCTGGAAGTAACCTAGAACAAATTACTGAGGAAAATGGCTGGGAAATCTGGTGGACAAGTTGTGACCTGCACATTCACCACTTGTCCACCAGAGCGTTGTGGAGTTGTTGGATTGTGTATTTGATTAGTTTGATGAGGGAAACCAAGAAATCCCATGAGCCTCCATAGCGTAGCTTTGAGCAGCTCACGACTCTGCTCCGCCGTTCTAAAAATAGCTTTCACCAACAATTAAAGGAAACGAACCCACTGCTATGACTATAGGGATTATGGTGATGGGCTAATTTGTCAAAATGTTGAACTATCCCTTTAGATTTAACGTAACTTAACTGTTGACTGACTGTCTGGAAAGCAGTTTGGCTGACGGACAGTTACTCGGAGTGGATGCGATTGATAACCCCATGGCTAATAGAGAAAGAGAACTTTCTGGACCAATCGGAAGCTTGGCTTCATGGGTCCAGTGTGAATATAGAAGTGTAAATGAGACTGTGATCTTGGCGCCATCAGAAATGTAGGGGGTTTCTCCACAGCTCCATCACACAATAAATACCCATAAACCCCGGCATGCACCAGGGCCCCTGTCCCGCTCCGCGGCCCCCGGGATCATTCAGTCACTGTCTGGCACAAAGATGGTGATAAGTAATAAAACACAGCAGAAACAGAGGCATATTGTCTCTGGACGCATCCATGAGGTCAATGCGAGTGCGTTTCACACGTCGGCAGCCACTGATCTGACATCAGCACCGCACAACACCGCTTCAACTCAATGCTGTCCACTGTTAGACGTATCTGAGATGCAGTTTGGAGCTCAGATGCAGTTTGGAGCTCAAACTGGAGCAGCGCACCACGTGGTTTCGATAATCAAGACGTCTCCTCGTGATCCGGGCTGATCTCTGGACTGTATCGTCATCCTGCGCGGTCAGAATCGCTCTAAGTGAGTGTTTCGGAAGCCTGGAGCACAGAAGAGCGCGCTGAATGTGCGTGAGGAGATAGTTACTGACAAGAGGGGGGATCTGAATGAATTATAGAATCACAATGACAAGCCTTATGGTCTCCCCTGACCCTTATCAGTCAAAAACTTTTAGCCTCCCCCTTGAAAACTGGATTTACATCTTCACAGCAGCTTTTCATAATAGTCCTTATTATAATAGCCTTATTTAAGATGTGAATAGACCCATTAGTGATATTTAAATCTCTGCTGAAACCCTGATTAAATGTATTTAAATCTAATTATAGCCTATACCTAAACCTGATTCATATAGGACTATATCCTTATTTAAAACTACTACTAATGATGAGGAGGATGAGGATGTAATTAAAGACTGCTTCTAATTTATTCTGCCCTACAAAGGCAAAGTGCAGTTTCTGTAATTTTCTTTTGACCAATCAAAAGTCTGGCATATTCTCTTCAATCTCTTAGAATTTGATATTGGTACTGCTAACATTTCCAGAGTTATTGCGCTTTTTATTTTTCTGTCCATCCAAAAAGAACTGTGATACCAAGGCAAAGTCCAATATCTACGATGAGTACTACTCCCTTCTATATTTTTTTATTCTATAATTCCATTGGAGTAAAACCAAGGCAAAGTGCCGTATCTGCCATAAAACTGACAGAATTGGTCAAAAAATATGCCATAAAATGGTCAAAATTGGTTAGAAAGACAAATTACAAATACATTTAAACCTGACACTAGCACTTTGCCTTTGTAGGGCAGTATTTCTAATAGAACTCCCATTGACTTTCAATGAGTTTCTCTTCCCAAACTCCAGCAAGTTTCCAAAAGCATAAAAACATCCATAGCATAATAAAGGCAAAGTGATTTGCAATTTAATAAAGACATTAGGTCCCTTTAAGGTTATAAACTTATTATTTGCTCCTAAAACCTGTTGGCTTTTATTATACTTTAATGGCTGTGAAAAAGTTAAGGTCTGAATCAGTTTGGAAGGTGCACACCGGTGCCATAGGCGTCTTTACCTGGAGCGATGTGGTGAGCGCGGCCACGCTGTGCAGGCTGAGACAGCGAGACGCGCACCTCGCCCTGGACACGCTCTCCGGCCAGGACAAGTCCTCATCGTCGTCGGTGTCCGCACGTTGCTTCCTGGCGCAGACGCCGGAGCCGAGGAGGAAAATAATCCACAGGGACAGCATCGCTCTTCTCTTCGGCCGCTGCAGGAGGAGGCAGGAGGGAAAGTGGGGGGAGGAAATCTGATGGGAGTCCGGGCTGAAGTGGAAATTATATAGCCAAGGGAGGAGCTATATGGGATCTAGGCGTACGCAGTTAGGGGTCAGGATGCGGAGTGGCTGTGATTTGCAGAGCTGAACCCAAAAGCACCTGATGTCATGTGCAAACACAACTGTTTTGGAAAGATAAAATATAAATATATCATAAAGTAGTGCAAAGCAATAAAATTTCAGGTGTGGGTATAATAAAAGCAACAACAACAAAAAAAAAACCTTTTGGAGCCCTAAAGGCAGAATCTCATCAGGAGCACTTCCATTATTCAGCACTTGATTAAAAGAGGAATCCATAAAAGCTGATTTCTTTATTGTTCTTAAGTTGTTCCGTGTATTTTGTGTCATTTTATGACAGTAAAATGAATTTAAATGAGTCAGGCTCGTATTACTTGAAAGTTTTTGACATTTCCTTCAACGAGCTTCAGTGAAAACACATTCTAACCTTTACCTAATAGTTATTTCTAATGGAAAAGACATTTTACAGTTCCCCCAATAGATTGTGTTGCCTTATATGGTAAATGGACTTGCACTTACTGTAAACAGTATAACGCTTTTCTAGTCACTTGTTGGAGGTAAACCATTCTCTTGATGCGTTGAATTTGTTGGATTCTTGTTTTGGACCCTTGGTTTCTTTTGTTCAGTTAAGTTAGTTCCTGTTTGATTTTGAAGTTCTGTTCCTGTCATTATGCGTGTCTTGATTCCTGTGTTACTTTGAATTCCCTGTCTTGTCCTCCCTCTGTTCTCCCGACTGTAACTCATGTGTCTCACCTGTGTCTGATTGCGCCACCTGTGTGTCGTTTGTCGTCATGGTTCCATAGTGTGTTTCCTGTGTTCCTGTGTTGAGCCTGGTAATTAAAGTCTTTTGT
The DNA here is from genome assembly GCA_030347415.2 of Decapterus maruadsi. NCBI lineage: Eukaryota > Metazoa > Chordata > Actinopteri > Carangiformes > Carangidae > Decapterus > Decapterus maruadsi. The sequence goes on from CM064886.1 coordinate 41,227,371, forward strand.
TGAACTTACCTGACTATCTGTATTTGCTGATATTAGGTGAGAGAAAGTAGGTGACGCCATCCTCCTCTTACCTGCAATAACAATCCAACACAATCCATTTAACCCAATAAAGACTCAAATCGTGTTGTTCCTGTCCATATTTTAACCACTGTTCATAGATTCAACCAAAGACAGCAGCTAAAGTGAAGTGGACAGTCAGCAATCAGAATCTGTTAATACCCCTTTTTCTAGGTTTCCTTAAAGGGATAGTTCAACATTTTGTCAAATTGGCCCATTTGCCATAATCCCTAGTAGGTTCGTTACTTTTAATTGTCGGTGCAAGCTATTTTTAGGACGGTGGAGCAGAGCCATGAGCTGCTCAGAGCTACGCTGCGGAGGCTCATGGAATTTCTTGGTTTCCCTCATCAAACTCATCAAATACACAATCCAACAACTCCACAACGCTCTGGTGGACAAGTTGTGACCTGCACATTCACCATGCTATGAGATACCAGACAGAGTCATTTTAGAGGTAAATTCATGCAAAATCGCTGATGCACGTTGCGTTCAGGGACAGTTTTTCAGCAAGCAGTTTTTGTATTTCCCTTTAAGACAACTCTGTCGGGTAATGTTGTGTTATTATCTCATAGCGTGATGAATGTGCAGGTCACAACTTGTCCACTAGAGCGTTGTGGAGTTGGGAAACCAAGAAATCCCATGAGCCTCCGTAGCGTAGCTCTGAGCAGCTCGCGGCTCTGCTCCACCGTTGTAAAAATAGCTTGCACCGACAACTAAAGGTAAGGAAATACGGCAATGGGCCAATTTGCCAAAATGTTGAGCTATCCCTTTAAAACTTCCTCCAAAAGACAAGGAACTCTAAAGTTCCTTGTCAAATAGGTGAAGAAAGGAACACTCCTGCTGTTGTTTGATTGATGAGGGTATGGATAGATACTGTTTCCAAAGATCAAAATTGAACTCCCGTGCTCATATTTGGCTTTTGTTTTTTTTGTGTGGGTCTAATAATCTCTGTAAGAAATCCAAAGAAATTACCAATGCGAGTCCATTAATATCATACTGTAACATTAGCAGTACTTATTATGTTGCAATAGTCCATAAACATTCTTGGTATATTTCCAGTTCTTTTATTTTGCGGTGAGGCCAGATGTTGTAACACACGGGCAAACTCACACCTCGTGCTGTTCTATTAATGCAGAGGAAACATTTTTGTTGGAGAATCTGTGATTTTTTTACACACAGGTGGAACTTTTTCCAGGAGAGTGAGAGTGTTTTCTCCTCGGTGCAGCCAATTTCAGAGGGGAGTGGAAGGGGGGCAATGTATTTTCCAGGGAATCCCAGCTGTAATGTTCGCTAGTAGCTACAAAACAACAGCATTTTTATGGACTCCTCTATTAAAATAACCACAAACATATCTCTCATAAGCAGGCAAGGCACCGCTGCTTTCCTCGCCCGAGGGGAGAAGAAAACATGACGTTTTGGAAACTCTGAAGAGATCCTCCTCGGGTTGTCAGTTCTCTCATGGCTGGCACAAGGGGCCCCGTTTTGCGCTGCTGGAGGATCCTGCGGTGTTTAACAAGATGCCTGTATTTCCCAGCCGCATCGCTTTTACAAACACACTCATACTGTGGTGCTCCCTCTCAGGTTTTATGGCGCTATGTCTTTAGCTTAATGAGGCTTTGCAGCTGAGGGTTTTTACCTCTGATTCAGAGAGAGTCAGGTTGATTACACCTCTATAAGTACAATCTTATAGACTAGAAGGCAATAAAGTGTTGTCAAATCAAGGATGGTAACTCTTGACTGGATCCTTCTCAATGAACTAACAAGGGTGCCAAACAAGCAAATCTCCGAGGTCTTTTTTTGTGTGTGAATGAAGCAAGTGTCTTCGGATGTGTGGGGAGCTGATGCTCTGGTGGTCCACCCACAACAGGAAGGAGAAAATCCCTCAGAGCACCCTGCTGCGAGCCTGACTTACTGTTTCACAAATAAAAACAAAACACTATGACGTGGTAATTGACTCATTGTGTGTTGGGTTGTGTGCCAGTTCGCTAGGGCCAGCACACTTTTTTTTTCTTCAAAATGTCAAACATAGTTCAGAGAAGGCAACCATGAGCTGACAGATCATTTGATAATAGCCAATTGAATGTCTTCCCTAGGGGACTAGAGATGAGCTTTGAGATTGGAGGATAGATTCGATATTTCTTCAGCTGTTCTTCTCTTCTGTTCTGGAACTTTGTGGCGGAGGAACATCGGACGAAGTTGAGTGATAAATTAAAGCGGTAGACGATGGATGGATGGATGGATGGATGGATGGATGGATGGATGGATGGATGGATGGATGGATGGATGGATGGATGGATGGATGGATGGATGGATGGATGGATGGATGGATGGATGGATGGATGGATGGATGGATGGTGACGAGAACATGAAGCTGAAGGTCCCGAAAAGGCCAGAAGATCCAATGAAGCACAAAACAGTCCAGATACCATTGAAAAACAGGGAAACATCTAGTAAATGCAAATAGGGAGAACGGAAGAACATCAGACTAATACTAAACCGAATGAAGACCTGTGATTAGTCAGCTTGGGTTGACAAGAATACAATGGAGAAACTGAACAATGCTTTGCACAACTTGGGTAGTATCAAATGATGTCTTGACAGCCATAGCCACCATTCCTGTTGCCGGCTTTGATAGATGGTAAGCTTGTACTTTAAGTTTTACCAATACATAAAGTTAGTTGGATAGTCTGGATAAACTGTAATTTTCTTTACGGTGAATCTGAACATCAGATTTTATCGTCGTCATGTCACCGTGTACCAGGATGTCAAGTTCTTCAGGAAGTTCTTTCTCCAGGAACCAACAAGTTCTTCAACCTCAACAACCCTTGCCTTTGCTTGTCAAAGGGAAACTCAAGGTAGACCCCAGGGGTAGACTTATGAAGTTGAGTGATAAATTAAACAAGAACATGAAGCTGAAGGTAGTCCCGAAAAGGACAGAAGATCCAGTGAAGCAGAAAAGGACAGTCCAGATCCCATTAAAACGGGTAGAAACAGGGAAACGTCAAGTAAACGCAAATAGGGATATAACATAATCCTTCTCTTATAGAAGATCTACACAAAGCCAGGAAGTTCAAACCCATATGGTGAGTGCCTCAGTTCTCTGCTTGCAACATATGGTGAGTGGTTTCAAAATAAAACAGGAAATACTACAAAGAATCCAAGGAGGAAGTCACACAGAGGGTCAGATCATGACATTGTTTGATATGACCTGTAGGGAAATCTAGAAATAGCACCACACCTTTATCATCACATTAAAATGATAAAGTAAACTGATGAAAATAATAGATTTTAATATTTTAATATGACAAATGAAGATCAGACAGGAGTTGTTTCCTAATGTGTATTTATAGCAGCCGAAGAAAAACCCACAGGAATCTGTTGCTGATTTCCCATCACGTTTTCCATTGTTTTTCCATTGTGTGCGTGTCTTCCTCTCTGCATGAGTTTCTGGTGGAATCCCAGTTTTCAGTGTGGGGTCCTCCAGGCTCCACGCAGACAGCTGAATGGTATTTCCACACCGCTCTCAGGCACTTGTTACAGAAGGGAAGCCCCAGTTAATGGGGGTACACCTCATAAAGAAGGAGTTTGGTCACTTTCCTGTGGTTTTACTGAACGTGTTGTGGGCAGGAGGGAGTCCAGATTCAGGGATTCCTCTCCAAGTTTGTGTGCAATATGATTGCACATGAGGAAATAGCTGCTGGTGATGAGTTAATGCGATATCACAGGTGGGTTTTCCGAAGTTCTTTGGTGGAAAGCCTCTGTTTTGGTTAAGCAAACTCAAAACTTCCAGGTCATCCATCCGAACATCCTTTTTTTCATGTGGCTGGTTGCAGTGGCAGCATGCAAAGCAGCTCAGCCCAGATGTGCAACTCCCACTCCATCTGCTCCTGGTGAATCCTGAGACAGTCACAGGCCAGATGGGATATGCACTCCCTTCAGCTCTGCCGCAGGGCCCTCTCCCCAATGGACGTGTTCTGAATATTAGCACATCGAGGCGTCCTGACCCATTCCTATAAGATTTTTCTGGAGATCGAAGGTCTTTTCCCTCAAAGACGAGGTCCAATCGATGATCCATTTAGCCCGTCTCTCATCTCATTTGCATTTTTTTTGTTTGTTTCAGTCACAACTCAAAGCAGGTGGTTGGAGGATCTGCCTCACAACCAGGACTCAACCGAGCCTATCTTTTAAAAATTACTCTCCTGAACAGCTAATCAATACCATTAAGGAGGCAACTGATTGGTCCTTTAGTTTATTATGCGGCATGGCAGTGAGAAATAAGAACAAACAGTCTGATCTCAGCACCGCAGAGTCAGTTAACAAAAATAACTAACCTCAGGTGATTTATTCATGGCTTTATTTTTGAAAGTGACCTTACATTGTAGTACCTGAAATTGTAGTACATTTTCCTTATTACAGATACAAGAAATCCCATGAGCCTCTCTCTGAGCAGCTCACGCATGGCTCTGCTCCACCGTTCTAAACATAACTTGCACCGGCAATTAAAGGTAACGAACCTACTGCTATGACTATAGGGATTATGGCAATGGGCCAATTTGCCAAAATGTTGAACTATCCCTTTAAGCTGCTGTTGTATTGTTTGTTGTTGTTGTCCATGTTTTTTTTGTTTTTTTTGTATTTCTAGACCATCATCAAGCATATACATTGACTCTATCTGCACTACAGAGTTTAGCCTTTAGATCCTAAATCACTCCTTCAAGTGACAGGCCAAGCCATCAGCCCATGAGAGCAGCTGCCTGCACAAGGGAGAAGACATTTATCTCTATTTCCACTGATCTTTGCTTGTGACTGGAAAATATAGATACATTTGCATATGTTCTGCACAGCAGGTAATCCATTATAAGACTGCAGGTTAAATGACTTGGCTTTAATAAATGATAAGCCATTCAAATTCGTCATGAAGAGAAGGAAGGTATCAAAAGTGAGATATACAAATGTCATTCAGTTTCATTATTGGTCTTTTAATGAAGATACACCAGCTGCAGTGTGGTGGTCCTCCATCCCCCAGCAAAGTGCTCCACTGCCATCTAGTGGCTTTAATGAGGCATTGCTGCAAGGTCACCACTTTACATTGAGAGGGAACAAATTAACATTGGTGTGAATGAGCAATATAAGACGTAACAGAAAAGTAACAGAAGAAATTTGTGACATTATAGGAGCTTCAGTTGCAGAGGTCCGTGCTGCAGCATGTGGCAAACGCACCCGGTGTTTGGATGTAGCCCTGACACACAGCCATGTTCATGCACTGCCGGAACGAGGACTCTAGAACAACAGATATAGATGTTAGGTAACTGTTTTGTGAACATACTGTACAAAGACTGAAGTGCTGAGAGAACATCGTGTGGTTCTGGTATTGATTGTGGTCAATCAATCAATTTAATTCAATTAAAAGATTGGGTAACTCTCTAATTTACAGGCTGTTAATTACAGTACATCATAATGTCAAGAAATACTGTAACCAGAAAATAATAATTAATTGTGTAGTAATGTCAAGAATTAGGCTAGAAATAACAATTTCATAGTAATGTTAAGAAACATAGCCAGGAAATAACGTTTAATGCGTAGAAATAGTCTAGAAATAATGGTCAATTTTGTAGTAATGTTGAGAAATATAGCCCAGAAATAATGATAAATTGCAGTAGTTACTGTTATTCAAGCTAACCATAAGGTAAGACTGTGGAAATTACAATTAGCCTACATCAGGTTAATTACACTGAAAGTACTCAAGTATGATATAGTATGATATAACGACATGCTATCACTACTCTGTAATTACCCAATACTTAACAGTAATTCACAGCAATTCTACTTCTACAACTTGTTGTTATGTCTATTTTACTAGAATGTTATTTCTTGACATTACTATGCAATTAATCATTATTGCTGGGCTATATTTCTCAACAAATTGACCATTATTTCTAGACTATTTCTATGCAATTAAACATTATTTCCCGTCTATATTTCCCGACATTAATTGATCATTATTTCTAGGCTATTTCTTGACATTACTATGCAATTAAGTGTTACTTTTTGGTTGTTTCTTCACATTATGACATAATTCATTAAATTAAAGGGTTGCCAGATATATCTTTCTCTATTATTATTATTATTATTATTATTATTATTATTATTATTTTTTTATCTTTCTCTATTATTATCAATTACTTGATAAATAATGAGTTAAAGTCTTCTGACTTACGGACAGGATATGACAAAATGACAGCACCGCAGGCATTAGCTCTCCCAGAACAAGTCTGCGTGGTGGAGGGTGTGCACAGGTCCCCACCCTTGGAGAAACAATAGTTGCACTTCAGTGCTTCACCTGGAAACAATACACACACAAGGGTTTGCAAGGGTTACTCAGATAACCACTGCTGTAATGGTCCCAACCCTCCTTGTATCAACAGTGCAGGCTGGTGGTTGTATAATTGTGTGGTCAAGCATTATTGCTAACCATGTTATTTCCCTTTAGGAAAGTTTATCATCTTATAATGACAACAAGAAAAAACTATTGTATTGTCATTGTTTCCTGTATCCACCCTTTGTAAATATCTTCTCAATATCTAGATGGTTCTTCCCAACCTTTTCCCAACTCAAACCTCACTCAACAAAACCCATAAGAATATGGAGGCCCAATAAGCAAAAAGTAGTATACTTGAAGTTCATTTTATTAAGTATGCTTGAGTGCAAGTATAGCAAGTATATATGGAGTACTTGTAACATACTAGAAAGTATACTAATTTTATAATTCTTCAGACTACATTGAAACAATTCAAGTTTATAAAAGTATACTTTGTAGGTCATTTTAAGTTTACAAAAGTACACTTTCAAGTATACAACAAGTACACCCATCTGAATACTAAGTAGGGTGCAATTCATCAATGTGGCGATGCATCGCGCTGCGTCACGTGACAATGTGGCATCGATTAATTAACGTTGATGCTTTGCCACAAGACCAGAACAAAAACGTGTAACCGGAACTATAGCGACTTAATCCTAAAGCTTATACTTGTACTTTAGTATACTTTTTACTTCTTTCTGCCACAAAGTACTAATACTTAGTATATCTTAAGATATAATTTGTGGCAGAAAGAAGTAAAAAGTATACTTAAGTACAAGTATAAGCTTTGGTATTAAAGTATAAGTGTAAGTCTAAGTATTAATGTACTTATAAGACAAGTACTTCACTATACTTTTCTTAAGTATATAAAATATAGTTTAGAAAAAGTACACTTCCAAGTATACTGCCTCAGTTTTAGTATAACATGAGTATACTTGTACACTTAACAAACTACTGTTGGAACACTTGTACCTTTGGGAACCACTGGCCTAATGACTGTAAAGCCCAGAACATTACTTAAAATGCAACTTAGACATAAAGCTCAACATGTGATATTACATACTGTATGATGCAACTTTGTTTACGTATACATGCAGGGAATAAAACGATGCATACCTTGACATAAAGCCAGCAGGAGAAGGAAGGCACACACGGCAGCTCTCATTTTCTTGTCTGGAATTCAAACAACACAAGAAGGAACATAAGTTTCTGGTTGAGACAAGTTTAGACCAGCAGTTCTCCAACCTGACATGTCAGACCTTTAGATAAACGCAACCTACAGCCATCACGGGTCAGCATTCAACACATTTGCACATAGAACACAGTGTTGATTTGTTACCTTGTGCTCAGATACTCAGTCTGAAACATGCCTCCACCAGAGAAGTGCTGCCTTTATACCATTCAGTCAGGTGATTGGTCAGGGCTGACACAATATAGTAAAAAGTTCCACAATGTCACAACAGGGGAATCTACAAGGGGTCTGTTTACTCACTTGCTGACAGAGCTCCTTTCAGCCTCAGGATAGCCTACCTAATCACTCCAGTATGTCATTGTGAACACATACACACATGCCTTCACCAACCTGATCCCTGTAAAATATTCCTCAAATTGAGGAAGTAAGGTTCCTTTTTGCAGTTCTACTTCCTTATTAGTGGAGTTTCCATGTTGTTCAACCTTGTTGCAGAAGAGGAAATATGATGGCTTTAAAGGTCCTGCTGTATACTGTAGGTAGATGCATTTTCTAATCCTAAAGCATGTATAAAACAAGCCACCAGGACAATTGTAACTTTGTGATGTCACAACAAAACAAAGCATTGACCACTGTCAGCCTTGTTCCAAACCTCGCTCACCTTGACCAAATCCTTAAAGCAGATATCAGTGGAATGTTTTTGTTAATATAAGTCCTAAATAGTCCTATTTTCCGTCAGCAATCACTTACATGGAGTGTTTCAACCGTAACACGAGTCTCTCCATCACTCTGCTCTGCTGTAACCCGAGGAGAAAATTTTTCTTGTGGGATACAAGCGTTATCCAATGAGGAGAGAGAACGGCATGAAGGGCTGTGTGTGCAGCCAATGGGTGCGCGTGAATGTGGTAACGTAGCACGAGGACCAATAGATGCCTGACGAGGGCGGGGGCTGCTAACTCATGGTGCGTTCAAGGAAACTCGTACTTTGTGTTTTTCCTTCCTGTGAAGTCATACCAGTTCGATCTGGTACGAGTTCACGGATCGGAAGTTACGAGTGGCCGTTATAGTGACTTTCACAGGCAACAGGACGGTAAGAACACGAGTTACAGGTTGCCTGGAATGCTACAAAGTCGTAGTTGTGACTTGAAGCTGTAACTTACGGTTTCAAAAGCCTGCCTTGAACGCAGCATTAGCCGAAACGGCCGTGCCGCTGATATCTGCTTTAAATGTGTCTAAAACAAAGAAGGAGCGTAAAATATACATTTTATACATTTGAAGACACAGGATTACGATCATCATGCAGGACTTTGTGGCTACTGATTCCTTCTCGAACAGTTGTAGCACAAATGTAGTGTGTCAAGACTTGCCAAGCACCCCATGTATCAGAGTTGTAAGTGAGCGTATGCATGTCCAATCCTATACACTAGGAGGAGTTCTCATTGATTTAATATTTTGTAGAAGAAGGAAGATGCAAAATATCATAATACAAAGTCATCAACATCATGTTTCCCCAAGGGAGCACCCTCTACTGGAGTTTATCCAAAAGTTTCTTTTGACAGTGTGACCTTTGTACATTTTATATAAGTGATGTGATACATTTTTATTTGGTTGCCACACAAGAAAAAGGTCACAAAAAGGCACAAAATAGTACAAAATTCTGATTCCTGTCATACTCAAGTAACTTACAGAGTACATGGAGTTCTAAATCATCATTACACGGTCTCCATTGTTTCTTACCACTTCTTTCTTTCTGAATGTTTGTAAGAATTCATTATCCATACAGTTCTAAAAACAAAACTCAAGAGTCTTTCTGTCAAACTCACAATGTGGATCTTTTACCACCAGAGGGTGCCACATCATCAAGAATAAAGAGTCAAAGCTCTTCCACTAGAGCTCTGCTGACTTGTCACAGACAATGGTGGCATAGATTGCTTCTTGAGTTCTGGTTTCCACAGCTACAAGAAAGTGACATTAAGTGGCATTGTCTTATGCTGTTCAGGTTTTATTAATTTGCATCACTTTGCATAAACCAAATGCTCAGATTACTCAATCAATTTTCTATCTATGCAAGTTCTCTAGAAACTCTTCTGAAATCTGCTCCAGATGTTTGGTTGTTTCAGAGCATTTGGTCTCAAAACAAAGTTAAAGAGTTGAAGGAGGAAGTTGTTTACAAAATAAACACAAGAAAGATGGAGACATGTATTGTAAGGCTACTGGTCGACTAGCACCTACCCCCCCCCAGCCCCCCCTCCACCCACCAACAAATCTGATTGCTCCCCCATCTGCAAAGTCACACCTCAGTAGCAAATCTAAGAAAGCAATTAACCAACATTTTATCCTGTATTATAGCACAAATCTTTGGTAGATAAAGAGGTCACAATGTCTCCCTAACAGGAGGCGTCTCTCCCTGTTAAACTGAACACAGAGTTACTGAGGAACCACTACAGACTCCAAGCCCTGGATACAGAGGCTGAGTGAATGTGGTTTTGTAGGTGTGGATGTGGATCAGTGAGTCGGAGGAGACTTTGTAGAAAGACAGAGTACCAGCAGGACAGTCCACATACACTGCTACTCTGTTATTGACAGCGGAGGACTGGGTTGGAAATACCTGTGCTTTGTTCTGATTGTGAAAAACAAAGTAACCCTCATCTGAGCAGATCAGAGTCCAGGACTTATCATTCATTCCAAACCAACAGTCCTTACACTCGCCTCTATTCTTGCTTTCTCTGTAACTCACTGATATATAAACCCTTCCTCTCCACTTGACTTCCCAGTAGCAGCGACCAGTCAGAACATCTCCACAGAACATTTGAGAACACTGTGCAAATCTGTCTGGATGATCAGGATATGACTGGACCTCATCCACGAATGTCACTGTTTTGTTGTCGTCAGACAGTTTGAGCTTTGTGTTCATTGTGTTTCTGTCGGGTGTGAGTTCACGGAAATCTGATGGAAGACACAATACAGCTTCAGTTATTGGTCTATCAACAGTTTGATGACTTGTGACATCAATGATGTCAATGCAACAGTTGACAACCAGAAGCTGGTTGAATCATGAGTTAAATTATAGCACACTTACACTTCCTCAGACCTGGTCTCAACCATTGGACTCCACCAGGCTCCAGCCTGAAAAGAGGAAGGGGTCAGACCACAATATTCTGTCAGCACAGTTTGACTGACTGACTGACAGTCAAAATTCTGCCTCAAATATTGTCTGTAGCAGCAGGAGGGCTCTCCTACCTGAGAGTTTTCAGGCTACACTCTGGATCTTCTAGTCCAGCTGATAGCATCTTCATTCCTGAGTCTCCTGGATGATTGTAGCTCAGGTCCAGCTCTCTCAGATGGGAGGGGTTGGAGCTCAGAGCTGATGCCAGAGAGGCACAGCCTTCCTCAGTGAACAGACATCCTGACAGACTGAACACATGCAAAGACAAGCAACTGTGAAAAACAGTGGCATACCATTGTCTGAAGAATGGTTCCTCACTGTTTGTGGAACCACTCAACTGTACAGTTTCGTTTGTTCAGGCACACTGCGGAGTGAGTCAACAATACTCACAATCTATACAAAATTCTAGATGTAAATGGTCAAAAAGTTGAATCATGACCTGAGACTTTCCAGTGAACAGTGTGCACTCCTGAGTCCAGAAGACAGCAACTTCACTCCTGAATCCCACAGGTTGTTGTTGCTCAGGTCCAGTGTTCTCAGACTGGAGGACTTGGAGCTGAGGATCGAGGACAGGGCTTCACAGATTTTCTCTGAGAGGTTACAGCCATTCAATCTGAAACGGAAATGGAATTTGTAATTTATATATTTATATTCACTGATAAAAAAAATGGGGTGGACAAAATATTAAAAATACCAAGACACCCCTTACAGAGCTTTCTTGGAGGCTTTGACCACTGGCAGCAGCTTCATGAGAGCCTCCTCTGAAGCAGAGTATTTCTTCAGGTCAAACTCATTCAGATCTTCTTCTGATGACAGTAAGATGAAGACCAGAGCGGCCCACTGAGAAGGAGAAAGTTTGTCTGTGGAGAACCTTCCTGATCTTAGGGACTGCTGGATCTTCTCCACAAGGGAAGGAGCATTCAGTTCATTCAGACAGTGGAACAGGTTGATGATTTTCTCTACGGAGGTATTCTCACTGATCTTCTTCTCGATGTATTGGACTGTTTCTTGATTGGTCTGCGAGTCATTTCCTGTCTGTGTCAGTAGACCTCGTAGGAGAGTCTGATTGGTCTGGACTGATAGGCCCAGAAGGAAGCGGAGGAACAGGTCCAGGTGTCCATTTGGACTCTGTAAGGCCTTGTCCACAGCACTCTGGTAGAAGTAGTTATTGATTTGTCCTCGTTTTGACTTCGGAGAAGTTGGCTGCTCGTCTGACATCAGATTAACTCCAGAGTTGATGATGGTCAGATGGACATGGAGAGCAGCCAGAAACTCCTGAACACTCAAATGGACAAAGCAGAACACCTTGTCCTGGTACAGGCCTCTCTCCTCTTTGAAGATCTGTGTGAACACTCCTGCGTACACTAAGGCTGCTCTGATATCGATGCCACAGTCTGTTAGGTCTGATTCATAGAAGATCAGGTTTCCTTTCTGCAGCTGCTCAAAAGCCAGTTTTCCCAGAGACTCAATCATCTTGCTGCTCTCTGGACTCCAATGTGGATCTGTCTCAGCTCCTCCATCATACTTTACCTTCTTCAGTTTTAGATGAACCACCAGGAAGTGGATATACATATCAGTCAGGGTCTTGGGCAGCTCTCCTCCCTCTCTGGTCTTCAACAGCTCCTCCAGAACTGTAGCAGTGATCCAGCAGAAGACTGGGATGTGGCACATGATGTGGAGGCTTCGTGATGTCTTGATGTGGGAGATGATCTTTCTGGCCTGCTCCTCATCTCTGAACCTCTTCCTGAAGTACTCCTCCTTCTGTGGGTCAGTGAACCCTCTAACCTCTGTCACCATGTCAACACACTCAGGAGGGATCAGATTGGCTGCTGCAGGTCGTGTGGTTATCCAGAGGCGAGCAGAGGGAAGCAGGTTCCCCCTGATGAGGTTGGTCAGCAGGATGTTGACTGAGGTGGACTTTGTCACATCCGTCAGGATCTCAGTGTTGTGGAAGTCTAGAGGAAGTCGACACTCGTCCAGACCATCAAAGATGAAGACGACCTGGAACTGTTCAAACTTAAAGATTCCTGCTTCTTTGATGTCAGTGAAGAAGAGGTGAACAAGTTCCACCAAGCTGAACTTTTTCTCTTTCAGCACATTCAGCTCTCTGAAGGTGAAGGGAAATGTGAAGTGTATGCCTTGGTTGGTTTTGTCTTCAGCCCAGTCCAGAGTGAACTTCTGAGTTAGGACTGTTTTCCCAATGCCAGCCACTCCCTTGGTCATCATTGTTCTGATTGGCTTGGTAACTCTTCCTGGGATGGCTTTAAAGAGGTCTTGTCGTCTGATGTTTGTTTCTGGTCTGTCTGGTTTCCTGGATGCTGTTTCGATCTGTCCGACCTCATGTTCATCATTGACCTCTCCAGTCCCTCCCTCTGTGATGTGGAGCTCTGTGTAGATCTTGTTCAAAAAGTTTGGTTTTCCTGCTTTAGTAATCCCCTCAAACACACACTGGAACTTCTTCCTCAATTTGGGTTTGAGATTACCCTGGCACATGGTAGCTTCTGTGGAAACACCAAACTATTAAAAGATTGTTTACATCTAAGTCAATTGGAGTGAACCTGAGGTCAATTGTAGAGTGAGCTGAGCAAGAAGACCCTTCACCTATGGTTGTGAGATTTTGGGTGCTAAAGAATGTGACAGTAGATACAAGCATGAAGTATAGCCTCTGCTTCCTCAGAATTCAGCTGGCAGAAGGCCTCAGGGTGGACAAGGAATATTTAGCAGAAATTACAAGTAAGAAAATGTTGCATTTGTTTGACCTGTTGTCCTTCCAACCTGTTCTTAGAAGAGTGGAAAAATGGATGGACAGAAGACAAGAGTTGCAGTGGCTTTGACCTCCTGATTGTTCCTTGCTGCTTGTGTCTGTGGTATACGATAGTCTCCGGATTCTGTTTCTAGTCACTAAATAATTTCTTTGACAACTGTTGAAGGTTTGACATTTCGGGATCTGCTAGACTTGAGTTAAAATAGTGCCACAAGAATAATAATAAAGGCCAATATGGCTTGTTGAGAGCAATTAGGAAATTTGAGCCCCATTTAAGCCCCATTTATTTATTTTGTTAAATCTTTAGAGGAATCTCCTTACTGCTCTGCAGACAGTCAGCCAGCTCCTCCTGCTTCATCGTCCTCAGGAAGTTCAACGTGATCTGCATCAATGCCTCTTTGCACCTTCTCCTCCGCTCTTCATCCTCATTGTCCAACACCTCCTCATCCTGCTTCTGCTTCTCCAAGTCTTCTGTGCGATCTGGACAGAGAACTCTCTTGATGTCCTTCAGCTCATTCTTCACAAAAGTGACAATATTCTCCTCCAGAAGCTGAAACAAAAACAAAACATGATACCTTCAAACTAAAACATTTGATCCTTGTTTAACTGATGTGACAGTAGTTGATATGTATCTACAGACCATAAAGATGGAGTCCAGGTGTGTTTGATGCTGCTGGGCAGACTGACCACTGACCACTGAGCTCTCCTGGTCCACTCTGTGGAGGAATCATAAACAATGAGCTCACAGATACAAGCTAAAGTTCCATGGAGTCATGTCTGGGTGAACTACTAAACTACTAAACTATTTATTTGAACAACTTAAGTCAACCAAGAGTCCACCAGGATAGACTGAGTGAACATGGGAGAGGTGATGTCCTGACAAGAAACACTTTAGACATGGCCAAAGAACAACTTGTACAGACTTTTTCTTACTGCCAGTTACAGTACAATTTACATCTGATCAGCTGGTGGACGTTGTTCTGAAAATACAATGGAAGCGTCCATTAAGTTTCTGAGAGACAGACAGCTGGCTTCAGGAGGATCAAGTCTCTGCTGCTTGATACTGAAATAAAAACACAGTAATGTGCACATTGGAAGAAGACTGATGCAAAATAAGTTAGAATAAATGTCTGTCAATTTTAAATTCTTACCTCCCATCAACAGAGTGTCTGAAATTCTTAGGAGAACCCATTGATTGATTTCTCTTCAGGGACACACAGCTGGACTCAGATCCATTTGGGCTTGAACACAACACAAACAGAGCTTTGAGTGTGATTAAATATGGAGCACTTACTGAGCCATGCTCAATTAGAGATCCTCATCTCACCTCTGAGATCTAGTCTCACACTCTTGTTCCCAATGGGTGGTTATAGAGGAAGGGTGATCCATGCTGCTGAGTTTACGTGCACATCAGGTTACCTTCACATGGGAGATAAATTATTCATCTACACATCACCTGACATCATCATTTGCCCTGTAAATGTACAGTAGTTCCTAAGCAGTGGAAAAGAGGAAGCAGCCATCTGCTGCTGTAGTTCCACACGTAGGCCACTAGATGGCATCATGAAGCTTTGCTGAAGAGTTCATGGACAAACATTCATACCCACTGACCCAAAGGACCAAGATCGATGGAATTTATCTGATCCCAAACCTCATCCTATAACCCATGTAGAAACTGACTTAAAGAAACAAGCTACAATCGATTATTTCACACAACAAATGGAATTCAATTCATTTCACCTCAATGCTCCAAAATTAAAACACAGAATAATCATGATGTTGTTTATACTTGCACAAACTCAACTGAATAGAAAATGAAATAAACTAAATCAAAACAAACAAATACATAGGTACTCACCTTCAACAACACGAAAAAGAAGTTGTTTGAGAAGAAAAGACTGATGAATGTTGCCCCCACTGCCTTAGAATAGAGGAATGAAGCTGTGCCACACAAGGACTATAGGAACTGAAACTGCATTTTAAGCAGGAATTTGGTTGGTAGGAGAGAAAAGGTTTTTGTGGGTCTGTCTGTCTCCAAAGTCACATTGGAAAATCATTTGACTCAATGACGTACATTGACCAGTGTCTGTGGAACAAGACTATATGTTTGTCTGCTTGCTTTACTGTATTTGTGGAATCTGAAAGGGACAGGTTCAGGTTCTGGTTTTAGTTGAGGATCAACCAAAAATGTTGCTAATGGACTTTAAAAATGTGAATATATACTGTATATCTACGCATATACACATATATATTACAACTTTTTCTCTTGAACATATTGTAGCCACCCTGCAGTAATGTTACTGTTATATGTGTTCTGTGTTCTAAAGTTCTGTGATTTCTGACTGTCAGTGAACCCGTTTGGTATAGACAGGTATGTGGTTGGATGAGTAAGCAAGGGGGCGGGGTGAGTGTAGGAAGTGAGTGCGTGTTTTGCATTAGTGAGTGAGGGAGCTCATGCATGAAGGAGAGCCGCAAGACAAACTTAACAACTGTTGTTATTTTGGCGTAGTTACGGCCAACAGTAACTGTTGCATTTCTAATAATATAGAAAGGTGCATGAGACCAACTCCTCGTCATTCTTCTGACGTCTGGTTGGACGCTACAATATTAATAACTGAAATCAGACATAAAGAAAATGAGAAAAAAACACATATTTCATGATTCCTCCTCAAATGTGATAATATGGTTAAAAAGCATTAGTCTTTTTGAGGTCTGGGCAGTTTGGTTGATTGCAAGCATTTTACCATGGGAGTCTGGGATGGCCTCCCTGTTGATGCCACATTGCCACACTCAAGTGGCCATTAGAGGAACTGCAGGTTTGGGGCAATTTTTCAGTACAAGCAAGATTCCTCCCATAAGGTCTACAAGTTCAATTTGTAGAGACCAATTAGTGATTGGAAAGAAGCCACATTGAAAGCAGCCCTACAAATATGTATAATGAAGTGAAACTTGTGATGCAACATTTTCCTTGACAGATGACTGCCAAAATTGAAAATCTCTCCAGATGAGTTGTACCTAACCTTATAGTTTCAGACCAGTTCCTTTCAGTTAACTCGGTATTATTTTATCAACAGATATCCTGTCCCCCAGCCATTGGTGCTACTTGAGCTACTCATGGCTAGTATTTTGCAACAAGTAGAGAATTGTAAGTACAAGATTGCAACCAGTTACTTTTGTATTAGGAAGGTATTGAGTGGTGCAAGTAGTGGGGAGGTGCTATAATGGTGGTAAATGCACATTTATGTACCCATCACTTAATATGCCTTTGAGCAAACCTGATTAAACTTGATTCTGACTCTGTGCCAAGAACAGAAAAGGGTGACACAAGGGAAGCTATGAGAGGGGGTGGGAATTTGGCTTTGTGTATCTGTGAGCTGGGGAGAGAGGGAGAGCGAGAAAGGGAGGGAGAGACAAATAGAGGATGGAAGCACAGTGTAAGATCTGTTTCAAATGTGCAACATTGTGGCAAGTTAACATCCAATACAGTCATGGTGAGTATGTTTTCCTATTGAAGATAATATAATATAATATTAGCATTACTATATTCTTCCAGAATATATCTGTAATTGTGTATTGTTTTGTCTGTCCAATGCTTTTTGACTTTTTTAGGTTTTATTAAATAATTCATAAGTGTAACCAATTTTTTGTGTTCTTGCAGATTTATTTGAGTAGAGGTATGGGGTTTTTCTACTAGCAAGGTCCAAAAAGTTGTGTGATTTCCATGCATTTTTTTTTTCAATGTTGATAGTATATCAGTGAAATCGAAGTCAAAACATAACGGCAGTAACACAAAAAGATGTGATGTTACAGAGTTTGCCTTTATCGGACTGTTGGACTGGTAAAAGTTCTGAAATATTAATTGTAATACACATTACACAATGAGGTCTACATTTTGTGTTTTATTGCAATATTCTTTTTCTGTTACAGTCGTATGTGTATATGTCTATTATATTCTTCAGTTAATTTTATAGGATTGGCATTTGGCCATTTCTATGTATGATGAATGAAATAGCTAAATTGCTAATTCTATTTATTTTGTGATTTGCAATGTTAGTTTTGAATTTTGAAATTGGGTTCAATTTTAACACTGCTGACCAGATAAAATGTTTCCGTTCTTCACAGTATGGCTTCATCAACAGCTGCCTTCAGTCTCTGGTGATGGAGAAATTTGGCCAAGAGACCTGGGACAAACTAAGGTTTGTGCAAAAATGTACAATGTTTACAAAAGTCTATTTGAATGAATAGAAATGTTTTCCTCCTGTTGAGATCTCTGTGTAGAAATATCATAAAGGTGACGGTTTTTGACCACAGCTCTTTACCAGGAGTCCAGGATACCTTCATGACATACACCGTTTATGACGATATCCTTACCATAAGACTGGTGCAGGAGGTCTGCTCAATGCTGGGTAAGATTTCAAACCTCTATGTCCTAGTATGAGCTCAGAATCTTCTGTCTGGGTCTATCTCCACACAGGATCTTTGGACCTTTAGGCTGAGATGAAGAGAGAATCCTGTTTATTCCAAATGTCAGAATGGTGCAGAACCACTGATAGTGTTAGGGACAATCTGTTTTTGAGCCATTATACAATTCAATCAAGGTGTAGAAACATCTTGTAGATCCATGGAAATGGAGGCACCTGAGCCAAATGTATAAAGTCATTAAGGTGTTGCAATATTTTTTCTCATTTTTAATTTATCTGCAAAACTAACACTCTAAAACTAAAATAGGATTGGTTAGAAAAACTGAATGAAAACAATACCCACGAGGCCAAAACTTGGGTCTGGATATTTCTGAATCATTTTTTAAATTTCATTAACACCTTTACATAAAATATGATGTAGTGACATAAATTGTTATAAATTGAGTAAAAACAAGTAGGCAGGACTAAAGTAGGGAATCTAATTGTTATCATAGCATGTAGGTTTCTGAGGTGTGAGCCTGCATAACCCAGGTGTTAACAATGTCCCTAATGAAATCCACAGGCTACACCCAGTAAAGTCTTAGGCCTCAGCACAGATGTGTAAAAGCACAACAAGAACTGTTTATTCCACACAAGTCAACAGGTTACTAATCTCTTCCTAAGGGTATGATTATTTACACAGGGCGTGCTTTTGGGAATTGGCTGTAATTGAATGCCTGCTGTAATAACAACACATGCACTAGGAGATCAGGATAAAAACTGGTATGGTGCAAGAATATCTATCATTTCAATGACTCTTTTCTTCTTTTTGTGTTGCAGATGTTTCTGCTGAGGTAGTTCTGAAGCTCTTTGGGGAACATTTCTTTATTTTCTGTAAGCAAGCGGGCTATGACACCATGCTGAGGACTCTGGGAGGAGATCTAATTGAATTTATTGGAAATCTGGATGCTCTCCATAGTTACTTGGCCCTGTCATATCAGGTATTTCATTTTTATTATTTATCAAAGACGAGTTGATATGGTTAACCTTGCCTTTCATTCAACCTGCTGTCAATTAGAGCCTACCAAGCTTGGACCAAGGGGGGAAGGGGAATGGTTGGAACATTACAATCAAGTTATTGGAGTAATTTTCATATTGATACCCGAAAATAAAACCTAAAGCAAAAATATTAATATTCTTGTCGATTTGGGGGGGGGGGGGGGGGGGGGGGGGGGGGAGGCAGTTTTGGTCTTCTTTGTACTTCATAACACCTGAAGGGACTTTGGTACCAATATTCAGCTCTTGGTCAAAGATCGTGTCACAAAGCATTTTTTAGCCATTACTCCAACCTTAAAGAAATGAAGGGGTAATTCTAGTTTAACTGGCAGTGAATGAGATTCACCTATTTTTTTTCCCAGGAAATGAATGCACCATCTTTCCGAGTGGAGATGACAGATGATGGGAGGATGCTGCTTCACTACTACTCTGACAGGAAAGGCCTACACCATATTGTACCTGGTATAACTCCATGCTCTTGATACCAACAAATCCGTCAAAACAGAACCTGGAACTCTCCGGTTCATCGGCACTTGACAGATTAGGAAACGCTCATCCACACAAAGAACAGCTGGTTGCTTTGTCAAGCCTGATGAGCATCAGTGGAACTCATTTATGGATAAGATTTATTTCCACTCATTACAGAAAGAAACCCCAACACATGGGCCTGCTGTTACAATTGCTTAATCACACGCTTAACGCAATTCAGCAACACCCAAAATACAAAACTACATAAACTCATCGAATTTGACAAACTTGAAACAACAAATACTTTGTATTCTTTTTACCACAGTGTTCAACCTGTTTTGCTTCATCTTCTCAAACACTGTTGAAACAAATGTTGATTTTTTTCTCCATGATCAATCATCCAACTCCTCCCTTGCCCTTGAGTTCTCAATGCCTCCTAAATCAAGGGGATAGTTCAACATTTTGGCCATTTGCCATAACCCCTACAGTCATAGCAGTAGGTTCGTTACCTTTAATTGTCAGTGCAAGCTAATTTTAGGACGGCAGAGCAGAGGCGTGAGCTGCTCAGAGCTACACTACGGAGGCTGATGGGATTGTTGTCGATTCTAAAAATAGCTTGCTGATAATTAAAGGTAACGAACCACTGCTAAAACTATAGGGATTATGGCAATGGGCCATTTTGCCAAAAATGTTGAACTATCCCTTTAACCTCTTTCCCTTACCTTACCCTGCAGGTATCATGGAGGCGGTCGCCAGAGAGTTCTTTGACAGCGAAGTAACCATGGAGGTTCTCAACCAATCAGAGGAAGATGAGCGGACAGGAAAGAAGGAGCATGTCGTGTTTCTGGTCAAACAGTTCAACCAAGTCCACAAGACTGTAGACCTCTTCAATCCCAGAGGGGTGGGCATCTGTCTGTGACTGTATTTGTACTGTATACTGTATGTTGGGCTGTGTATGACATGTGTGTGTTTGTTTGCTCTTCAGAAGGTATTTTGGAAAAGAATGAAGGATAGAAGTTTGTCACTGGCTGGAAAGAAGAGTGGCTGGGACCTGATAAGAGCTGTGGTCCTTCCAGAGAAAGGTTCGGCAAGTTTGTTGGATTCCCAACCAGGCGGACTACATATCTTCTACTATACCTATGTATAAAATGAGATTATATAACAATAGCTTATCCAACAGTGATTGGATGTGTGTCTTTGGTTTACTTCCCAGGCACCAATCAGTGCACATTCAGACCATGTTACCCAGACAAGCTGTGGATGGAAGAGAAGGTTTTCTGCAATGCCTTTCCCTTCCATATTGTCTTTGATGAAGATGTAAGGCTCCGGGTGTCTCCAAGTCTAGGAATATGGTTTATCAAATTCACTGGCATGCTTTTGGATGAACTACCAACTTTTCTCTGTTTCTGCTCCGACAGCTGAAGATACGGCAAACAGGAGTGAACGTACAGAAGTTTGTCCCTGCTCTTCAGGACAAAGATGCTACACTGGACCAGTTCTTCACTATTGTGCACCCACAGGTAAAAACATACTTACAAGCTTAATGTGAGTTTGTGTAGATTAAATTTCACTAACAAGACTGAACTGAGCAGGTTCGGGTGGTCTAAGGTCAAGGCTACGTTGACCTCACAAAATGCATTTTGACCTTTTGAAGGCAAAATCTCTGTATCACTTTGATGGAGGTATTTTGAGATTTGTTAAAAATGTCTGCTTTGGGCAACCCTATTCAGTTTTGGTGGCTAAAGGTCAGGGTCATGGTGACCTTTATTTCAAGAATTTTTCAAGGGAATCACTTGGGCGAACTGACCTTTTGACTTTAAAGCTGTTCTCGTTCTCCTCAGGTGACTTTCACCATTGAAAGCATCCAGAAATTCATCAATAGTCAATTTGTCTTGAAGAGCTACACAGACCAACATGCCACACTCAAACTAAGAGGTAGAACAGCACTACATACCCACAAGCACTAGAAATAACTGCCATATGTTCATCTGCCACATGTTAATCTGGGTTTTATCAACAGGTCAGATGTTGTGGATGGACTCTCTTGGCTGTATGTTGTACCTCTGTTCTCCAAAGCTCCGAAGCCTCCAGGAGCTTCAGGACGTCGGCCTTCACCTGGCTGACCTCGCCCAGCACGACGTCACCCGGGACCTGGTGCTCCTCAACCAGCAACGTCTAGCAGAGATGGAGCTGACCAACCAGCTGGAGAGAAAAAAAGTAAAGCAGCCTTTAGTGTGCGCTCGGTATTTCAATTGGTTCACTCCCAAAATACATATAATATAATAGTTATTCGTATTTTTACACCATGATTAATTGAAAACATACAGTTCTCTCTTTTACACCTGAATGAATGCTTTAATATTAGTTGATTCTCAATATCACATCAAATCCTAACCACAGCACTAGAGGCGTGTTGATTCTCTGTGGTGTCCAGAAGAGAGCAGCAAACACCTACCTAATCTAAATACACAGTTACACTTGCTTCCATAAGGACGTGCAATAAACTGTCCAGTCACTGGTTTATGTTTAGTTGTATGTGATGGACTTAGTGGTCACTGGCTTGTTTAGGGAGAAGGATGAGCTAATGCTAACAGGTTTCTGCAAGGTATAGCTAGAATTGCTTATAAGTGTCCATATAACCGTATGAAAGCAAATAGTGTGTTCAGTAATGAGAGTACGCACTCTCTGAAATAGACTTCAACTATTCTACCTCTTTGACTCAACTAAGTGCTTCCATATCTTTCATCTCTCTTTATGTCTTTGCAAGTGCCCACTTCACTAAGATGCAGGAACTCTGTAAACAACGTTTAAAAAATATGGCTCTTTCTAGTTTTATGTGATGTGATGTTTTTCTGAATGACATGAAACAGGGGACAAGTTGTTTGGTAGAAACTAGTTCACTGTGAAGTCTGATGAGTAACAGGTCAGTCCTTTTGAAAGGCTTTGAAGTCGATCTCTATGGCCCAGTTTGGAAAGCTTTCTTTTCCCCCTTACTTCACTTGATGTTTGAATCTTGATAGTATGTGCAAGGTGTTTTAACAGCAGTTATTTCTATGGTGTGTGAGTGTTTGTGTGTGTGTTCATGCACACAGGAGGAACTTAGAATCCTGTCAAGGCACCTGGAGGCTGAAAAACAGAAGACAGAAACTCTGCTGTACGCCATGCTTCCACGCCACATTGCTAATCAGCTTAAAGATGGAAAGAGTGTAGATGCAGGTCAGTCAGTCAGTGTCTTTATTATATTTATATTTACATGTATTAGGTTTCTTATCTTGATAATTTATTTTTTTCTTTCCTTCATATGAATATAGGCTGAATTGATATATATTTGAATGTCTATGTCAATGTCATTGAATCAGGTAAGTCACTCATACAGTGTTCAAGTGTCTGTCTTTTGTTTAATTTCAATTTTAAGTCAATAATCCCTATTTCTAAGTACAATGGAGTGTCCCACATTGAGGAGAAAATAACACAGACTTCGAGAATAAAGTCACAAATTACGAGAATACAGTCGTAAATTTACGACTTTATTCTCGAAGTTTGTGATTTTTTTCAATTCAATCCAATATATAAATGAATATTTCCTGTTTCTATTTCCAATGGTTAGAAAAAAACAAAAAAAATAAAACATAATGTATTGCAACCGTATCTATTTGTTATCTGTCTTCTTCAGGGGAGTTTGAGGTATGCACCATTTTGTTCAGCGATGTTGTCACCTTCACTAACATCTGTGCCGCCTGCGAGCCCATCCACATCGTCCACATGCTCAACTCCATGTACTCCAAGTTCGACAGACTCACCAACATACATGACATCTACAAGGTACTCTCTCTGCCTGGTGTCAGCTCCACAGGAGGGTTAGAGTACGTTGGTGTTGGAGATGAATATTTATAGACGCACTTGCTAAAGGTCAGTCATGTTGAAACAAGGAAGATATTGTGTACTGTGTGAGGATAAAATGCATTATTGTACTGGATGAGACTATAATAGACAGCAGGTGGAACAGACCAAGGAGCTGTGGTTTGACTCAAAGTAACTTCCTGAACGTGATATTCATTTAATTGCATATAAACGTGTGGGGAGATGAAATGTCTCTTCATTATTTATCAGTCTGTTCAAGGATGGAGCCCTAACTTCAACAACTTGTTGTTTGTTTGCCTACATAGCACAGCGGCCCTTAGAGCTAATCGCACTACAACTTCAGAAAACATCATCAATTCAACAACACATAGCCTACACTGGGAAATCAAACACAATAGAAGTGTTTCCAGGGGACACTAAAAAGTGATGAACCTGGCTGGGGCTTGTTGTTCAGTGCCCGGCTGCGACTTTTGAAGTTGAAAGCATCAAACATCGAGTGTATCCCAATAGGTTCATCACTTTGTTCCTTTAAAGTTACTTTTTCGCCTTGATTTGTCTGTGTTTTGAGCCTTCAGGGTTGCCATCCGTAGACTAATGTATGATGGTATAAGATGTGTCCAGAAAAATATTCCTACATAATCAACTATTTTTCCATCGGTTACATAAAGGTGGAGACAATTGGAGATGCTTACATGGTGGTGGGTGGAGTCCCAGTCCCGACAGAAACTCACGCTCACAGAGTTGCAAATTTCGCTCTTGGTATGAGGATAGCTGCCAAAGAGGTGACCAACCCAGTAACAGGAAAACCCATACAGGTGAGGACTTGTTTTTCATCTGGACTTGTTTTTCATCTGACTAAATGGGTCTTAAAGGAGAATTCTGGTCATTTTTGGCCCCTAAATCATTGTCCTGATGGTCACCCAACTCCGGTTTGCCTGCATTAATTTTAGTCGCGTTTTTTGCTCCCCCCCAACACTGGGTGACCATCAGGACAACAATTTAGGGGTCAAAAATGACCAGAATTCTCCTTTAATGTTTGTGTTCTAAGGACTCATTGTCATCCATCCATTGTCTATTTCACTCATCATGGCTGTAGGAAAGGCTAGAACCAATCCCAGGTGACGAGGCAATAGCACACCCACGGGCACTTTGGAATCCCCAATCAATCATGGAATAAAGTTGTTCCCTGTACCATGGCTGGCCCAAAAAGTTTGCTCTGCAGATATAGTATTTTGAAATTTGGAAGTCAATTTTTGGAAGGAAAGGAACAGTTGGTGCCTAACAGGCCAGAAAAAAACCTGACTCATACCCTCCTGCTACCACAGCAGTGATTACCTCCTATTTAGAATGGTAGTTCCTGTACCACCAACCCTAATGAGCCTCTGCACCCCTTAAGCCCCTAAACAAGAAGCAAAGGCCTCGGGGGACATCATTTAGGACTTGGGTTTATGTTGCACTGCTGTCGTCTTGTATTCCAGTAAGTATATATATGCCAACATTGCGTTATGTGTGTGTATTTCAGATCCGTGTGGGTCTCCATACAGGCCCAGTGTTAGCTGGGGTGGTCGGGGAGAAGATGCCTCGATACTGCCTGTTTGGAGACACGGTAAACACCGCCTCCAGGATGGAGAGTCATGGACTACCCGATCACATTCACCTCAGCACCTCCACATACAGGTGTGTGTTACCAAACTTTTTTTTTTTTTAAGTATATTTTTTTGGCGTTTTTATGCCTTTATTTGATAGATTAGTAGAGACAGACAGGAAAGGGGGAGGCAGAGAGAGGGGAGTTGCGGGACGCGAACCGGGGACGCCTGCGTCTGCATATACATGGGGCGGCTGCCTTAACCACTGCGCCACGCACAGCCCCGTGTTACCAAACTTTTGAGACCTTTAGCAGTTAATTATTCAGGACTAATGATGCACTGATGCAAACTGAAATTTCTTTAACTAACAACCACTACTGTCATGCCATAATTCAGGGAGGGTTTTAAACCTCGAGCTGTTGGTTCTTCAGCAGACTTTGTGTTAATTGTGGTTGGAAATGTCACTTTGTTGACAAAACCACACTGGCATCTGTTCCCCTGTGGTTTTTAGAAACTCTTCCTGGTCTAATTTATGCTGTAAATCCCAAACTTTCTTACTTTTGTTGACAGAGAGTCTCTTGGAGCTAGAAAACTACAACCTGTGTCACTTTTCACAAGCATTGAGACAGTTCTGCTGCTTTTGATTCTGAGGACAGACAGGATTAATTTCCTCAATCTGAACTATGATGCATAATTAATAACATGTTGAATAAAACACCACACTGTACCAGGAAATTATCGTAAAAGTTTAAAGCCTCATTGTTGATGGTGTCATGCTTTTACATCCGTGATGGAGGCCTCCAGAGCAGGGGTTTGAATATCCCCCGTCAGGCGGATCAGATCGTTTATGGTGTTTTAATTATTTAGACACAAGCTCCAGATTTAACTAAGGGCAATATTTTTATTGGAAAATATAAAACATATATGTATCCACAGCAGCTGCCCTACTGACAATAGTCCACATGGCTACAGGAAGTTCTACTTTATTTATTCTTCTTCTGTATTCTGCCCCCCACTCCCCCACTCCCACCTGTCCTTAGTGAGCTAAAGGATTCAGGGTTCTACATACAAGAGCGTGGGCAGATTGAGGTGAAGGGTAAAGGCCAGATGACCACGTATTTCCTGCTGGGGAACCCGGCGGCATCAGAAGACAGCATCATGGGGCGAGAGGGAGGACTGAGTCTTTACAGGGACGACTTTGATCACCCGGAAAAAACAGGTGAGGAAGAAACAGTAACACATGTGATGGCTGATATAATATGTAAACATGAATATTTCAGCCTGACCTTTGAAACAAGTAGTTAAAACATGCTCACCAAACCTACAGAGACTGTAACCTTCCTTCTGTAACCAAACTAATACCCTGTCTGTGGGGCAGGAAGTTATATTGGGTCACTGCCCAATGTATGTACCCTACTGTTTGTATGTATCAAGGAATAAGTAAACAGCTGTGTACAGTACTGTTCTACTTTGATATTCTTTTTGAAAACCCTGGTGAATTGGTGTGAACTATGACCACCAATGAAATTCTAACCTGGTTAAAACCATAACACTAACTTGGACTAACCCTAACCTAAATCTTTCATTTAGAGTCCGACAGGGAGCCTGATGTGAAAACTGAACCTGATGTGAGACTGGACCCTGAACACAGAGACACATCCTCCGATGGAGTTCTCGCCCCGGATTCTTCCCGTTTTCACTCCCTCACCCCTTTTGCCTGGGACATCACCCCCCCATATGAGACCGATAACCACAACACACCTTTAAACAATGACAACAGCAAACTGTGTGTCTTACTGTGATTGACTCACTGTGGTTTAACCAGGTGAGAAATCAACACACTATAATATAAGTCACACAATATGATTATTGAGCCTAAATATATATTCGAGAGGACAAACATACATCTGAGTACATACTATATTTTAGTTTTAGCATTGGTTGTTGAGAAATAACAGTGTGTGGTTTGTTCTGTCTCAATAAAGTGCATCACCAGTTTGCTTGCTAATTAGTGTGAATGTGACAGTTAATTGAAAAATTAGATGAAAACACAGTACAGGGTCACTGCTGAAAGCTCTGCCCTATAATAATTTATCATTTCAAATGTTCAGATAAAATCCAGTTGTGATGTGTCTCTCTGTTTTCTATCACCAATCAGAATGTGATCTGTGTTGTTGTTCAGTAACTTTAACCTAAACCCACTTTAAGCGATAGTAGCATCATCCGTTGTGTGTCAGACTCACACCTCATGAGCTCGGCAGCCCCGCTGACAACGAGGGCCAGAGGCTGATAGACACAGTGCTGCTTTATTAGCGTGCAATTTTAGAAATGACTTAAAATGGTCCATAAGCACATGACTAATGCAAGTGTGCGCACACACATGCGCGCGCGAAAAAGCACATGCTCTTCACTGTAGTGGGTTGTGTAAGAAGATAATGGCTGAGCCAAAACCAGCCCACTTCAGTCCGTAATGACACACGGTGTGTGTTTGTGTGGCAGAGGTGAGGTGAGATTTCTTATGTAAGCTTGTCGGCTCCAACACAAACACACCGCTCTGTTCTGCAGGTAAACACTGCAATCTGTGTGTGTATATCATATTATAAATATATATACATATACGGGTCAGATAGCATGTCTCTGTCTTTTTTCTCTTTTGGACAGTGGAAAAAACGGCGGTAGGGGTATGATTCAAAGATGTATTTAATCTCTCAATTACTCATTGGTGTTTTGTTTAAAGAGCCTTGTTGTATTACTAAATACAATGGCACAGATGTTCATTTATTTAGATTCTATTAATCTATAGATCTATAGTGAATTAAGGGGAGACACTACATGTGAATAGGGTAAACATTTTAACTAACAGATATCACCATTAAATTATCACTTACATTAAGACAAATATTTTTTGTATTACAAGTTTTGTCAAATTTTATGTTTAAATATGTAAATGAGGCAATATCTGATGAAATATGCGCTAATTTGCATATATTTCCAGAACTGAAATCTGAACAATCCATAAAGCCCCTTTCAAAAGTCTCGTTTTATTTTGTTGACATATGAGAGTGAGAAGTTTTTACAGAGGAGGATTTTGGATATCTCTTATCACTCTGTAAATGAGAAAATACTGTCACCAGCCCTAAAATATCTAATTTCACCCTGTTTTTAGGAATAAACTGTTGTATAAATCAGGTTTTGAATGATATATCAACAATTCCCTTTGTAAAATAATCAATAATAATCTAAATTGATCAGTGCATGAAAAAACTGTGTTTTTCCTCACCTGCACAAATCACAATATTAGAAATATCTGGTGTTATAGGATGAAGAGTGTGAATAAATTATGATAATGAAACTGGATGGATGTTGCTTCTAATTTATGCTTGGCCCATTGGATCCTAGACAGGCCGGTGGGTGTTAAATGGTTAAAACAAAAAGAATTCTTCATTTCTAAAACTTAAAGATGAGGCCATTCTCTCTAGTGAAGAATCTTCAGCTTCAAAGTTTGAGTTCCTCATAGAAATTCAGTGGAATCAGAGTAAAATATTTGCCTTTGAAGTGTAGAGGGGTAAAAGAAAAGAGAAAAAAAAGAAAAACGAAGGAAAGTCCAGATATTTGTCTGATCCTGCCCAGTTCAGACCTCCACCTCTCCAGACTCCCTTCAACACCTCGCTACAGATCACCATGTCACGTACAAACATCATCGTCCACGGAGGCTCCTGTCTGACCTCATCTGTCAAACTGTCCATCACCACTGTAAACAAGAGAAGCTGGGAGCCCATGTAACACCACCTCCACCTTCAACCCATCTGTCATTCCTGCCCCAGTCAACTTCCACTCTGGACTAGTGATGTCAGGATAACACAGTTCTGGTGCCAACGCCAATGAAATTTGGAGAAATTCCTTCAAGCATTCACCAAAAGGCGGCAATTCGGTTTTGTGAGGTCACTGTGACCATGATCTTTCACCTTTGATCGCACATAAAGAAACATTCATCAGCCTGGAGGTCACTGAGTCCGGCGAACATCCCGAGCGCTTTAACACTCCACTACTCAGCTGAAGAGTGTGACTAGTTTGTGCGGCGATGGTATAAATAGCATTTTTGTGTATTTATGAACATGAACTGATGTGAAAGCCTCTCTTCCCACCTCACTCTCTTCTCCACTGCTCTTCTACTCTTTCTTTCCTAACAGGATTAATTGACACTTTAGTGGAGTGACAGTGACAGGAAGCTAAAGTATCCATCTGTGTAAATATCAGTATCAGAAAAGAGACGGAATAGATAGAGACCGTAATAATTGTTGTAATTTTGAGATGTGTCTTATTTCTGAGGTTGTCAAGTGATTAAATTGATGGTTGAAGGGCCAGAGAAGAACCCATTAAGTGGTTCTAATCTAGTTAAAGGAGTAGGTCCATGGATTTTTCATCACTTCCTTGGCGTTCATTGGTGAGATGGGGCGTTTTTTCAACATTTTGGTGCCACAAGAATGAAGAGAGAGGGATCATGTGTCCTGTAGTCCCTGCTAGGCTGGGTTAGGGTTTCAGACCCTTAGGCAGTTGCCTTTTTCTCTGGTAATCCAGTTTTGGACCAAAGAGCTGATAACACCATAGAGTTCTGTCCAGTTTCCAAGAGTCCTGATGTTCATAGAAGGAACCCCACATAGATGGTGATGGTGGAGATGATGGTCAGGCGAGGAGGTCTGACCTGGATGGTCCTGGTCCTGGTGGAACTTCCAGATGATTTCAGATGTAGGCACAGATCTTGTGGAGGACCTTGAAAAATCTCCCCCGAGGCCACAAAGCGAAGGAAGAGTCACCACAGAGCGGGAGTTGAGGCCACAATGAGCTTGGAGGGTAAGTTACAGTTGAGTTGCTAGGCAACAGGAGTGCATGGAGAAGTCGGCCTGCAGTTGCGGTGGAGGAGAGAGGTTCGAGGTCGTGAACAGAGGAGTCCAGAGGCGTTTGTTGAAGTCCAAAAGTTTTGGAGGGGTCAAGTAGGGTCTAAAGGACTCTAGTAGGAGTTCAGTGGAGTCCAGGTCCGTCAGGAAGAGTCCGGAGGGTCCGTCTTGACTTGGTGTGGGTTCTTCCAGACTGTTGAACAGTTATCTCACCAACAAACTGATGAACTAATAATATTGTTGGCTAGAAAGGGTGTCTGCTTGTAGATCTGCAGACAGTTTCAGAGGCCTTGTGTTCAAAGGTGGTTGGTTCTAAAGCATGAAGTGTACAAACTTTATTTATCTGATGAAATGAACAGATACACAGATCATTTCTAGCAGCCATTAAACAATATGAATATGGACATGAGCACATACAGTTATTAACTTCATACCACAAAGAGGTCTTCTGAGAAAATGTACAGATGTTGGTCTAAATTAATGCATCTTAAGGGCTCAGTAATAATAACACAGTTTGATACATCCCATATAACCTGTGGTGATCCACCGGCCCAAAGCTCCTTTAATTTGAATGTTTCCATCACTTGTTCTAGAATCTGACAAGATCATTGTGATTGGTGGTTTTAATTTCGATACTCTCCAGATCATTAGCTGTCTTCATCCATCCAATATCATAGAAGATCATTTGTATAGTGTTAGATATGCATGGAGAGGCTTTCTTCTCATAAAGAAGCTATTAATAACATTCATCAACAAGAATTGGATTTTGCTGTCCAACCAAAAATAACAAGCAAGACACCAGGTTTTTGTTTAGCATGTGACAGAGCAGGATTCATTCCAGACTCCTTCCCACCTCCACCTGGTACTTTACAAGTTTTTCTTTTCTTTTTTCTCTCTTTTTTACAGAAAAGTATTCTGAGTTTTACACACACACACACACATAATATTATAATATAATATAATATATGTTTAGTAATGTACCACAGGGGAAAAAAAGGCATGGATGGACATTGAATCCTATCTCTCAGCACCATTTCAATTGACAAAGTTGGGGCTACCATGGAGAACAAAAATATACAATTAGCCTACAGCAATGTTAGTGTGATTAAACAAAAAACAATAACTGCAATTATAGCATTGATAAAGCTAAAAACATTTAAATTATACATTTTCGTAACCAGCATTCCAAATGTCCATAAGTATCCTCTTGATGGCAACAAGGCGCCTAAGGCCTTACCTGTCTTAGCTATGTGTAAGTGGCATAGCTAATGGATTGATGGATTGATGGAAGGATGGATGGAGCCAGGCAGGTCACACTGACTTGCCAGTAAAGAATGGCACATTTCTTGTATCTGAGTTTGTCTTGAGCTGAATCGCCACAGGAAATCAAGTGAAGACTCTCGTCTTGTTAGCTGTCAGCCATGATTCACATCTTGTCGATTCGGCCTCTTTTGGTCGGTGGGAGATAACCTCAGGCACATCGCTGGCCCCACTGTCTTATCTCAACAATCCCACTGGCAAGGAGGGATCTCATCTTATCGTTAAGATGTCTGACAGTCTCGGTTATCTACATAAAATGCTTGCAGGGCTGCAGTGCATATGTACTATGTTATGGTCCGGCTCTAAGTAAAGACATGATAGGGATTCGATTGATTAATATCATTTTATTTCAAATATAAGTAGGGTTGCAAAGGGGCAGAAGATTTCCAGTAAATTTCTGGTAAATTTCCAGAAACTTTCCAAATTGGAAACTTTCCATGGGAATTTATGGGAATTATTGGGATTTTTTTTAAATTCTTGTATGAATCAATTATTTTACTGAACAGCTGGAACTTTGCAACCCTAAATATAAGTAATACATTTCAAACAGTGGGGTTTGTACTATTAGAAACAGTGGGCCGGTACCTCCAATTCCCAGAATTCTTCCAAGGGAAGTGCTACGCTAAAAAACAAGCACAAGCAACACTGCAACACAACATAGCAATCCTTATCAAAAGCCTATCCAGCAATGTGAGTGAAAAGGGCCTTTTTGAATAGCTTTCTGGCGACAAAATGGATGTATCCATTAAGATAAGAGATCTGTGTTAAGACAGTGATTTGGTTATTGCCTCCATCCAACATTCTAGCTTGAAGACGGACATCTGCCCCGACCAATGAGATCAAACAACCGGTAATGGGATGGGGGATATTTTCCATTGTATCAGATTAAAGACTTTTTCCAGTTTTGCTTTTAGAACTGTTTACGGGCACCAGTGAAAAATGAGTCAATAATAAAGTCATTAGCTCCCATAATGCTGGGCCTAGAGGCTTCAAGCTTCCCACAGGAAATTTTGATCAAATGTAGAAGGATTATGATGATTTTCATCGTTTTTTGTATAAAGTTTATCCTGGTTATGATCAAATGTGACAATATTGTTGATGTAATTTCAAAAACAAACGGCTCCCTACTTGTCTTTCAACTTTACTCTGCTTCTTCCTGTGGCTTTTGTTATATGGGTAATCAGCAAATGAGTGAAAGTGACATGGTGCTAGAATTTAGATTATAATTGGATTACAGTTGGTTGTTGATGTGAAGACGTGATGAACAGAGGAATACAACTTTAGATTTGTTGCCTTATGAGGTAAAAAATCGACAAATAGGCAAGAATAACAATACCAGATCATGATCAGCACCATGGAGAGCTCCGTGCTACCAGGATGGCACAAGAAAGGCTAAATACCAGCCCCATTCTATGAAAAACATAATTATATGTCTTGTTGAAAATATGTAGGCAGCCCTGTATAATCTTAGCTATTAACATACAATTATGTTACATTACTAGATTGCAGTATTGAGTCATAATTACACAATTTAGTAAAGACACACTAACCTGAAAACCTATTATTGAAACATGGGAAAGTTTCAGAGACACCGAGCGTCGCTGTAGCCATAGTTACCGACTCGCACGCCCACCTGAGAGCCAGGATGCCGCTGCCAGAATAGTCGCTGACTCCTCCGAGGAGCATCATGGGAATAAATTACAATAACAGATTGTGGATATTTCTCAGTTTCACCTTGATGGTCTGAAGAACTCACTGCACAGTGTCCTGATTTCACACAGTGACGGTATCAGGGATGAATCTGCTGCTATACCGAACGTAGAGGAGCATTCTAGATGATAAGCACAAGCCTGTCATGGTCTGAGCTCCAACCAACCAGGGGGTCACAAGGCGGTAGATAGATAAATCAAATTTGAGTTCATGGTTCATGAGGCCCCTGGTTGGTTGGAGGCCAAGGTCTCTTCGGTACCACCTGCAGTGTCTATGGATATCCCTTAGCAAAAAGTAGTTTATTAAAGTGTACGAGTATACTCATTTTATACTAAAACTGAGGCTGTATACTTGGAAGTGTACTTTTGAAAACTTAAAATGACCTATACAGTATACTTTTATAAACTAAAATGTGGACTAGAAGTATATACTTCTGTACTATAGGAGTATATAGATGAGTGTACTTGTTGTATACTTGAAAGTGTACTTTTGTAAACTTAAAATGACCTATTCATTAGATTCACATGACATCACTGTGTTTCTGGGCACAGATCACAGCGTCACGTTACCAGAACAAGTGGAGTAGTAGGAGGAAATCAGCAAGAGATCGAAAATTGACGTTATTTGAAAGATGCCAGGATTATATTGTGCTGTTGGCTGTGATAGCAGTCGCCAAAGAAACCCTGGACTGCAGTTTTATTCCATCCCAAAAGACGTAAAGTTATAGGCGGAATAAATGGTTGACTGCAGGCAGTCTATCAGTCGCAGCATGGGCTGTGACAAGTCTCACCAAAAGAGTGGATTCACTTTTTTTTAATAACACAGCTCTATTGAATTCTGCATTTTGATTACTTTCTTATTAATTACTCTGATTCCACATTTAGGGTCTTTTATTTCTGTATAACAGACCAAGTATTTCCAGGGGGACACCAACACTCCACTGGTTTAGAATGAAGAGTGTCATGACCCTGTTGTGTTCCTTGTCTTGTCTGTTTCGTTCTTGCTTTATTTTGAAGTCCTTGTCCTGTCTTTCTGTGTGTTCACCGATGGTTGGAGGTCCAAAATAAACAAGGGGGAGCATCAAAAACCAATAAAATAAAAAATGATAATACGTACATAATCTGAGAAAAAAAAGTGGAAAAGTCAGGGGCCCACTTTAGTATTCTTCCAGGGGGCCCATAATTCCTAGCTATGGCCCTGTTCCAGAGGGAGAATCAGTGGTATTCTCTTTTTTCCAGTTGTCAGCAGGTAAAGCTATCTGACTATACCCAACTCACCTACACAAATCCTATAATCCAGTTTAATCCAGTCATATTTTAGTTTCTGAATATATATGAGAAAATTAAAAAATTTGAATAGCTTCGTGTATATTTCTGTTGGTCAAATTAAAAAAGACAGAATGGGTCAAACCTGCCTTATGGATAAATACATGTTTTTACCCAAAATACATCAATCATCACTGATTGGCCGATGAAAATGACATCACCGCCCCCCAACCCGTGCATGTGTATATCTGTATATGTGTGTGAGTGTATGCAAGTGTGTGTGCGTGTGTTTCTCGCTCCCTCGGAATAAACGCTGCGCTTTCTGGTGGAGAGACAACACGCGCTGAGGAGCCGCGCGCACAGATTGATGTATTTTGGGAGAATCGATAGGTGATTATCGGATCAGCTGCTGTTGCATTATTAATTTCTTCTTCTTTTTCCTCCTTTTTTTAAATTACAGTAATTCATTTTTCATGTCTATACCCTGGTAGTGGAAACCAGCGCTGCACAAACTGGTTCTTGCGGAGCCAGGGGGGAGCGCAGGAAGGGAGGGAAATAAAAAAGAGAGGGATACGGAGGACTACGGAGGAATTCTAGTCCGGGAAAAGTTGCACCAGGAGGAAGACAAAGTGGAAGTGGGATCAGGGGAAAGGTCCGAGGCTGCCGGTGGGTCCCGGTGCTCCGTCATGCAACATGAGTAACGACAGTAACGGAGTCGGGGGGCTGCAGCCCCTCTGGAACTTCAGTGGTGAGTGGACTCAATTCCTATTAATACATGAGCTATGTCCTCATTTATGAATGAATGAATGAAAATAGATATAAACAGATCTGAATGAAGTTTGGACCATATGATGCATG
Organism: Decapterus maruadsi; assembly: GCA_030347415.2. Taxonomy (NCBI): domain Eukaryota; kingdom Metazoa; phylum Chordata; class Actinopteri; order Carangiformes; family Carangidae; genus Decapterus; species Decapterus maruadsi. Next base: position 41,262,324 of record CM064886.1, read on the forward strand.
CTGTAAATAAGGCTGGTGACTTCATTATGACCCAGATAGAGAAACTAATGAACCTGAGGTGAGTTTGACATCCTGATACAGAGAAATAAAAATGCAAAATTGAAAAATATTGGCAGGCTAATTATTAGCAAATTTCTGTTATTAAAGAAAAAAACATGAGCAAATTTTGATTTTATTCACATAAAGGATAAATATAAATGAACTGACATGTTAAAAATACATAGTGTGTTCATGATTCATTTCTAATATTATGTCAAAAATGCTGCAGGTGAGTTCTAATTTAGAATTATCATCATTTTTCAAAAAAAAAGATTGGTGCCTTTTTAAATGGCGGAGGGGGTTTGTGTTTGTGTTTTCTTTTTTTTTCCTTCTTTTCTAAAGCAAATCAACCACAATGAGAAAACAGCAGAGGAGGAGGATGAGGATGGGTTGACAAACCATAGAAATAGAAGAGCAGAATTGACCAAAAGACATTAAAAGTCCAGTCGTTTTTTCTTTTGTTTTTTACTTTTTCCATCACTCCATCCTTCTTTTCACATCTTTAACTGATTATAAATATCTCAGCGTGAGTCTATAGACAGTAAACTGACTGAATATCAATGCACATCATTGGACGCAGTGCAAATTTCACTCCTTCCTCACTGCAGTTGATTGACAGGTTGTTTGAATTGAATGCTGGTTTTGATAAGTCGTTTAAAGTTGCATTGATGGCTTATTGCTACTGGTCAACGTGATGGATCAGATATTTGTTGACATTTTGGTGGAAGAGTGAGCGCTCCCTCCGCAGACGGACTGACTGACAGCTCTGAGGTCTGGATGAAACATCAGGGGGTTGATGTTACACCCCCCCACCTGCCCCTCTTCTCCATTTTCTCTTATTCCTCCCCCTGTCTCCTCCCCTCCATCAGCAACTCGTCTGTTCCCTCCCTCCTTCACCTCTCATGTCTCTCCTTCCTTCTGCTCTAATTCTATCTTATTTACATACCTGCTCCTGCAGAGAAGATGGCTGTAGTTTAACGGCGTGTTTGTTTGTTTGTTTGCATGCGTGTATGGATAAAGAATTTTGGATATGCATGATTACATGATTACATGAACATAGCATGTAGGAGGAGATGTGTTTGTTTCAGCTTATCGACTGTAGTGGGCATGTGTGTGACTGTGTATTTTTGTCTTTTGCCAAAAAATAAAGAATAGAAATGCAGAGCGGTGTAGCCATAATGGGTTTTTTTTTAATCCGCATCTCATATGTGAACCAGTCTTTTATAACCACAATGCGTTATGTAACATTCATGTTCTATGTGTTTATATTGCAGGTGCTTGATGATATTTCAATGCATTGAATTTGAAGTACTTTACTTCACCAGCAGGGGGCCACATATAGATTTCAATTCCTTTCAGTATTTCCTTCTTAGGATTCAAGTTTCATTCCCACATTGAAACAGTGCTCAGTAAACAACACATGAATGAATGAATTCAGTGTTTAGAAACATCAGAAGTATTTATCTTTTACACAAATAAGCTCATGAGGAGTTGATTTACAGTGGTGGAAAAATGTGAACCCTTTTAAATGAGCTGTCAAATCAAGTCAGTTTTATTTATATAGCGGCAATTCACAACGTAAGTGATCTCAAGGCCCTTTAGAAAAAGAGAAGGTCTTTTTAATTAACCACTTAACTGTCAACTGACAATAGACTGGCAAGTTTGAGAATAAAAATAGAAAATTTAGCCTAGAACAAAAAGCAGAACTTTGGAAACACTGGAGCACAAGGGGAAATCTAGAGATAGGAAGAAGAAATCCAGAGGAAATAACTAGGTGAGAACTGGGAAACTCAGGACTGGCTGCTGACTGGAACAGTGGCATGCACAGGGGGAGGGCAGGGGGGTTGGTTGACCCCCCTCATGGCCCAATTGTTGAAAAACGTGTACTAAAGTGCCCCCTGGGAGCCAAGACGTGCGTTAAAGAATCCTCATAGGGGCCAAAATATGTGCTAAAGTGCCCTCTAGGAGCCAAAACATATGTAAGTGCCCTCTTCAGTGGCGAGAATGAGCTATATGTGCCCTTTTCGGGGGGTAGACTTAGCCAGACCACCAACAAGAGGTAAGCAGTTGTAGGCCAGACCATTAACTGAGACCCAGGTGGCAGGAGTCTTTGGACCAGAACAGGACCAGAAGACAAATGGCCAACCAATGAGACACGATGAGCAAATCCTCAGTTGAGCTGAGAGGCGAGAACACAAACCAGATCTCAGGAAACACTAGAGCGTGACGAAAAGGAAACACAAAGACAAACAGAACAAGTCCACAGGAAAACACTGGATGACAACTGACTGGGGAACTCCGGAGCGAAACTGATGAACTGACAAAGACAAAGAGGAGCACAGAGACTAAATAGACACGAGGGAGGCGAGGGTGATTGAACACCAGTGAAACACATCAAGGCAGGGCAGAGAGTCACAAGGGAGGGAATCAAGAGGCAAAATAACAAGAAACAGGAAGTTTAGTAGTAGTCCTTAATTCCTAGAAGTGTTTGCCATCTTCTAAACCTTGTCAGTTAATGGTTGGTCATCCATTCTACAGTGGGTTTACGAGTTTTTAAATCCCTGGTCTCTAAGCTAATATCACGCAGTCAACAGTTCTAATTGCTGCGTCTTTATTGGACAATAAAGTTTCTCAGCTCTGGTGGAAACAGTCAGTTGGATTTAATCACTGGTTGCCGTTCCTTCGGCTCCGAATTACCGGATGTGACCTGCTCAAAGTTCTGAATCCAGGTCTGGATCAGATCGTTCTTGGTCTGTGGTATCCCGGAAGCTATAACTCGTGTTTTGTCCTTGGTCTTCTTTTATTTTTATTACAAAATGACCACAGGTGACAAAAGGTCATAAAAAATGAAAATCTTGACAATTAGACCTCTGACCCCGAGCTGCTTTATTATGGATTCTGTCACTCGAATCAACTCAGACAGGCCGAGAGTTGGCTCCAACCTCGGCATCCAGCATTGTTGGGTAGTCACAGCTTTATCCAGATGGGTTTAGAGGAGGTGGATTGGACCGAGAGAAGGTTTTCTAAGAGCCAATGCTCTTCTGGCATGAGTATGGTGGGACGCATCCAATGAAATTTGGTTGTGATATTTTTAATTACAGCTAAACATATCATTTTAACCCTGGTTTATTCATATTTAATGTCATTATTGAACTGAAATATTGACCCTTTATTGGGGAAATGACCACATTTAGACATTTAGCTTACATTTAAGATAGGTCCTTCAGTTTATACACTCTTAGAAATAAAAGTGTTATGTAGAACCATATAAGGTTCTTCGGCTTGTCCTCATAGGAGAACCCTTTTTGGCTCCAGGGAGAACCTTTAAAAGGTTTACCTGGAGCCCTTTTGCAGGGTTCTAAGAACCCAACTTAAAGGGTTATACCGAGAGCCCAACATAAAGGGTTATATCTAGAACCCAACATAAAGGGTCATATATAGAACCTAACACATAAAGGGTTATACCTAGAACCATCTGTGAAAGGTTACACCTAGAACCCCCAATGAGAGTTTCTACAAAAATCCCTTTTATGGCGTATTGGTTTCACCCAGAAGCCTTACTGGGGGTTTCATCCAGAAAATATCTGACTTCTTACAGTTTCATCTAGAATCCATACCGGGAGTTCCACCAAGAACCCTTTTACTGGAACCCTTAGTGTTACCAAGAACCTTCGAAAAACCCTTTCTTCAGGAAAGGGTTTTTCAGAAGCAAATGGTTCCAGGTAGAACATCAGCCCTTGTAGAAGGACACTTTTGGAACCCTTATTTCTAAGAGTGTAATATGTATTTTTCACACATTTTTATGTTTTAATTGATGTTCCTTTAACTTTATCTGCCTGTTATTTTAATATATACACTTATTACCTTTGAAGCAGGAAGACCCATATATGGTAACTTCATTTACCTTGTTTTCATCTTCTTATACCCCCCCAATAACAATCCAGGGTTATATTTAGCATTTCCTTGGACATTTGGGTCTTTTTCATTAGTTTCCTATGTGAATTTTCTGATTAATGAAAGAAATAATCTGCACAGTAATTGATGAGTAAGAGATGAAGTTAGCTGCAGTGAAGTGGATAGAAGAGAACCGACGGCTTGCTTGTGCCTGCCGCTGCATGAATATTTAGTCAAATGGATTTGAGGGGAAAACAGATTGTTATGTTTTTATATTTTTCTAGGATAAGGACAAAGAAGGACAGTGTGTGGAAACAACAAAATATCATACTGAAGCCTTCACAGTGCAACAACGATACCACTATAGTCCCCCATCGTCATCATTGTCTTGTTTCCACTCTGTCATGGCCCAGTTTCTCTGGAGTTTCCATGTTGTGTGTGTGCGTGTGTGTGTGTGGATGTGTCAACCCCAGATGTTGTTACTGGCACATTCCCCGTGAGCTGGCATGCGAACGGGCGCAGAGGGATATGAAGTTGGAGAGAGCGAGGGGAGGATGCAGAGGGGCGATAGAGGAATTAGGAGGTAGGGGTTTGACGAGAGGCAGATGAGGATTTATTCCAACTGTTCAAAGCTGGAGAGGACAGCTAGTCTGGTAGGATTAGAGATGATTGTGCTAACAGTTCTAATATCTTTTTAATTCCTTTACCCATCATTAACGTTAAAATACTCGAGAATGAGCTTTATGAAATTTGAACAATAATCACTACTGTAAATTCTCAAGTACCGACAGATTCCTCAGCAGCCTGACAAAGGCTTATATTGGAGCCTTCATTTCTTCATATCTCTGTCTAGAAGAATCAATCATCGTCTTTCAGAGAGGAACCTCAGCAAATATAACGTTAACCACAGATTTGAGAACAGGACAATGTAAATCCAGAAACGGCTTTTGGAAACAGTGGATCCACAAAATTGATGGAAGTTTTCGATTGGAAGTTGACGATAGTTGATGGCAGGGTTGTATGCATGATCTTCAGTGTTGATGGTTTTTTTGCTCGACCTTCAATGATCCAACGAACATCCACAATTTTAATGAAGATTGCTTTTATTTTAAGTCAATGATGGTCGTTGACAATATTGTTGCACAATTTTTAAATACGCCACGTTTAAAGGGATAGTTCAATATTTTGTCAAATTGGCCCATTGCCATAATCCCTAGGGTCATAGCAGTAGGTAGAGTAGAGCCGTAAGCTGCTCAGAGCAACGCTACAGAGGCTTTTTTTTTGTTTCCCTCATCAAACTCATCAAATACACAATCCAACAACTCCATTCACCACGCTATGAGATAATAATGGAACGTTACGAGACAGAGCTGTTTTCAAGGTAAATATAGAGTCTGCTTGCTGAAAAACACAACGTACATCAGTGGTTTTGCATGAATTTCCCTCTAAATCAACTCTGTCTGGTAATGTTGTGTTATTACCTCATAGCGTGGTGAATGTGCAGGTCACAACTTGTCTACCAGAGCATTGTGGAGTTGTTGGATTGTGTATTTGATGCACCAACAATTAAAGGTAACAAACCTACTGCTATGACTATAGGGATTATAGAAATGGGCCAATTTGCCAAAAATGTTGAACTATCCCTTTAAACACCTTAGGCTACTTGTGCAATGATGGAGATCAATGTTGTTCCGATAGCCATAGTGACAAAAGCCAAAGTTTGAAGTCAGTCCGGTGAACTCTTTAAGAGATATGCAATTAAAAGACGGATGGACAGAAGGGCCTTGCCTTTCTAGATAGATAAATGTCATATACGATTCAGCAATAGCTCAGCACATCAGAATGGTTGAGTTACACTCACAGCAACTTTACATCGACTGCAGTGGAAATAATTCAAGCAGGAAAAAACTGTATTTCTATCACCAGAGAGTGAGTGTGAACACATCATAACAGTCCACATTATTGAATATAAATCATATTGCCCCTGAGGCAGAGCATTAGATGGTGCCCAAGAACTTTGACTGTATAATGTGGATGCTGATGTGCAGCGATGGAGGGTGAGGTGTGTTGAGGACACATACGGATTGGCCAGTTGGATGAAATGCTGATGAGATGCAGATGAGCTGATCTTCGGTGGAGTGAATTCATCCCGAACTGGCACCGGTCGACAGGTTGATTTTTAAAAATCATTGTGATTAATTACCATAACCTGCTGTGACATTTCTACAGGACCAGGGCCCGGTTGTTTAAAAGGTGTAATATGGATCAAAATTATCCGGAATCCATCTTAATTTTATCCCACTTGTTCTAAGCAAAGTTAGATTGGATCAGTCTGATCCGGATACAAACTTTTCAAGATTACCCAAATTTCAATTTTTATTTAAAAAGTTATTTTTTCCTGAAATGATCAAGTTATCTTTATTTACTTTAATACTAAAATTTAAAAATCAACTGCAAAATATAAATGTATACTACATTATAAATGTTGCATATTTGACCATTTTGAATTGAATTTTAATGACATTTTGTTCCTGAAATCCACCCTGAATCCACCAAACTGATGGGATCAGAATAATCCTGGTTTTCCTGATCCTACTAAACAAACTGAGGGTTTGATCCAGATTAAAACCAAGATTGGATTACGTGATCCAATCCGATTTCAGAATCCGTTTTTAGTTTTGAAAAACCCATTTTCTAGGTTTGATCCGATCCATTATGCAAAATCCGATTAGATTACCTTTGAACAACTGGGCCCAAGTTCAGATAGCCAAACTTCAGAACTATGGATACGAGATAAAATGAATCCAGGTTTAATGAAAACATCTCTGTGTTTTAACTTAACTCACAGCTAAAGACCGTCACTCAGTTTATCCAAGGAAACACAGCCTCAGTCCAGACAGTGACGGATTTAATTAATGTAGATGAATGCTGCTGAATGTGTTCACAGAATAACTGGATATGCTCATGATGTCTGGAGAAACCCTTTCAGGAAATTGGCAAGCTGCAACTACACTACAGTGATGGCTGGGGTTATGCTCTCTCTCTTCCTCTCTGAGTGTCAGTGTGTTTGTATGTGTGTGTGCATGGTGAGATGTGGTCCCAGAGACAGGCCAGACCTACCACAGAGGTGTTTTGGGAGGCTTTGGCAGGTTTTATGTGTCAACCTGTCTGCTGTCACCACAGCCTGGCAGGCATACAGGTGTGCAGTGGAGAGCAGAATGAGTCTCAGGTTTGGTGTGGTCATGTGATCATGTAGTAGTAACGACGAGTGAGTAATAATGATAATGACGGTAATGATAATAACCAGTTTAAACCAGTTGAGACCAGGGTCAATGATCATACATTGTGAGGACATTTTCAACTATGATGTCTGGAACAGCAAGCAGGTGACTGAGACCAGCTGACCAGTTAAACCAGTTAAAAGCAGACCTGGACCAGATGACAATAGACTGAAACCAGCTGACAATGGACTGAAATCAGCTGACTATAAACCAGTTGACTATAGACTAAAACCAGCTGACAATTGACAGAAACCAGCTCACAACAGACTAAAACCAGCTGGCAACGGACTGAAACCAGCTCCACTATAAACCAGCTGACAATAGACCAAAACCAGCTGACTCTACATTGAGACCAGCTGACACTTGATTGAAACTAGTTGACATTAGACTGAAACCATCTTACACCAGACTTAAACCAGCTGACAATAAGTTTGTCACTGATGGTAGACTCAAACCAGCTAATGGTAGACTCAAACCTCCTAATGGTAGACTCAAACCAGCTGATGGTAGACTCAAACCAGCTGAGAGACCAGTTGACATTACACTGACACCAGAGTGAAACCAGCTGGCGTGTCTGCATCTTTGCAGCCTTTTGTGCCCGGTCTCAGTGTGAACTGTCTGGTTTTATTCTAACAGAACGCAGCAAAGTGAAGCCAGTGTAGAAGATGAGCCATGTCCAAATCAGCTTTCAAAGAAGCTGCTATGACCGCAGGGAAAACCATTGTGTTGAGACATTGTCCCAATTGTCTCACGCCCCCTTGTGGAAGTGGAAAAAGAGACGGAGAGAAAATAAAAGTATTAGGCTGCAGAAAAGAGAGCGATCATAGAGAGGTTGAGAAGCTCGATTACAGTGTGAATGTCAAACAGAATGGCTAATGTTGCTAGCACACACACGCACGCACAAACACACACTCTCGCCGAGCGCTGCTGGCTCTGCACTGTGAAGTATGGATTGGCAATGCTATGAAGTGCTTGGGGGGTGTAAAACAAACTCTCTCTATATCTCTCTCTCTCACACACACACACACAGTCACACACACTATTAAACTTCAAAGTGGAACAAGAACAAACCAGTGGCTTGACCAGAGGGATGGAGAGATGAAGAGATGAAGAGAGAGGGAGGAGAGAGGAGGACAGAGCGAGGGAGGGACTCACAGATTCCTGATCAGATTTATCAGGCTTCCTTTTGACCTCTGTTATATTTCACACAGGTTTTCTTCTTCTACTAAAAATTGGCAGCGGATTGCTTTTATTTGGACCCTCACCCTCGACTAGCCTTGAGGCATCATGGGGGCGTTAGATTATCTGTACTGTACCACTAAAGACAGGATTTACTGTCCAAACTCTCCGGATTAAACATCCTATCCTAATGATATATCCAGTGGCGTATATGGGAGGGGGGGGGGTTGACCACCCTCGTGGCCCAATTGTTGAAAAACGTGCCCCCTGGAAGCCAAAATGCACGTTAAAGTGCCCTTCTAGAAACCAAAACTTGTGCTAAAGTGCCCTCTAGGAGCCAAAATGTGTGTTAAAGTGTCCTCATGGGGGCCAAAACATGTGCTAAAGTGCCCTCTAGGCGCCAAAGTGTGTGTTAAAGTGGCTTCCAGGAGCCAAAACATGCGCTTAAGTGCCCCCTAGGAGCCAAAACGCCTGCTTAAGTGCCTTCTGAGCCAAAATGCATGCTTAAGTGCCTTATAGGAGCCAAAAAAATGTGCTAAAGTGCCCTAGAGGAGCCAAAACATGTGCTAAAGTGCCCTCCTCTGTTCCTCCTTTTCGCCCCTGCCCTTCAAAAAGTCTGTGCAGCCCCTGGATATATCCCATTGCTTTCCATAACGATACTGATGGTGTTATCGATCAGGATGCAGGGTGCAGACTACATCATGTAGAGACAAAGCAAAAAAAAAGTCCTCTCCTCACCTCAGTTGGCTTTCTAACACACTGATTTATTTCCTTCCTCTTTTGGGATTAACCAACAACACTGAGCTAAACCCAAGTATCTTGTGTGTAATACTGCGCTGACAGCAGAAACTCTCCGGAGGTTCCCCCTCGCGTTACTGAGTTTGCACCGCCTTCAGTCGGTACAGCAGCACTTTTGGGGATTACGGCTGTTAGAACAGTCAAGTGCACCCAAAGTCAAGGCGCCAGAGTACGACTCATTCTGTACAAAGGAGGAAGCTGATCGAGAGTCCTAGCAGTCTGGTTCTAGAATCCAGATTATGACAGACCACATATGTGATTGAATTTGAGAAAACCCAAATTTATTTATTCATTAATTACATTAATGTGTATTGACGCTGAACACCATGCCACCAGCTTTGTCTTGACTGATCCTGAACCAGTACAGGTTTTACCAGTTGGAGGCAAAGAGGCTTATATTTCCTCGTTGGTTTATCACTGCCGCTGTTGAAGTAAAATAATTTTTTTTTAAAACACAAAGTTACTACAGCTGTAAAAACAAGATTACAGCTCCAAACAGATGTAAAATTCTGCAGTTTCTGCCTCAGTCGTAACTCCCTCGGTTTCTTTTAAAGGGAGAGACCAGTTTCACTTTGAACTGAAGTTTCGCTTCACTTCATGTCGAGTCCTTTTAAATTCTACAGTGCTTATATCGAGGGCTCGATCACAAGGCTACCAGACCTGGTCCCAGAGCCACGAGGTCTCAGGACTGCCCTAAGTCCTTGAGTGGTCTTTACAGACAGTTTGAACCGTTTAGCACATTTTCCATAAGAGGGAAATGACCCACAGTTCATTAGAAGTATAGGACATTTAATAGGAAATATGCTATGGAACGGAAAAAGGAAGTCTGAACTGTAAGTAGTTGATGATGATGACAAACAGGGAGCAAAGGGAGGAAATGAAATGTGAAATCAAAATGTCCCAAACCCACAGCACAAAAAAAAAACATTATTGCCATTGAGGTAACTTGATGTCTAATTTTGTGCCTCTGCACTGAAAACTGGTTGCATGTTGATTTCGGGAATGAACTGAGTCAATTCAAGGGGGTCAAAGGTCAAAGTCTTGGCGGCCTCATATATACAGTGTCAGCCTTGTTAATATAATTTCTCATTGACACTTAGACTCAAGGACAACTGATAACATGTGGATGGTTTCAGGTCAAAGACAAAATTTCATGGTCATGATGACCTCATCAACCTGATTTTGTGCCTGTAAACCTAATGTCTCCAGTACCCTTCAAAAAAATACCTTTGATTAGATGAAATTTGGGTGATCAAAGACCTGAATAGCAATATGTTGACAGGCAGAGCCACTGGGATTCTATATCAGAACTTATAGACCGAATTATTTTTCTTGTTCTGGCAGAAAAATAATGATACAACGGCTTTAAGCTTTAACACTGGTCTTTCAGGTTTGCTCCACTTTAGTGAGGTCTGCACACCAAGACCCAAAGGGCCGATCATTAGGATGAGACTGTGGGCTGTGCTGTGGGAACCCGTGGATTGAGTGTGGATTTGCTCAAGTTCACACTTAAGAAAAAAAAACAATACAGGGGCTTGTTTGCTAGAAAACTGTCGGGTGACTTTGTATTTCTTCATCTGTTTGAGCTGTTTGTTAGTTTGTTTTTTTCAAAATTTAACTTATATTGTCTTTGCAGCTTTGTGATATAAGATAAAGGTTGCTTTGTCGTTCACCGCCGTCCTCTCCAGGGGCGAGATCGGGAAAAAAGACCAGAAAAAAGAGACAGGGAGGAATAATAGAGTGCAGAGCATAAATAATACAAACATGGGAAACACAGACAAGAAAACAAAGACAGAGACAGACAAGAGGAATCAAAACAGACCGAGGTAGACCAAAGCAAACAGGGACAGACAAAGACAATCCAAGACGGACAATGACCATCAAGACGGAGACAGACCATGGCCAACTGAGACCACCAAGAGAAATAGAGATGGACGACAAACCAAGACAGACCAAAGCCACCAAGATAACAAACGGGGACAGAATAAGACAAATCAAGACAGACTGAGACCTACAAGACAAACAGAGACAGAGAAACCAAGACAGGGACACATACAGACCAAAGCAAACTGAGACAAAGACAAACACATAGATCTGGACAGACCAAGACAAATCAAAATCAAAGACCACTAAGACAGAGACAGATGACAAACCGAGACCACAAAGACGAATAAAGACAGACTATGACAAAGCAAGACAGACACGAGGGTGTACCAAGACAAACACCAAGACAGACCAAGGCCACCAAGACAAACAGGGACAGACAAAGACAAATCAAGACAAGCTGAGACTTCCAAGAAAAACAGAGGTGGACTTAAGAAAACCAGAAACAGAACAAGACATGAGGGACAAATAGAGACACCATGATGATAAATGATCCTTCCTCTCACAGGAAGTCAGAATTCCACATGCTTTTATTTTGACATGCTCCGTATTAGAGCAGGTGAGCTTGTTATTTGGAATAGATTTAGGTTTTCCAGTAGGTAAAATGAGAACATCCACAGTTGTATAATTTAATGTCGATTTCAGATGAATATTTCAGCAGAGCGCGGGCTGCTGGTTGTCTGTTAGGGCTGTGTGTGTGTGTGGATGTTGGGGAGATATAAATGTTGCAGCAGTGTGCTGTGCTCAGCTTGTTGCTGAGATGCCGTTCAGTATGAGAGTGAGAGACGCTGCTGCTGATGAAATCAATGGTAATGGCGCTTCTCATCTGCCACTGTTGTATATTTCATAGAAGATCTGAGCCAATTCTTCAGTGTCCTGGAGACAGAATTAAAATGTTTTCTTCCTTTTTCTCACAGAAGAAAATGTTCCACATATTCCGGTCCATTATGCATAAGAACATACGGAGCGAATGCGAATTGTGTCATTTGCTGTTATTAGACCAAAAAATGTGGACAGCAGAGGAAAAAGGTTAGCTAATAATGAACTCTTAAATATGTGCTAATGTGCTTTATTTCGGCAGCTTGTAAGCATGGCCGTTGCTAAGAATTCTGGGTTCCCTAAAAGAATACTGAAGTGGGCCCCTACCCCCTGACTTTTAGACTATGTATTATCATTTTTTATTTAGAAAGAAAGAAAGAAAAATCAAAAAATCTACTGGAAATGTAGCATGGCTAATTAGCTTGCGGATGATGCATTTTATTTTGAAATACAGTCAATTCTTTCAGGATGTGAGGATTATTATGTAGTAAATATAATATAAAAAGAGACCTGTTACACATCAAATAAAAAGTACATTAAAAATCTGGTGTTAAGGGGTAAATTATACTATAGTGCATAATCATGTAATCCCTTCTTTACTGATTGACTTCATTTTTTACGTTATCTACACTGCAGTGCTATAGATATACTACAGTGCAGAAGTGAATGCAACTTTTTGAACATGTCATCTGAATGAGGCCGGATACACATACATCATTCAAACACTGCAGATACATGACATACATGTTTAAACACAGACTCTCTCTCCTCTCTCGCTGTGTCTGCGTCATGTATGTTTTATGGTTATGTGCTGATCAGCTGCTAACGAGGTGTAAATGTATATGTGCATGTGAGTGCATGTAAGTGTGTGCACTTACATGCCCCCCCCCCTATCTTTTACACTCTATGCTGTAGATTTCATTTTAAATTGATATAACTTCAGTCCTGGACTTGACGTGGCAATAGTTCTAGCTATGTCCTTTTCCGACTCTAGAAACTCTGATCCTGGATCTGGTCAGTCAAGGACTGTCCTGTGTCAGGGAGGGATCACATCACAGCCAGGTCCAACTAGACCATCCTATTTGAAAAGCTCTTTAAAATGCAGCCTCCTTTTCCTGGACAACCTACTCAAAGATTCATTGTGTGCTGACAGAGAGCCACTTTTAGGTACAAGGATTGGGTTTCAGATGAGTTCAACCGGAAAGATACAACTGTAAAAACCAAAGGGCCTTTTTTGTGGGAAAAAGTTACATATTGTCAAGAAATTGGGTTTCGTGATTTAACAATAAAGGTAGATCCTTTTGGTGCAGCGTTAGTGGTACACAACTTCCTAGATCCTTCCTCTTAAGGATGCAGCCCCTGAACTTCAATGCAGATGTGTTTGAAGTTCAGAGTTTCTCCTTCTCCCCGCTCTCCCATCTTAAATGCTGTCAGTCAGATTCCGGCAGGCTTCTCATGTCTTCCCCTCTCGGTGTCTCTGTCTCGTCTCTTTACCGTATAGGCGTGATGGATGGAGAGATGCTGAGATACTCGTGCTTCCAGCAGCTTCTCTGTCACTACAGAAAAGACTCTTACAGATCTATTCCAGGGAATGTTGGGTTCCGTGTTTCTTCAGTTTACTGAGGTCACTGGACTCTGGGACCTGATAGCTGGCCACATGATCCCCTAAGTCCTTTCATTTTTAATTACTTTTCATTCATGAGCTTAATCCACATTTTCAAATTTTCATATATCTTGACCTAGAAGTGAAGTTAAATTGCCAAGTCAAGACAGGTTAGGTTAGGTTAGGTTAGGTTAGGTTAGGTTAGGTTAGGCTAAGCCAAGCCAAGCCAAGCCAAGTTAGGTTATAGGTTAAGCCAAGACCAGTTAGGTTAGGATAGGCTAGGGTAAGCAAGGCTATAGGCTAAGATGAGATAAAACAAGACAAGTTAGGTTAAGTTATGGTTAGGTTAAGTTAGGTTAGGTATCTAGGCTAAGCTATGCTATGCTAAATTTAAATCAGTTCAGTTTCCTGTTCACTTGATCCATGTTGTATTCACCAAATTCCATTGCAAATGAAATGGCTCATTTTAGACATTGAGTAGGCTATATTTCACAAAAATGTCACAGAATAACAAATGGAAGAATTTCACTCTGTGGAGCCTCAAGTCAGTCAAACATGTGAAAATGTTAATGGCGATGGACGACAAAAAAGGAAATTTGATCCATTTAAAATGAAATCTGCAGCACAATAAAGTATAAAACGTAAAGACATTTTCAACACTTACTGAAGGATGCAGTGAATTTGCATTCATTTGAATATGTATACATTTGGCAAGGCATGCATGCATAAATGAAATGACAGACAATACAGTGTAAGGAATGTAAATCCTCATATTGTCATGTGTAACTTAACACTTCCTTATCTTAAGTGACAAGCCGTATGTTTGACAGCATGAGGACGTGTGTTTGTGGTTGAAAGCGGCACTTTAAAAACATGCTACCTCTCTGCAGCTTATAGTATCTTAAAATAAGAGTAACATGTGACAAACTGAGGGATGTTCTCACAGTCTCTTTTGAAAATTGGTTTCCATGGCCATGGTCTTTATTTAACCTCATGGACGGTGTCTATCTGTTCGTCATTGACTCGGGAGTGAGGCAAGACAGGGAAAAAAAAAAAGTTTGTGTATCCCTTTAAAGGGATACGCCAACATTTGTTTTTCATTATGACTACTCACAGTTTCTGCATCAACAGAATAGGTCCAGTTCTAAGATATATCTGATGTTGAAGAGAACAGTTTGGTCTTGTAGTCAACACCAACTGTTTTGTTCCTGACAAGAAGACCTGAACCTTTTTGACTAGGACCAGATCATTAAGACCAGTCTGCATGGGAACATCCCTAGTGGACTGTTGTACCACTGTCTCTTATCCTCTTATCTCTCTTTTCTTTCAGGTTCTCCGGTCAACCAATCAGCTGACCTGTTCTCCAACACCACGTGCAACGTGTCCACCAACGACTCAACCTCCTGTTCGAGTGTGGACGATGGGATGGGGACAGGAAGTCCATACAAGGCTCTGGAGATGTTCTTCATTGCCCTGGTTACAGGCTCTTTGAGCTTCGTGACTGTCACAGGAAACATTTTAGTCATGTTGTCCATCAAAGTGAACCGTCACCTACAGACTGTCAACAACTACTTCCTGTTTTCATTAGCATGTGCTGACCTGATTATAGGTGTTTTCAGCATGAACCTGTACACAGTTTACATCATCGTTGGCTACTGGCCCCTGGGGCCCGTGGTCTGTGACCTGTGGCTAGCTTTAGATTATGTCGTCTCCAACGCCTCGGTGATGAACTTATTGATCATCAGCTTTGATCGGTACTTCTGCGTGACCAAACCCTTGACGTACCCCGCGAGAAGGACCACTAAGATGGCTGGGCTGATGATTGCAGCCGCATGGATCCTGTCCTTCATCCTGTGGGCGCCCGCCATCTTGTTCTGGCAGTTCATCGTTGGAGAGCGAACAGTGCCACCCGGAGAGTGTTACATTCAGGTACCTAAGACTTTGTGTTGTTACTAACCCAATCAGCAGTGTCGTGCACTGAAGGGGGGGGGGGGGGGGCAAACACACGTTAGAGTGCCCTCTTGGAAGCCAAAATGTGTGCTAAAGTGCCCCCATGGCAGCTAAAACGTGTGCCAAAATGCCCTCTAGGGCATATGAACTGATGAAGCCCCTTGGATAAGAGGCGAAACATCTTCCCAGACAAATACAAGCAATTCAATTTGCCCACAAAAGAACGATGACCTGGATGAATGAGAATATCCTAAGTATATAGGCTAAATAAAAAATGCGTATACGTACATAGTCTAAGAAAAAAACAAGTGGAAAAGTCAGGGGATTAGGGGGCCCACTTTAGTGTTCTTTAAGGGGGCCCAGAATTCCTAGCAAACGGCCCTGTGAGGACAGGGGTATATGACCTCCTCTGCTGCCACATGATTGGCTGATTGTATGATGATGTATCTCTTTCTTCCTACAGTTCCTGTCCAACCCTGCTGTGACCTTTGGGACAGCGATAGCAGCTTTCTATCTGCCTGTCATTATTATGACAGTCCTGTACATCCACATTTCCTTGGCCTCCAGGAGCAGGGTCTCCAAACATAAACCAGAGAAGAAGGAAAAGAAAGGAATAAAGTAAGACTATCAAGGCCATTGAACAATAATATACTTGTTGAGAATATTTAATGACAGAGAGAAAGGCCTTTATTGTCACATGGCAGGTTACGTGGGATAAAGTGCTTGTAAGTGGTAGTAGTGGAAGTGGAGTCTGGATGGCTTTGGGGGAAAAAACGGTGCATCATCATCATCATCATCATCATCATCATGCACTTTGTTTTTCTTTAGAACTCCAAGCCTGATAAAGAGTCACTTGTTGAAGCAGAACAACAACAATGAGACCAGTCCTCAGCAGAGTCCCCGATCCACCCCCAAACTCAGTCTGGACTCCACCACCACCGCTCTGGAGGCCGTGAAGAATGGCAGGGTGGAGGAACCAAAACCTGTTCAGGCTCCAGCCCCAGCTTTGACGCAACCACAGGTATGGTAACCAACCTGTACAGCATCACATGAAAGTTCCTCAGTGTGATTTCAGCCAATCATACGTATCTCTCTATCCAACCAGGAGGAAAAGGAGAGCTCCAACGATTCGTCCACGGCTTTTATCCCTCCGACAGAGCCGAAGAACAACGCCAACAACAAAGACACATCTGAGGTTAGTCTTCAACACCTCCACTTCCTGTTATACAAATCGCACTACTCTTGCTTCAGGTCTCAGAACAGTTAATCATTTCCACACACACTAATATCTTTCATTGTGTTTGAAGGAACTTCAATTGTGTCCACACAGTTCACAACAAAGGATGATTTCTCATTATGTAGATGTATCCCTCAAAGCGACAGGTCTTAAAAGAGCTGAATTTGCCGATTAGAAAACATTGAAGACTCTTCTGAACGTTTGGTATTTAGCACTAAAGCGAGTTTAGCAAGTTCATATCCCTGAAGCAAACTGATTATTACATGAAGATGAAAGGCAAAGAAGCAGAGGAAATGGTTATCACATACACTAATACCTGTTCTAGGATCCTCCTCAATTATTGCCCTCATAGAGGTATGGGTAAGAATTTTGAGAGGTTCTCTATTGACTAAAGGCTTCTTTGATACTGAATGTTAATATCTGATTATTAAAGGGATACACCAACATTTTTTTTTCGTGTCTTGCCTCACTCCCGAGTCCATGACAAGCAGATAGACACCATCCTTTCCACTGTGCGTGCAGTAATAAGTAACTGATAAAACTCTCCGGTAAGGCATCTCGAGCGGTCAAATGCCGATCGGTCAAAACGGAGGTTTCAAGCTAAGACAGTTTATTTTGGTTCAAGCTAGCTACATCGAGGGTAGGTTAGCTTCCTGTTTCAAAGTAAAAGCAAAAATTCTATTGTCATGGTTTTCTGTATGTAAAGGGGTGTTTTATTTTGGGAAAGTAACTGGAAGTGCGTTGGTCACAACGGCTAGCTTAAGTAGCGTCGAATTCGTCCCAACAAAATTGTAAACAGCTGGTATTCAGACAAATTAACGACACACTGCTGATCTAAACGGCTACTTTCTCACCTAAACATGTTTGAAATGTCGGGCGATACGGCTCTCCCTTGTAACTGCACGCACAGTCGAAAGGATGGTGTCTATCTGCTGGTCATGGATTTGGGAGTGAGGCAAGATATGAAAAAACCTTGGCGTATCCCTTTAAACCACTAAAAACTTATGCACACCTACAAAGGCAGACAGGTGCACAGGAGAAGACCAGTGCGGTCAAATAATTGGATAAAAGGAAGCTCCTGCACACTGTCTTGTATTAACTTGAATTGTAGTTTCAATGAAAGCACAATGCAAGATGGTGTGCAGGACCTTCTTTTGATAAAATCTGATTATAAAAATATATAAGTAGGGATGTCACGATTACTTGTTTTCACAATTAATCATGGTATTAAACGCCACAATTAATTAATTAATCATAAAGATTCCTAAATACCATTACTTTCCCAAAATTTGATGTTGGAAGCTTATTGGCAGATGCACAGATACTGGTCCAATGTAACATTGAATTGGTAGGAACTTAAATGTTAGGGTGTTATTTTTAATTTAAAAAAAAAAGCAAAGCAAAACAAAAAACGATTAAAATAAACACAAATATTTGGTATAGATACCAATTTATGACCACTATGAACACTTCCCCTGGAGATTAAGATTAAGAATGGGTCATATATTAATAGATACTTGAAATATTTTGTGTAAACGATGAGTAATGTTAAACTTGACCATTTGATTTTACACATTCAAAGTGTTGTAAAATTAATGAATATATCGTAATACTGTGATTATTTCTCTGACAATAATCGTACCAAGAAAATGTATAATTGTGACATCCCTAATTTAAAGTCTTGATGCACTTTCTTTGTTTTCCTTCAGGCTGCAACAAATCCCACCCCCGCTGCCACGACAGCAGAAAACCCCGCCCTAGCCAAGCTGAACGCCTCCTCGAGGTGGTCCAAGATAAAGATTGTGACGAAGCAGGCCGGTGACGAGTGCATCACGGCCATAGAGATTGTCCCGCCCGTAGAGGGAGCTGAGAGTCATTCCATCCCCATCAGTCGTCCCAGGACGGTGGCGAGGAAGTTTGCAAGCATCGCTAGAAGTCAAGTGAAGAGGAAACGACAGATGGCCGCCAGAGAGAAGAAGGTGCGTGACTGAGCAGTTTCTTTGAATCAAGTGATCAATTGTCAGAATATACAACATAGATGGATGGATTAAATCGATTCCACGCCTTTGGGGTTCTAGGACTCACATTTTCCCTATATGGAAGAAGCTCAGCCCCTTGGTTAATTCAAAACAGTGTTTCTGATTTCAGAACTAGGAATTTTTGCCAATATCCGATATGCCGATTCTGTCCAACACTTAATTTCCGATTCCAATAACAACCAATACCGATATCCAGGCTTTTTTTCTCTCCAAAACTGATTAATAACATCTCCTGTCAGGAATTAACACAATATTCTTACTTTCATTGTGATGTCCCACTGGATGCATTCCAAAAAATAACATTGTTTTCATTGTTGGCAGAAAAACCGATGACAATATGGACAGATATTACATTTTTATGCTAATATTGGACCAATATTATTGGTCAGCCGATATTATCAGACATCCCTCAACACAGCCAGTGTTAAAATACAAATGATGTTACAGCTATTGTTTATGAGGATACATGGAAACAATACACGCCTTACTTAAGTACTGAAGATCAAATGTCACAAGTCATAACTACATCCATGCCATCTGCCTGCCTGTCACATCCTCCACTTCTCTCCATCACAATCTTCACCTCCCTCCATCACAGCCTTCAGGTCTTTCCGCCACAGTGCTCTCTTCTCATCAGTCTGTTCATTGTCTTGTGGATGATGGAGGATGATGACAGAGGATGATGATGATGATGGAGGAGGACAGTGGTGACAGAAACTGTCAGACGTGCATCAGTCAATTCCATTTCCAATGGACAGACAGCCTGCTGCTAATGAATGATGTGATAATGAGTTGATGGTTTGTTTTTGTGTAATGGTCTATTGTTTGATGACTCATTTCCCATCAAAGACCACTCCGTGTGCAGCCTCAGGAGCAGAAGGAGGAGGAGAAGGGGAAGGAATTCCACCTGTGTGTTCACACTGAAAATTTAGAGTGAATATAACCCAGTGTTAGGACCTCAGATGTTAAAACCTCAGATGTTAAAACCTCAGCTGTTCAGACCTCAGCTGTTCAGACCTCCACTGTCTAAACATCAGCTGTTCAGACCTCAGCTGTCTAGACCTCAGCTGTTCAGTCCTCAGCTGTTCAGACCTCAGCTGTCTAGACCTCAGCTGTCCAGACCTCAGCTGTTCAGTCCTCAGCTGATCAGAACTCAGCTGTTCAGTCCTCAGCTGTTCAGTCCTCAGCTGTTCAGACCTCAGCTGTCTAAACATCAGCTGTTCAGTCCTCAGCTGTCTAAACATCAGCTGTTCAGACCTCAGCTGTTCAGTCCTCAGCTGATCAGAACTCAGCTGTTCAGTCCTCAGCTGTTCAGTCCTCAGCTGTTCAGTCCTCAGCTGTCTAAACATCAGCTGTTCAGACCTCAGCTGTTCAGTCCTCAGCTGATCAGAACTCAGCTGTTCAGTCCTCAGCTGTTCAGTCCTCAGCTGTTCAGACCTCAGCTGTCTAAACATCAGCTGTTCAGTCCTCAGCTGATCAGAACTCAGCTGTTCAGTCCTCAGCTGTTCAGTCCTCAGCTGTTCAGACCTCAGCTGTCTAAACATCAGCTGTTCAGTCCTCAGCTGTCTAAACATCAGCTGTTCAGACCTCAGCTGTCTAAACATCAGCTGTTCAGACCTCAGCTGTCCAGACCTCAGCTGTTCAGTCCTCAGCTGATCAGAACTCAGCTGTTCAGACCCCAGCTGTTCAGACCTCAGCTGATCAGAACTCAGCTGTTCAGTCCTCAGCTGTTCAGTCCTCAGCTGTCTAAACATCAGCTGTTCAGTCCTCAGCTGTCTAAACATCAGCAGTTCAGACCTCAGCTGTCTAAACGTCAGCTGTTCATAGCCTCGTAAACCAGCCTCCCCCGGAAATGCATTTCATTTCATTTCACAGGGGGAGTCTGGCCTCATCCCCGTTGAAACCATTTCGCCAGAAATCGGCCGTCTACCGAGCCAATCAGCATCACCGCTGTGATTGACACAGCACGTTGGCCAATCAGGGCCTGAAAACATCACTACATGGACTGGACTCACCTACAACAAACATGGCGGAGCTATCAAACAGCGGCGTAAAAACAGCAGTAAGGGAAGTTCTAAATGAAATACCATCAATTACAGAACTTAAACAAGAGCAAGAGTCGGCGCTTGTTGAGTTTCTTGGAGGAGAAGACGTTATCGCTGTTCTTCTTCGGTCCCTGATAGGCGGAGTGTTTCGGCGAAACGGTTACAACGGAGATGAGGCCAGACTCCCCCTGTGAAATGAAATGAAATGCATTTCCGGGGGAGGCTGGTTTACGAGGCTAAGCTGTTCAGACCTCAGCTGATCAATTCATGGCCTTCATTGACTTAAAATCTCTTCAGTTTTCACCTCACTTTAAATGCCAGCTCAAATACACTCTGTGATATTCATGAGTTTATGGATTTATGCCTCCTTTGTTTCCAACCTTCAATCTACAGCAATACTGTTGAAATCACACACACAACCTTCAACCATCTCTGGAGATCTCCTTTCCCTCTGTTCATCATTTTCTTTTCCTCTCTTTCCTCTACAGGTGACCAAAACCATCTTTGCCATCCTGCTGGCTTTCATCCTCACATGGACGCCGTACAACGTCATGGTGCTGATCTCCACCTTTTGCCAGTCTTGCGTCCCCGACACCGTGTGGATCATCGGCTACTGGCTGTGCTACGTCAACTCCACCATCAACCCGGCGTGTTACGCGCTGTGCAACGCCACGTTCAAGAAGACATTCAAGAACCTGCTGCTGTGCCAGTATAAGAACATCGGCACTAGATGAGATGGGAGGAGAGGACCGAGTATGGGATGGATGGGGGAGGGGGTGTGGCGGGTAAACCATGGAAAGAACAGGGTGCAGAGTAAACATTGCTGAAGGTGAGTGAAAGAGAGCTGAAAGGAGAGGATGGCAGAAAGAGAAACCACTGTTTATCATGTTCATCACACAGAACATAACGTCAGTGGTAGGACAGCAGATGGAGGCAGGGGGAAAACAGATGAACGGAGGGATGTATCTGAATGACAGTATGTGTTGATGGATGGCAACAATTAGCAGAAAGTTCCTTCCAAAGAGAAGACACATTTGCATAGATTATCCTACAGATGATTGTTAGTCACAGAACTTAACAGAGACAGCACCAATTATCTGGCTTCCCCTGTTTTTTAACATACGCTACAGGAGTTAAGGAACAGCTCCAACACCAATTAAAAACTATGCGGCTCCAGTGCGGTCGTCATGACTAATGCTGCAGCGGGAATAATCGCAGCTACAGTCTGTCACAGTCACAGCAGTGATCATTATCTATCAGCGGTGCTCGGTCGCTGAAGGGTTTTTACGACCTCACGGGCACATTTTGTTGCTAGGCGACATCTAGTGGTCGTAGGAATTATGACAGGAGCAAAACAAAAAGTGCAGTGTCAGATTACCATGTAAAATTAGCACTTCATGTTACCGTGACAACAGCAAGATTGTCCAAAATTGAGAGGAGGTACTTATTTTAACCACATTTTTTTTCCTAAACCTAGCAAAACAATCGCGGTTATCATAGTAGCCATGGTAACAAAGGCAGGTACACATAACACTAGAGCACATAGAGACACTCGGATGCAATTAGATCAATAACTCATCTTTATCATTGTTTCTATGGATACAAAGGCCATAAAACTCATTGAATAAGACAATCAAAACATCAAGAAATGATAAATGATATCAATTAATATGCAAATAAAACAGCAGATACACTGATCCACTTTAATGTCCGTTTATGGCTAATTCTGGGAGTGGAAATGTGCGTTTGCATCCAATTTCTAAATGAGGTGAGATTGATAAAGCAGAACCATGCAAAAGCATGGCTTGATCATTTTTATGGAAAGAATGTGAAAGCATAATATCTGAGTTTTATTCATGGCCCCTGGTGAGGAGAAATGACCAACATGCTTAGAAGATCGGCCAATCAGAGAGCAGCAGTATTGATATCTATGTATTTGTTGTGAAAGTAGAACAGGTCTACATAATGACGCATTCCATGAGGACCAGGACTGGATAAACTGTTTATTTCTGATAGCACTTTGGCAACTCGTCCTCAGAGTGATGCCAAAGGAATCAGTCATTAAACCACACACAGTTCATCCTCCAAGGAGTTCAGTTTGCCAGTTAATTCTGTGGCAATCAGCCACTCAATGCTCTTATATTTGTTAAATGTGGGCGGTTGATGAAAATATTGGTCATTCATTGGTCAGACTGCTGACCAGTTGTCCTCAGTCGGCGCCACAGCAAGGAAACAGCTTGACACCATCTGTTCACTGACAGTATTCTATTTCCTGTTTCTAAAGTTCTTAGAACCATTAGTCAACAGCTGGGTAGCTATTTATCCAGATTTTTCTGGGGATTATTTAAAAGATAAACCAGTATAGCATATTTCTATGAAGGCTAATGATCATCATAGTTTATAAGGGTCTAGTAAACTTTCTTGGTGTGTTACAGTATTAGTGTTAAAGGCTGCTAGTTTCTTGAAATTGAAGGAATACATTTCCGTGAAGAATTGGCATCTTCTAGTGAATGCCACATATGTATTTTGAGAATGAATAACCAGATTAATTAATGGAGTATCAAAAACTGCAGTTCCTGTAATGACCAATAGGCTCTGACAGTGATCCCAGTAGACCCTCAAGTTAAAAGGATACGCCAACATTTTTTTTCCGGAGAGATACGGGCAGAGCTGGCGCACGGCTAATTAGCTTAGCTCAAACACTGGAAGTGTATGGGTAGTGTTAGCCTGCCTCCACCTAAAGTCATCATCATGGTTTTCTGTATGTAAAGGGAAATGGGTTTTTTATTTTATTAAAGTAACCAGAAGTGCGTTGGTCACAACGGCTAGCTTGAGTAGCACTGAATTCATCCGAACAAAATAGTAAACAGCTGATATTTAGGGACTGTTCGTTATTTATGGAATGGGCCACCGGAGGAAAATGAGGGGTGGGGGGCATGTCATAATATTCTGTGTTGAGGGGTGGGTTCACTAAAAAAAAAGGTCAGTGAGGGTGGGTCATTCAGCTTTTTGTCTGGAGGACACTGCAATGCTTGCAAAAGACAAAAGCAAAACAAAAACGGGACACTTCAATGCTCCAAGCACTGATGACACTGAGAGCAATGGCCCTCAAATCACAACATTAATTTATATTGCTCTGATCTGCCCTGAGTGGGAATCCAACCTTCTGAGCTACGGTAACGTTAGATAACAGTTAGCAGGTTTATCTACTTAGCGGTACGCCAGCTCTGCCCGTACCTCCCTTGTTACTGCACGCACAGTTGAAAGGATGGTGTCTATCTGCTGGTCATGGATTTGGGAGTGAGGCAAGACACGAAAAAAAATGTTGGTGTATCCCTTTAAAACCTCTATAGTTACAGCAGAAAAAAGCAAGTATACAGTCTAGGACAGCCTCGGCATCTAATCGCCTCCTTCATGGCAAGTTTTGGGGGTGTAGAAGAAGAACAGCAAAGAATAAACAGCTTGTTTAGACAACAGCGCAACAAAGAAGGAGGGAACTGAAGCACGAGGGAGTAGAGAGACTGAAGAAACAAAATGGAGGAGGGAGTCACACAGGGAGAAGTTGAAGGAATGGGGAGGACAAAAAGTAGGACACGATGGAAGGAGGATAGAGGAAAACGGGAATTCTTTGTTCAGTTCCTGTCTGCCTGTTGGAGATAGAGTCAGTCAGGAAACAGAAGACGCTATAATTGATCTATAATCAGGATTATTTCCTGTTTATCTGATTTATTCTGTGTGTGTTCATTCTGCAGAAACACTTAACTCATGGGAAGTGATGTCATCTTTTAGGTACTGAGTGGTTTGAGGACACGTCAGGTTTTACGCAGGCTTTAGGTCTTTAAGGACATTAGACGTTATTCATGTCCAACGAGAATTTGTCCCATCCTGTTTGAGAAATGAAAACTTTGTCAGCCAAAGTGCAAACAAATCTTCTGTGACTCAGCAGGTTTCTGCTTAGAAATGTGACTGTGTCGGCTTAGTGTGGATCAGGGACCTGTCAAGAACCTAGAGAGAAAAAAATAATGACATAAAATTCATCCACACAGGGCCTGAAGCATGTGTACTTGTACTTATTCATATTGTCCAAACAACAGCAGCAGATCCAACTGAGGATCATAGAAGCTCAGATTTTCATCATTTTTGTTGTTAAGATACGGCAAAACCTGATCCCTTGTATTTTCACACTGTAGACTTTGTAGTTAAATGGAGCACTAACTAAAGCATCCAATGAGCAGCAGCTCTGTAGAAGAAACACCTTGTTGATGATAGAAGTCACAGGGAAATGTCCAAAAACCGAGCTCACAGAAGGTCTACAGTCACTCAGATAACCACTCTAGTTTACCATCTTCTAAAGGCTACTTCCAGCAGGATAAAGCTCAAAGTTCTGAGTTTTCTTAATGTTTGTTGGTGCACTATAGAATATATACATCATAAGCAAAAGTAATTAAATGTTCAAACATATGTTAAAGGGATAGTTCAACATTTTTCAGCAAATTGGCCCATTGCCATAATCCCTACACTCATAGCAGTGGGTTCGCGTAGCTCTGAGCAGCTCGCCGCTCAGCTTGGCCATTCTAAAAATAGCTCGCACCGACAAATGAAGGTAACAAACCTACTGCTATGACTATTGGGATTATGGCAATTGGCCAATTTGCCAAAATGTTCAACTATTCCCTTAAAAACTTTGACTCCAAAGTTGCATTGCAGCTAAAAACACCCAACCAATGTTGTGGCGTCTTCTCAGGTGATATTCAAGTAGTTTGATATACGTATATGTCCGTCCATCCATCCATCCTGGACCAGCCTACATTGTCTCAGGTCTCTTGTAACAAGTAAGAATTCCACACACAAAAAATTCCACAAAATCCAGCAACTAAAACCCTCTCTCTAGAAGTTTGCTTAAACTCATGAATGAAACAGTGCACCGATCATGGTTATTATAGGGATTTGAATCAGTTCTTAAAATTCCAATGGCTTTCAGAGAATTGGTTTGGCTGAGTGACAAATCATGAAAAAATAATTTGGAATTTTATTATTTAATTATCGTTTTATTTGTTCCAGTGTGTCACCGTCTCTACTGCTCCTTCACCGAACTGAAGGTTTGCCCTGGTGGCCTAGTGCGGAGAATACACACCACATTCTGTGATTACATCATCTCCGGTTTGAATTTAGGTCATGATCTTTGCTGCAGAGCATTCCTCTGTCTCATCTCACTTCGTTTCATCTATCGGTTTTTGCATTGAATGCGGCATGATTTCGAGGAGAATCCACCAACACCTATGGATTCCTTTCTCAACTCGAGTTAATGCATTCTGACTAAAACTTAAAATTTGTTCTCATCTCCATCAGCATGTTTTGTCCCTGCAGAGTGCGACTGCAGTTTCTAATATGACTGTATGATTGTCACAACATGCAGCAACAGCAGAAATGACTTCCAAAGAGACACAATAAGTGAAACATCTCCCTTTTTCTTACTGTCAGTTGTGTTAGTGAGCCACTGGAGACTCTGCAGGAAATTTTCAAAAAAGCCTGTGGAGATTCATTCTGTTCTATTCCCTGCAGCCTTTCCTCCTGTAGTCATTATTCCTCATGCTCTCTATCACCTCTGATCACTTTCATTTTCACTGTGTTTCTCTCTCTTGGAATATCTTTGCTTAGTAAATGATTGAAAATTGTTATATAACAAGCAGTTTCACCGAAATAGCATTACACAATGAAAAGAGGCAACAACTTCTGCTCAACATCAAGCCAATATTTTTCTCTATAGTAGTCAGCAATAGAATTTTGGAATTCTCTCTTATGAGGATGTGCATATCTGCAAATGCTTAATTATGATTTTGATATGCCATCTCTCTATGCCATCTCCATCCTGTTTGTTAATTAGTGCACTTGTTTAGCAGAAGCCAAGGATGCACTGTTACATTTGAATTATGGACGTTCTTGAGTGATTGAGTTACAATAGCCGTTACTTCCTGTGGCCAAATGATCCAATCACACTTGGTATAAACCTCTTCTCATGGACTGCTGTTTGATTAACAATCAGGGAGCAGCCTTAATTGATACAGTAAGAGGAAAAAAGAAAGATATTACAAATAGACTACAGGGTGTGATCGCAGAAAGTGTCACTGGTTAGTTAGCTGACACACTTACTTGGTGTGCAGAATAAATGGATGACTGGACTGACTGCATGACTGCTTTACTGACTAAAAGAATGAAAATCTTCACTTTGCACAGCATTCAAGAATGTTCATCTGACTAACCTAAATTGCCAAACTGGAACATAACAACAAAAAAAGAGTCTGTTTTAGTTTTCCAAATGCAATCTCTGCATCCTGGCAAAGCTTCTGGGAAATTTATGTTTTCAGTTTTGTATTCAGGACATGTCCCTTAAAACTACACAACAAAATGTTTCTACACCACATAAGAAGAAGAACGTAGCAATAACATAGATGTGCTGTGCCAGGAAAAAGAAAAGAAGTATTTTTGAGAACCCCAACACATTTTGAAAGAAGGTCTTAGTGTTAGTGTTTCAGAAGGTTCTATGCTGGCTCTTCTTTCTGCCCTTATCTCCTGTCAGCTCTCTTTCCGCCACAAGGCCATCAAAGATCACAGAAAACAAACTCCTCTCCGGTTGGTCGTTGCACTCACCCCTCTGTGCCTCTGACAGAGTGGTAGCACAGTAAAAACCAGAATGTCGCCCAAAGGGAACATTGGTGCGTCCAGGGGAACAATAAGGAAGCAATAAACAGGGTCGTTCGCGGTACTCAAAACGCGCCCATCATAGGCGGCTTATAATAAACAATTACACACAGATCAACAAAACCCGAAACCCCTCACCTGCTGCCCCACTGAGGGAATGAGTGTATATGTGGAGTGTGTGTGCGTGCGTGCGTGAATGTGTGAGAGAGAGCTTGTCTTACTGTCCACACGGGAGAGAAGCCGAGGTGACCACGCCAATCCTCTCCCTCGTCCCGCGGGGTCCACACGGGCCTTTACGATCCACCCACAGGTTAATCCACAAGGAAAAGTAAATCCACTGCGCTGCTTCAGAATTGCCGCCACGCCAGCCGTCCAAACGCCGACTGTCTCTCACTCTCCTCCCTCTCACCACGTCACTTCCTCATTAAAACCCTCGGTCTCATTTAATACACCTGTGCGCATTACGCACACATGACTGCAAAAACAACATTCATTCTTTCATTACAGGTCCGCACGTCCCCGTGCGCAAGCAACAAGGATAATTGATAACTTCCCTGGCCTAGGCTTTCTCAGTTATGGAACGTGGTCAATAAACAGCCAATGCATGGCTTAGTACACAGATGGTGATGATAAATATGATGAGTAATGTTTTGTTATGACAATTCAACATGTCTTCAGGACTAAAGGCTGCACTCTGTACAGCTGTCAGACTACAACACCTGGAGGAACCTCCCCGACCTTTCATTTTATCTGCTATTTTAACCGTCAAACACTGTCAAAGCATTTTGAAACATTTATAAATAAAACTCACTGTAATGTACAAAACACAGTCGATAACCAGTCACTAGTATGTTCAGTTTCAAGTGCATTGCTGTAAATACACAACAATAATACCACAGTATTTGAGCTTCATGTACTGAATCATTCCAACTGCTGGGTCTCAGTTCACATACCTCCATGTTGACAGCAACATGCAATGTAATAATAATAGGGATAATGTTAATAATGAAGCCCCTGGATGGTTTTTGGAAAAATATACAAATACACAAACTATAAACTAGTACACTGTGTACTTTGAGTGATTTGAGACACAGCAGAGACCTCATATAAATGAAATATATCCCCCTCCCTCTGTACAGAGCATGTACTGTATAGTGATCTAAAGAAATTGTGAGTTTTAGTCTTATTTTGTCAGAATATTGATAAAGTTCAAACTCAGTGACATCAAGTGACGAAACATTTCCACCATATTGAAGTGAACTGACTCATCCCTGTATAATGGAAGCTGGAGATCTGTAATATAAAACTAAAGGGAACATCGCGTCCATGTTTCCTTTATGACCATCTGTACATGTACTGTATATGCTTTCAATTCAAACTGCTACTCTACCAGAGTTGGGTTCCCAACGTCTCACAGGATGCAACGAGGGGGACTCTTGAAAGAGGAAATCAACTGTACCTGTTTCCGGTGTTCTGAATTATTCCAGACTCTGGAACTGGACTCTAGAACTGGACTCTGGAACTCTAGGAGCACATGAACGCTGAACATTCCCAACCAATGACTCTCAGTAAGCACATGAATGAACCTTTACAGTTCCTGGATCTACATGTTGGTGCTGCCATGATTGTTCTAGCTTAATCACATTTCCCACTTACCTTTGGTGTTTTTATGTGAACATGGGTCAAATTTCTGTCTCTGAAATGATTGTGCTAATTCTATACAAGGTTCTTCACCATCATCTCTCTGTCTGTGCAGCGTAGAGTTGATGTGTCCTTTAGTCCCAGGGACAAACCAACAGTTGAGAACTCACCAGAAAGGACTGTCCATACCAAAGGTCTGGACGTACTCTGGGACTCAATGGTTTTTCTGTTGTCTAGGTTAATTAAGGAGCATCTTAAAATGGAAGAAACTCTAGAAAAATCACTGAATAAGAAGTTGTACCAAACTTTCAAGGTAACTGTATCTTCAAACCATTGAGGACAACGAGACAGAATCCAGTTTCGACTTAGCAGCCACTGAGAAATCTATGTTCTGCATTTCAAAAGCCCAGTCCTACATATTCAGTGTGCATTCTCGTGTCCTTGTGGAGTTGAAACATGTCGGTCCTGCAGGACTCCTGTCAAACCGCCCTGTTTGACAAGAGTCCTGCAGTCAACCA
Organism: Decapterus maruadsi; assembly: GCA_030347415.2. NCBI lineage: Eukaryota > Metazoa > Chordata > Actinopteri > Carangiformes > Carangidae > Decapterus > Decapterus maruadsi. The sequence continues at coordinate 41,291,950 of CM064886.1, forward strand.
CATCCAAGAAGAAGTACAAGTCGACTTCACACTGTTGTTTCCACGGAGCCCAAACCGCTCTCGCTTCAACTGTGGTTTCTGACGTATTGAGTATCATTTTCATACTCTGATCTATTTTTAAAAGTTCTTTACGTAATAGTAGTGTAAGTTGTTGAATGTCAAAATAAGAGCCCTCTGGTATCAGTAGCTCAAACATCGGTTTACTGCTCCATATCAATTACAGTTGATTTACTCTTTAAAACGGTGAGCTTCCTTGTGGTGGATTCTGGGAAGAAGAAAAAAACACACACAACCCCCTGGTGGTTTAATTGTCTGTAAAATGCTTTATGGCTGTTTGTACTTTCTATTATACTGTTTCATGTAAAACGTAGATGCATCATTTTCAACATGGCCTGAAACAGTACACAGCTAGTTATACTTTTTAAATACAATGTACTACAGATATATCAGAAGCAACTTGTGTTGATACAGATCTGTGATGCTAATAAACACCTGCTCTTAAAGGTTCCATGATGTGTGTTGCCTGAAACCAACATTTTTCAAATCTTTGAGACAATAATTTTATGTTTTTCTTCCTCATAGGGCTTTATTTTATACCCAGTGCCAAGCGCTTTGCAACCACGGGTTGGTTGGTCTTAAAACAAGCAAACCAGGTCTTAAGTCAGCAGAACACAATAGTTCATTGTTATTTTAAGGAGCATTGTCAAGAGATGCTATGTGTGGAAACATACAGGCACATGCAGCACAGTGAGTTGAACATGTGCTTAGATGTTGGGATAAAGCAGATGAAACATTAAGATAGAGCCTCAGAAGATCAGAGCTCTTTGTGACATGTTGTGAATCATAATAATCATGTGATTATTATTATATTATTTATCGTATGACAGCAAATATATCAAATATTGTGATTTGTGGCTTTTCCTTAGATTTCAGATTTTATTTTATTTTTAAAATGGGAACAGTACATATTGATGATGAACACTATCGTGTAAATATGTGGGATTGTAGCCAGGTGGCTCATTTCCATCTCCAGTCTCACTGGCAGGCTGATGTTAAACATAAAAACAAAGACGATAAAAGCACAAGAGGCAGGACTAGGACAATAGAACAATCCACACGTATATTAATTGGTCAAAAAAATATTAAGGGGACCAAGAGATTACAGTACAGTGCTATAGTAAAGTAAAGTAAAGTGCTATGTGCCGAGTGCAAGATTAAATTTATTCTGATTGCACAATGCCCCAATTGCGCTATGCCCATGGCACACGATTGCACATGCAGATGTGTGTCTAATATTGCCCTAAATTTGTATACTTAAATGTATTATGTACACACTATTGTAAGGAATTTTTGTACAATATACAAAAAAAAAAAAGAAATACAAATACAGAGTGGTATCCTATACAATTAACCAATTGGACAAGACATACATTTTTATGACTGATTTATTCTGCATAAGACCCTGACTAATACTCATAGTAATGCTGCATTAGCATCAAAACAAAGTAGACTAAATAAAAAATGATAATACATAATGTAGTCTAAGAAAAAAAACTGGAAAAGTTAGGGGGAGGGGCCCACTTTAGTATTCTTTCAGGGGCCCAGAATTCCTAGCAACGGCCCTGCTTGTCTTATTGAGTAAGATGTTGATTCAGTCACTCTTTACCATTGGCTTATTGAAGCACTTTTTTTTAAACCATGCATCTGTCACAGGGACCAGGTACAGTATCCACATCACACCTGTCTGAGCTTCAAAGTGGAGTATGATTGGCTCCAGTGAGTTGTGATGTCACAAATCCTACAGTTACACATCCAAGTCTTTTAAAGCTTCATCGAATCTACAAACACAGAGAAGCTTCCACACCTGATCCTGACCTTGATTCTATGTAAACGAGGATCAGCGTTGGACATCTCCGATGGCCACTCCCCTCCGGCGCTGCATGGCCACGTCACGCCAGTAACCATGGCAACACAGATAGAAACTCCACATATCATTTATTGGAGTGTCGATTGCAGTCAAATGGAACAGAGATCAGAACAAGAGAGCTGACCTAGATTAGGAGGAGGGAAGTCGTTCAGAGTCAGACGCAGAAACTAAAGCAGACAGACAGAAAGCTCCTCGTTATTATTATTATTATATATTATATATATCTTATATATTTTTATACTTGCACTGTGCCAAATGTTCACAGAAGAAAACAATGAATTATAAACAAATTGATGTTTCTCACACAGCTGGAACTCAGTGGTATTTAACAGTCACTCACTCACACAGACAAAAGTAGGGAGGCGGTGTGTTGCCATGGTGAAGGTGTGATCATCATTACAGTCAACTGAGGCATCTCTATCTCACAAACACACGACTTGTCATGCCCCCATTATAACCATGTGTTAGTATGTAAAGAGTCAGTTCACTGGATTTCCAACTCTTATTTTGGTAACAATGATATTTAAAAGCTTCATATTATAGATAGTATTGTGTTAGACAATGACAAGTGAACCATACCCACAAAACACAGCAGGGTAGAATAATCCTATCAGGCATTTTAGGCATATTGATAATGTTATTGATCGACTCTGAAGAACAGGCTCCTACCGAGTCTAACAGGAGCGGTTTATATCAGGTTTGTAAAATGGAGCCTTTTATGGAGGCTATCTGACTTGGATCATACAAACTAGCAAGAACAAAGTCCCTCTGTCTATAGAACAAAGAACCACCAATGTGTATCTATGACAACATACAAAGCTTAAATCAAAGACCTGTCTGTTGACAATAGGAAATAGACAAGTGAAGAACCTTAAGAAGAAGTAGTAGTAGAAAAAGCATTGGCCAACAGGATCCTGCTGTGGACTCTGAGGTCACTGGTTCAAATCCTGCTGTTGGCACTTTGCTTTTCTCTGTGGCCTTTCCTTTCCATGTGGAGCTCAAATACACCAGGAGCAGTGAAAAAGACAGCTCAGCTGGGTGGCCGAGAGGGTTACACTACTGGTGTTGGAGTTGGAAGTTGTGGGTTCAAAACCGACCATGCGGTAATAATACATAGGAGGGAGGAGTCAGGATGCCAGAGTTAGCCCCCCCCCGCGCTCCATCACCATAGTTATAGTAAACATACTCAACATAGTAATATCTAGTAAGTAGATAACAGCTGTGATAATAGAAGATAGTATGTAGTAGTATGTAGATTACAGCACTAGCTCCTAATAGAACAGGTGGTTGGTACTGTAGGACAAGAGATAGATAGTTCATGGCCGATCTTGAACCCACAACCTTTGGCTTCAACACCAGTGGTGTAATCCTTTTTTCTTTTCTTTTTTAAGTAGGCTATAATAGAGATTAATAATGTTTTATATTTATTTTATATATTTTAAATATATAATATATTTATTTTATATATATATAAATAAAGAACGGTCGATCTCCTTTGAGTTCCTTGTGTTTGCTCTGATGTGAAACTGGTGTGAAATGTACAACAAAAGCTCGTTAAATCATTAACGAGGTCCTGCTCATTAGTAAATGAGATAAAATGTCCTTTGGGTTCCTGTATCAGTCCAAGTCCTGTTTCCTCTGAGTCCCTGTTGAAGACTCATCCCTATAGGTTTTCATATCGCTTTGTGCTGTTCTCCTTCTGTCTTTATTCTAACGGCCTTGAATATCATTTCTCATTTACCTCTGCTTGAAGTCATGTTGTTACCCTTGAGTCACAACAGCTGCTGCAGGGATCCAATCACATCATAGAATTATGTCAGATTTTCTTTGAATGTTTACAGTTGCTGAAACCATGACATCAATCACATCGGCTCTTACTATAGGTATACATACATTGCCAAACAATGGTCCTTTGTGTTGTGGCAATCTATATTGTGTCAGCTGTCAATACTCTGATTCTGCCATTAGAACACTGTTTGTGTCAGTATATATAAATACTGTAGGTATATATAAATAAGACTAGTTCAAAACTCTGTATGTGTCTAGATACTCTGAGATAATACATTCTGAGTATATTTACATTTTAAAGTTATTTTTCAGCCTTTTGTTTTTACACATTTTCTGAGGGGAGAGATGCCGAGGCTGTTTGTGGTTGACTGAGAGGTGAACTCGTTAGTTTGCAACAGTTTCAGCTGTGTTAATTCAGTCAGGTTCAGTCAGGAGTTTGCATTATGCAGGCCAACCTCCTTTGATCTCACATCAGATGTGATGGGGCAATCTATATAGATATAAATGTATGTGCTGATTCAGATAGCATTGAATAGTGGTTGTTGTGATTATTTATTGAAATGAAATGTGCCTGATATTGTGGAAACCTGCATGTGAGGTTCCGGTCAGCCAGACTATCACTTGACCACCTGTGCTCTGTACTGCTCCGAAAGTAGACCAGGTTGGAGTTGACGAGCTTTCAGTGCACTTTTGGGGAAGCCTTTTGGTAAAAAAAAATCGTCACTGCTGAATCTGTGGACTCCCCCCCTACTGCGACGCCACACCCATCTCGGGGCACCTCCCTCATCAAACTCATCAAATACACAATCCAACAACTCCAAAACGCTCTGGTGCACAAGTTGTGACCTGCACATTCACCACTATGAGATAATAACACAACATTACCAGACAGAGTTGTTTTAGAGGGAAATTCATGCTGATGCGCGTTGCCTTCAGGGACAGCAAGCAGACTCTGTATTTCCCTCTAAAACAACTCTGTGTGGTAACGTTGTGTTATTATCTCATAGCGTGGTGAATGTGCAGGTCACAACTTGTCCACCAGAGTATTGTGGAGTTGTTGGATTGTGTATTTGATGAGTTTGATGAGGGAAACCAAGAAATCCCATTAGCCTCCGTAGCGTAGCTCTTAGCAGCTCACGGCTCTGCTCCGCCTAAAAATAGCTTGCACCAACAATTAAAGGTAATGAATCTACTGCTATGACTATAGCGATTATGGCAATGGACCAATTTGCCAGAATATTGAACTATCCCTTTAATGTCTATCTCCCTTTGTTGATATGCAGAGTTTATAAGTTATGTAATGGAAGCAAGGCACAGTGTACTGAAAGTGCTCCTCTGCTTCAGCTTTGGAGGCTGCAGCTTGTCATTCAGCTGATGATGTTTAGTGACATTAGAGGGCTGGTTGTGCTGAGGATGTCAAGCCAAAATAATGATAAAGATAATAAAAAAAAAAGGTACTGACTATTATAAGAAAACATAGAGATCAGATAGTGATGAACACTGAACTTCACAAACATCATCATCTACATGCGTGGAGCCTGAACCACATGTGAATCCAAGAGATGAAGACAGCAGAATAAATCAGTGCTGCAGGGAGCTGTTCATTTATTGATGAAAGCGTTCTTCTTCTCTCACCTACATCAAACGCTCGCTGACACGCTCGGCGTGTGGAGGTGTGCGGAGGTATGCGCGCGAGAGTCGATGAGCGTGACGTACGGGGTTTTGACAGAGACAGACAAATCAGGTCATCGGATCAGAATGAGATCAAAGTGACACGACACCCACTCATCAAGATCACAACACACAGATCTCTTCCGTGTCAAACAAGCTCTTTATACAACTGGTGAGAAGTGTGTCAGCTGTTTATTAAAGGAACAAAAACAGGAGCTGTAATAAAATAGACCAAGTAACATATAAACAGGAAAAGGGAAACTGGTTTTAACAGGGACACAAAGGTTTTATTGTCAGATGTGTTGATATTGGAGGTTTAACTCCTAGAGTTGCTGTAGTAAGAGATCAGGGATCTTTGACGACAGTCCTGATGACAGTATCTTTTTCTACCCGAGACACTGTCTTCACAACTTTTTCTAAGTACTAAGGACACCTGGACTCTTGAACACACTTTCTTCATGTGCTAATTCTATGTCACAGTAGCTTTAAGACTACGATCATGTTGGGTAAGTCAGAATTCATGAGTTACAGCTTTAATCATGAATGAAACTTTGAAGTTATGCTAATTCCTGATGCATGAATTCATGATCATATGCACCCGTACTGTAAAGTGTTGTCTTGTTTTTACACCCAGTCATGCTGTGTCTAAGGTTTGATCTTGTCTGGAGTCTGGGGGTTGGTTGTTGTCCCATGAGACAGCAGCTTTTCATGGCTGCATCAGCTGATGCTTCTTATTTAAAGGGATACGCCAACATTTTTTGTCTTGCCTCAGAGACTAGATTCTCCAGTGCAACAAAGCAATACAGAGTCTGAAATAACACAGACACACAATGTGAGAGTGTGTTCTTTATTTCAATAACAAAGAAAAATGTAAATAACACTGCATCAAGAGAAAGGGTGTTCAAATTCAAATCCAAAGTGTCAGATGTACTAATGAAAGAACTGTGTGGTCCTACAGGAAGTTGTAACTGTGGTGGTTAGAATAACTGAGGATGTTTCTGAGCTGTTTGCTGGCTCCAGCAATGCAACACTGTGTGTGTGTGCGTGTGTGTGTGTGTGTGCGTGTGCGTGTGCGTGTGTGTTACTGACACGTCCAACATGATCCAGGATTAATGAAATGATTTAGAGCCACAGCACAGATGATTTAAACCAGCGCCACTGCTGCTACAGTGAAAGGCCAGATTGATTTATTTGCTGAGGTTTGGTCCTGGTGGCCAGGAACTGAGGACGTGTTTCAAGTGAAAAGAGTTTGTGTTGACTTTTGTGTTTTGTGTTTAAAATAAAAGTTGACTCAGAAACAGTTGTGTGGAGATCAAACTATGAATCTAAAGTGTTCGGGTCGTTGTCCAAAGAGACTCTTCTTTACACCTTGTTTCTGGTGCCCTTGGTCTTCTCTTTTCTCTCCTGGAAAAGACAAAGACACATTTATTACTAAACCAAATTCAAAATGGTCTGTATGTGGACAAAAAAGTGAAGGAGATGGGTAATATCATTAGTGCGGACACCTTGAAGGGGTCATGGTGAGCCAATGAGCCTGCCCTATCATGGGTTTGTGTTTCTCTGAGGACAGAATGAAGGAATATCAACTAGTTATTTTACACATAGTGTCAGTAACCATGGCTGCGATGGGATCACTACTGGTGGCCACAAACTTCAGGACTCGCTAAAACTGAAACAGTTTATTTCGATGGAGTCCTTCAGGAGTCTTTTGGAATCTGTTATTCATATTGAATGTACTTGCTTTTCCTGATGCTGAGATTCTCACGTATAAGTTGTTTTTTGTGTCTGCTTTTTGCATCTTGAACTCTAATTGGTGTTGCTGTTGTGTATGTTGCTGTTGTGTTGTGCTGTTGTGATCAGGGCGTCATTGTAAAAGAGAGCTTGCTCTCAACTGGCTCCCCTGAATAAATAAAGGTTTGAAATGAAATGTTTAAGACAAACATCTTGATATCGGAACACCTTGGTCCTCCACCTTGATCCAGACTGAATCCACTCAAGAACTAATAAGTAAATGAATTCAACTTTGTACATCTATTCATGGTCTCTAGAGGATAAGCCACATGTCATGAACCTAGTTAGCCTAACCTTTGGTTTTTGTCTTGGTTTTCCAGGACAGGGTTTGGAGACTGAGATGGTCTGTTGACACTCTGCGTTGTACAGTGCCTTCTTCAACGTCCCCGTTCTGGTCCGCGAGCCAGAGCTTGGATCACACTCTCCCCAACTACCAAAGCGGTACTTACAGTCAGCTAGAAGAGAAGACAGAGAGAAACGCATTTATATACATTCATCATCTTCATACTTATATTATTATCTGTTAAACATTTCATTAAAAATAGCTTGTCTAAATGTTAACGTTTGGAGTACCTCAGGGATCTACATGGGGTCCTCTGATATTTAACCATCAGATGACTCTGTTTGATGCAGGGGTTTGATTTAATTATCAGGATACATATTAATCACAGCATATTACTCTATGGCTTTATTTTTAAATGCATTTACTCTTACCTCTTTGTTGTTTAAACTTTTTAAAGGGAAAACTAAAAGACTGGAGTAGAGTTTCACCAAACTACAATTGAAGTACAATGGTTGTACTTCGTCGTCATCTGAAGGACCACTGAAAAACACATAACATACATATCCCTGGATGGTTTCCTTTGTTCTGATGTGGCAGAAGGTCTTGCATGGCAGAATACCTTCATCTTTGTGAATCATAAAGTCCATACTCAGAGATTACTTCTACTCTCTCCAACAAATGTTTTTCTTATATCAGTAAAAACTCATCCGTTCTACTGTCTGATAGCCATCTTCTTTGTCTTTTTTTTTTAATGTTTGGAGACTTTGATGATATATCCTGACAAGTCCAAACCACTTTACAAAAGTTTAATCCTCCACTGATCTACACTGGTAATAATCAGTTAATTCGATGCAAGCTGCGGGCAACAACATAGACTGTGTGACAAATATCCAGGCAGAGAGGATGGTGTGATGACAGATTCTCAGAGATATTCATGCAGAGCTGCTGCACTCAGTTGCATCATACGTTACAGGTGCTTGTGATGTTGTTGTTTTCAGTGGAGTCATACAGTCAAGAGGTTTGAAGGATCTGGAAAATAAAGTTCACATCTACTAACTCTATCTGCAGATCACTTTAAAGTTTCCTTAAGTTCAGATGGTATCTATGACTTTGAAGTCCATCAGAGTACCCCTCTCTCTATCTTTCTGTCTCTCTCGCTCCCTCTTTCCCTATGTGTGTGTGTGTGTGTGTGTGTGTGTGTGTGTGTGTGTGTGTGTGTGTGTGTGTGTGCGTGCGTGTGTGCGTGCGTGTGTGTGTGTGTGTGTGTGTGTTACCTCCAAAGTCCTTTTTCCAGTTGCATGGTACTTTACATTTCATCTTCTTGGTTTGCTGGTCACATGACCCTTCTCTAAACCCCGCTCCACAGTCCCCGTTGCTAGGCACACAGTTGCCATAGCGCCAGTCGGCGCATTCTGACCCGGACTGGGAGGGTTTGTGTTTCTCTGAGGACAGAATGAAGGAATATCAACTAGTTATTTTACACATAGTGTCAGTAACCATGGCTGCGATGGGATCACTACTGGTGGCCAGTTCAACCAGTCTGCAGCTGATTGCTGGTGACCTAGAACAGAGCACTGAAGCTGGGATTCCTGTCCACAGTATGGTTAGAACTGACATGGCAATCAAAGATTTTTACCTTTTTTGTTTTTCCCTCCAGCCACAGATTGGATGGTGAAGAGAGAGACCAGCACCAGCAGCAGCACAGACCTCATCCTGCACAAACACACCAGAGAGAATCTGCATCAACACAGGTCACAACAAATAAACCATTAAGTGTTGACCCCCAACCCGAGGTTAGAGCATGTGACATCATTATCTACCACTCTGTACCATTACCATTAACAACCCAACAAGGGATTCACTGGAAATATTGGACATCTTTCAACCACCACCACCACAACAACATTGGAAAAAGAGTAAGGTCAGCTGTGTCTCAGTTCAAAGGTCAAATTCATCCTTCAAAGGACTCATCCAGAGGTCACATCCCGTACAGGACTCCTCCTCCAGAGGTCGCATCCTTCATAGGACTCATCAGTCAGAGGCTACATCTTGTAGATAACTCCTCCTTTAGAGATCACGTCCATCAGAAGTCACATCCTTCAATAGACTTTTTCTTCAGGTCATATCCTTCAGAGGATTCATCTCTCAGAGGTCACATCCTGTAGAGGACTTACCTTCAGAGGTCACATCTTTCAAGACTCCTCCTCCAGAGGTCACATCCGTCATAAGTCATAAGTTTCTTCAGAGGTCACATCCTTCAGAGGATTCATCTCTTAGAGGTCACATCCTTAAGAGTTTTCTTCCCTTCAGAGGTCACATCTTTCAAGACTCTCCCTTTAGAGATCACATCCGTCATAAGTCACATCCTTCAGGAGACTCATCCTTCAGAGATCTTGTTCCTTCAAAGGTCTCATCCTTCAAATGTCACTAATGCTTCTTCAGTGAAACTTTGGTCTCCTTGAATCTAACATGTACCAGTGGTGCTGTGGAGACCTTTCAACCATCAACCTTTTTTGGCTGCAAATCAAGGTCAATGAAGTTACCCTTCAAGGGTTATACATTTTCCAACATATTTTTTTACAAACACACAGATAAAGTTAATGGAAAATTGATTAAAAAGCATAAAAATGTTTGGGGAAAAAAAAAATACAAAAAATTCTTATTCCAAACTCAAGTATTTAGCTTCACATATAATGGTTACAGTTAACAGCTGTTTCATCTACTCTGTGAATAAGAACAGCAGTGATTTGTGTAATTCCTTAAATTTGATTGCGCTTGTTAACGGTCGTAAAATAGATGCATAACAGATTATATTTCATACATAAACGAGGATGATTATGGAGGTTCACTGACTGTGCAGTGTCAGTGTCCCTGTGAGCAGCTCAGACTAAAGACTGTGCATGTTTCCTCAGCTTCCCTCCTCTCAGTCAGTAACACACAGAGCCAGCGGAGCTGATGGAGCATGGTGAAGTGGATGTTTCACACACCAACCGGGCTGCAATTATGCACTGCTGCTCTAATAGCCTGTCCAGGGACTGGAGCTGAAAAGCTCCACGGCAGCTTCCCATGAGGAAACCCGCTCTGAGCTTCTCCAGGATCAACTGAAGCAGCAGCAAGAGGAGTCAAAATTATTCATGGCAATAAGCCATCTTCATCATTACTGTGATCATCCAGAGCATTGTTTGTGTTTCATTTCATTTTATACGAGAGGCTGTAGAGAAGGTTTTTAAATTATGTGATTATAGTAAAACAGATAGTTCCTGTTATTCTGCTGATTTATTATCATTCAACTTTGTGAATAACAGAAGCATCCGTGTTTTGTTTGCAGAAACAGAGTGAAGGTCAAAGGTCAACACTGATGACTGCAGTCGATGTTAAAGGTAAGCCAGAGGTCTAGCAGAGGTCAGAGGTCATCAAAAGTTGGCTCAAAAGTAATGAGCTACTGACTGACCCAGAGTCCAGGTTCACATCCAGAAACCTGTCAGACAACAAGTCTTTGGTTCAGGCTATTTGCAGACGATGGATTTAGTTATTTAGCTAATAAGCTGGGTTTTTCTGTATTAGACCAGATGGGAATCTTGAACCTGAGAGTCTGTGGATGTGAGGCATTCACGTGTCCAACATGGAGGTGACAGGTTCTCCACAAAGTTTTGTATATTAGTTTATTTAATTGTGTTACTGTGGCTTTAAATTCTGAATAAATACTCATTCAGGTTGGTAATAAAAGTATAAAACACCACAGATGGTATTTAAAATATATTAATGTGATTTTAAAGATGTGTTGTATGGATTCTGGATCTACCCTGGTCATCAGACAGAGCAACTCTCAACTCCCTGGAGAGACATTCTTTTCTCTGCTCTAAATATCTCAGTCGGAGCCTCCAGGTCCATCTGTCATAAGACACAACAAGGAAAAAAAAAAGAAACAAAATCAGTCCTGAAACCACTCTGACTTCCTCATCAGCAGACAAAAAAGAGATTCCTCCGGGTCAGCGGTTATTTCCAGTGGAATAAGTGTGTCAGGGAAAGGAACAAATGCTTCTTCTCTGACTGTAGAGAGTAAAACCGGATATAACCAATGGGCAGTTGTCATCGCCTTTGGATTTACTGTAACTCAGGATAAATCCATGTACATCAAAATAATGCTGATTCTGCAGGGTTATATATAAATATTCACAGGCATGCGGTAAAATCATTAGAAAGGACAGAAGATTACTTCAGGAAACTTCAGCCCTTAGCAAAAAGTATATAGTTTATTAAAGTGTACTACAAGTATACTCATTTTACAGTAGGTACTACTTCAAAGTGGCCATTTCACTTGGAAGTGATTACTTTTGAAATTTAAATTGAGCCACTAAAGTGGAACATCTACTGAGAAGCTCAAAAAATTCCGCATTTGACCACAAGTAGCTGCAATGGAAGTATTAGTTCTCAGGCCACAGGCTGCTTCACCTGCAGCTATGCTAGAGAGAATGGAGAGAGGGACCGCTCAATGCTCCGTTCAATCACATCAATGTTGTTGTTTATTGTTTCACAGTGGTTATACTACAACAGGATCAGTGGTTCTCATAAAATGAACCCCTCCAATTTGTGATCTCTCCTTAGCCTGGCCGGGTCTGGCTCCGGGTTTGAGCAAATTGTCTCATATCTAAAGTTCTTGTGAATTAACAATCCGCTCAAGGAAGCTCACATGGCCAGCAGCCTGGACCTGGACCCGATGCGACTGGATTCACGAGCGGAGCATATACACGTCTGTCAGCAGCTGCTACACACACAATTTGAAGGGACACATTAGATGTTGATTTTGATAGACTACTTGAGCGACAACGGGCTGATTTCAGCCAAGAGCAGCAGGTTGTTTTAATGGAAAACCGATACAAAAAAGCTGATCACAGCCTGAAGCAACAGTGTTACTGCAAATTAACAAGTGGAGGCTGCTTTTAATTTCAGACAGCTGAACATTGCGCTTTTAAAACGAATCTTATCAAAACAAAAAACTATAGCAAACTGTCATTTTTTAAATTTGTGTTATATTGTTTTCATAGAAAGTGTGTTTTATTAACAAGATTAATGATGTATGAAAATCATGAAAACCAAAAACATGGACCAAAAGACTCAGTAATACCAAAAATCCAAACGAAACGAAAATGAACTAAAAAAAAAAACCTAAACATCATGGTCTCAATCCGTGTTTTAGCCTATGCATGGCTCTGTGCGTCTGGCGTGTCTTGGAGTTCTTGGAGTGTTAGGAGAGCTACTGTAGGAACCGGTTTTTCTGTTCAGAGCAAACAGCTGTGAAGGAGCAGGACTTTTGTCTGACAATGAATAAAGTATCCACAAACACCCATTGGTCAGAGATAAAGAGGATGCTAATGTGTCGCAAATGTGTTACATTGTGTCCAGCTGTCGTCACAGCTACAAGCATACCTAATTGATCATTACTTTCAATACCTAGGTGGAATATAGTAAAATAATTTTCATTCTAGTTTTAGAGGCTGTATTTAAAAATTAGGCTTTAAATAAAATAAAGTTACTTTACATCGCGTTCATAAGATGTGACTTACTGTTACTGAGCTGTTTTGGTCCATGCCTGTAAGCCTTTTTTCCCTGGATTATATTTTCTAAACTTACAACATTAATATAATATTGTTTTCGTTTCATTTCGTTAAGGAAAAAGAATCAATTTTATTTGAAACAATGGGATCGCAGAGCAGCTAAAAACCAGAGCACCAGTTCACTGCAGCGATTTTCACAACACTGTCTGCCTCAAGTCTGCCTGATAGCCAGTCTACGCCCTATAGACCCTATAGACTTTGTTTACCTGTTTCCATTGTCAATCCTAAGAAAATATTTATAGCAGCAAAATGAGATGCACAATAGTAAACCATATGTGATCATAATGATGATGAGAAAAGAAAACACATTAACATAGCCTACAACCTAAACTGAGATTCAAACCCTCATTGCAAAGTATGAGCGGAGACACATTATCTCTGCGCTCCATCGCCCATCGAAACAGCTGATTTACATGTCGGCTCTTAACACGCCGATTGGCCATTCACGCGGCTTTGTTCTTGGTTTCGGCCAATCAGTTTGTAAGCACATGGCTAATTATCAGCTTTCAACCAATCACACTGTTTTATTGTGAGTGTGCTATTTGTATTGTCTGCCAAAACATGGATGAATGAAACACGACCACGTCTCTTTTTTGTTGTTGTTGTTGTTTTGATAAGTTACATGACGGTAAAAACAGAGCCGGACGCTACAATATGACTATTGCCTGCCACCAACAGTGAAAAGCATATTTAACAACCCACCTCCATGCCCCCCCCCCTCTAAAAAGAATCTGGCGCCGACGTGTGACATAAAAAAGACCACAGTTAAACATAAAAGCAAAACGAAAACGGATTAACATAAAATGGGAATATCACAGATAAATTCAAAATACGGTTTGTAATAGGCCTGATAGTAGGCTATAGTAAGTATGTCCTTGCTAGAGGGACCCTGTAGCGACAGGCTGAAGGAAAGAGTTGGAATGAGGTGTAAAGCTGGTGAAGTGTTATTATTAGCTACATTCTTGTATTGAAGCAACAACGAACAGAAACATAAATCAGGAAACTGTCCATTGCCGTTCGTGGTCACGGCTCCCTGCTGCTGCATGTTGTCGACTCGTCCTCCTGCTCACAGATGCCACCTGGCGGTTGTTTCGGCACATTGGCGCTTCTCATAAAAACACAATTAATCCTTTGCTAAAAAGCCGCGTGATTCGCGCGTGATTCACGCGAGAATCTCGCGTGAAGTCGGCCACAATGAAGTAGTACCTACTGTATACTAAAACTGAGGCAGTATACTTGGAAGTGTACTTTTGAAAACTTAAAATGACCTATAAAGTATACTTCTATAAACTTAAAATGCTCCAATTTAGTCCGAAGAAGTATTAAATTAGTATACTTTAGTATGCTACAAGTACATTGTCCATAGTATACTTGCTATACTTATACTTATACTCAAGCCTACTTAATAAAATGAACTTCAAGTACACTACTTTTTGCTAAGGGGGGACAGAGTTAAAGATGTGTTTAAGTGCCAAGGGAAGTCACATGGAATCCTGACTCTAGCCTGTAGAAGACATTTGTGTACAAATTTCTGTTTGTATCTTAATATACAGACTGAAAAATAAACATGGATGGTTATTAAAACCTAAAAAAGTACCTAACTGGTAAGTTGTGTCTCCAGGAATTAGACACATCCGGAGACGGTGATGCTGGACCTGAGGGCTGTGGTTCTCACTTCTCTCTCACTGACTATCACCTGTTGCCAAGCTAAAAGTTATATAACAATTAATGATGTTACACATTCACTCCAAGACTGTACCACTTGTGAATTCCGGTACAGTTTGGCCCTCAGGGCTTGCCGTAGCTGTACTCACTAACTGGACTCTACTGGACCTGACGCAACTCAGCTGCTCGCTTCCTCGTCCCTGCTGCACTGTGATCTGTACAACCCCCCAGAGGTCACCTGGGGCCTGACCACATTCTTTCATGCAGCCAACTGATCCTGTGGATACTAATCCTGTTTCCTGTGGAGGCTGTCTAACTGCTGCAGTCTAATTGATAAATCACCTGAAGTTTAACGAAGCATATCATTTACTGCTCAGCACGTCTCCTGCACTCTGTGACCTGACAGGTGAGCAACACCTGAAACCTCAAGATAAATTACTTACAAACCAAGAAAATGTGACTCCTGAGTCTGCTGACAGTACTATTAATGAGAAGAAACCTGCATGGTAGATATTTCAAAGATGCAGGATTCTGTCGTCTTCCGAACACTAAGGTACAACACAACATTTTTGCTCATTTCTGACTGACACTGTTGTTATTTTCCCATCCAGCACACATCTTGTCTGAAAACACCCTGGTTAAGAGTACACATGTGCCCTTATCCATACAATAGTATACTTGTGCCCTTGTCCACTCAAGAGTATACTTCTGCCCATGTCCACTCAAAAATACAGTAGACGAATATACTCCAGAGGGGATAGGGGAACAAGTTCACAAGTCAGCAGAGGAGTATTGTGTAGTTATTTTAAGGATGCATTATCTAGAAAGTAAGGGAGTGCATACACTCTGAAAGCAGAGTGACCCAGAAATGAGCTGCAGATGTTCAGTGGAACATCACAGTGCAGAATCTGTGGTATATTGCGTGACACTGACTCGTGCTATTACTTATTGTGCCATTAAGCATGGTCTGAATTTTGCACAGCGATTTTGTTTGGAGGAATTCAATGCTTATTTGGCTTCAGTGAAACTGCACGAAAAGGCCTTACAAAATATGATATAGAGTTCTGCTCAAAACCTGTGTTCAAAAGGTGTTTTTAAAAGTAAAAAATAAAGATGACAAACATGTCTTTTGGGGGAAAAAAAGACTTATTTACTTCCTGAAAAATCCCTGGTTTACCATTTTATGTAACTCTGGTTACAACCTTTAACTTCTGCAGAGCTGGCATTTAACAGTTCTTGTCTGACAGGGCAAAGAGGCCAAACACTCACATACGCCTCATAATAAAATGTGAAATTCTGTGGCGTGTTCATGTTTTAATCGGAAAAGCTGAGCTTTAATCTCGTGCTTTGAAAAAGACAAATTTTTCTCCCCCAGACACTAAGTTTGAGTCTGGATCCTGTCCAACTTATTACAAGTCAGCGAGGCTGAGGGCTGGAGACATGGTGCGTGCGCGTGTGTGTGTGTGTGTGTGTGCGTGCGAGTGTGTGTGTGTGCTTGTGTGTGTGTGTTGCTGTTGACTCTGTAATTAGGGATTTTGAAAAGCGGCCGAGCGGAGACGACTTTTTATTGGTCCTTGTGTGACCTACTAACTACACCACAGAGCTGGACCGGACTGCAGGGGGTGCAGATAGTTAAGGAGAAACTACACACACACACACACACACACACACACACACACACCTCATGTCATTGGTACGTAACACACAGGACACAGGACATGTTTCATTTCAGGCGTTCAGTGCACACTGCAGTGAACCGCGCACTGCACTTATTGTGTGGAGACTACGCAGCAGTAACTGTAGCAGTGCGGTCAGAGTCTGAACCGGATCCAATGGACCCGGTTCAGACTCTGGCTGCAGCTGCCGCTTATAAAGAGGCGAGATAATCCACCATGAGCCGTGAGATTATCGCAACTGCATTCGCTACATTTGTTCTGCTTAAAAGGAACAACATAAACACTGTAGATATTGTGTGTGTGTATATACATCTACAGTATTTGTATACATATAGTTTTTATATAGTTTCTCTTGAAGGTATATACTGTAGTAATATAATATATTCATTTTTTTCAATATACACATAGAGAAGCTAATAAATTTGATGATATAGATGGTACTTGGCACTTGACTCAGGTCATCTCCCTAATCTACCATGAGTCAACACTTCCTGCTGGTTTTTCACATTAAAAGCATAGCCAAATTTTTTTCTTTTTCTTTTTTCTTCTTTTTAAATAAGAACGGTAACAACAATGGAGACAGCGATGTGGAAACAAAACAGCCAAGGCAGAGTATCCCCCGATTTACTGTGGTGATAATTATGTATTTTACAATACGCAGTTCATTTTCAATTGTACTTATGACAAGAGATTATCATCAGATTATCATCAGTCATTATGTGTATAATTAAAAAGGAAGGCAGCTTGTTACTTAGAAGATCTGAGTTAAACAGAGGTGGTTGTAGATGAATGAGCCTCATCTGTCTTCTTCTCTGCTCAGCAGTTTGTTCTTCACACTAATAGTATGTAATTCTCTCCATCCTGCACCCAGCTGCTGCCACACCACACACACACACACACACACATACCAACACAGCTACTCATGCAGGAAGCCAACACACATATTTCTCACATTTTTAATCAAATCCTAAACTATGCTACGGTATCTGCTGTACACACACACACACATAAAGTGGCATATAGTGGAGATGTGGGGAAGGGGCCGGGATCTGGCACAGGAAATGGGACAATTACATAAAGACTAATGAAACCCAGCGGGCAGATGAACAACACCAAACACAACTAGTTAGAGACACAGCCACAGCCAACTTTTTTATACATGTGTTCATTTTAACACCTAATTCTGAACACACAGTAATTACAACACTAATCCTCTCAGTGGAGACTCTATCAAAACCACAAATTGTGCAATAAAAACCAATTCAGGAGCTGGTAGCAAACTTTTTTTCATCTATATATGAAAGTTTGTATTAACAATTTGTTGATTTTAAACCGTTTAAACTGAGATGTAAAGAGACTTACTTGTTTACAGGCAGTCGACTCAGTGGAGACTCAGAGGGAAACTTTCCTGCACCACCTCCTGCCCCTGCTTTGTCTCTCAAACCAGTTCAGTCTGGTTGCATTAGCCCCACTCACCCCACACCCCCACAACACTATCTACACACACACAAACACACACAAGAGAGAGAGACAGAGAAGCTACAGGCCTTCAGTTCCCTGCTGAATCTTTTCCCCCCACATCCCACTTTAAACTTCTCTTGTGCTCCCCACCCCCACCCCCACCAACCCAAACCACCACATCCACCGCGACTGCGGCGGGGAGTACCCTGTTGTCATTTCTTTTGATCACTGTGTATCTCGTCTTATCAAACTAGACTGAATCGATTTATGCATCTGCTTTCATCTTACACCCATAATTTGCAGTTGATCTCCATCAAGGGAAAGCAGATAGAAAATAACAAATCAAAGCTATAATATACCAAAGAGGTTCCAGTGGTTATGTAGTTTCTCCAACCAATGGACGGTACTGTAATACAAATCCCTGCAACCAGAGTAAATAACAGAAGTCATGAATATGTTCTCAGGACCTGTGTAGAACAGTATTGTTCCAGGAGAAAATGTGGTCTGATTAAGTTTTGTTAATGAGCGTAAGAGCGGTTGGCAGAGTCAAACTTGTGATCAAAGGCCCAGAAACAGCCTCCTTCATTATTCACCAGCACTCAGCTCGTCCTTGTCAATGAGCAAGTGAACAGAGATTTCTCAAAGTGAGCAGAGCAGTGAATATGATGTTGTTTCTGTTAATGAACTCTGTTTATTCACAGTGTGTGCTGCTGTTTAAAATAGAAACGTGTGAATGTTAAGCAATGTACCTCCTCCTAGACCACCATCCTACTGCAAAGACCTCCTAGACCACCACCCTACTGCAAAGACCTCCTAGACCACCACCCTACTGCAAAGACCTCCTAGACCACCACCCTACTGCAAAGTCCTCCTAGACCACCACCCTACTGCAAAGACCTCCTAGACCACCACCCTACTACAAAGACCTCCTAGACCACCACCCTACTGCAAAGTCCTCCTAGACCACCACCCTACTGCAAAGTTCTCCTAGACCACCACCCTACGGCAAAGTCCTCCTAGACCACCACCCTACGGCAAAGTCCTCCTAGACCACCACACTACTGCAAAGTCCTCCTCGACCACCACCCTACTGCAAAGTCCTCCTAGACCACCAACCTACTGCAAAGTCTGTCTGGACCATCAACCTACAGCAAAGTCTGTCTGGACCACCACCCTACTGCAAAGTCCTCCTAGACCACCACCCTACAGCAAAGTCCTCCTAGACCACCACCCTACTGCAAAGTCCATCTGAACCACCAACCTACTGCAAAGTCCTCCTAGACCACCACCCTACTGCAAAGTCCTCCTAGACCACCACCCTACTGCAAAGTCCATCTGAACCACCAACCTACTGCAAAGTCCTCCTAGACCACCACCCTACTGCAAAGTCCTCCTAGACCACCACCCTACAGCAAAGTCCTCCTAGACCACCACCCTACTGCAAAGTCCATCTGAACCACCAACCTACTGCAAAGTCCTCCTAGACCACCACCCTACTGCAAAGTCCTCCTAGACCATCAACCTACAGCAAAGTCCGTCTGGACCACCAATCTACTGCAAAGTCCTCCTAGACCACCAATCTACTGCAAAGTCCTCCTAGACCACCACCCTACTGCAAAGTCCTCCTAGACCATCAACCTACAGCAAAGACCATCTGGACCACCAACCTACAGCAAAGTCCTCCTAGACCACCACCCTACTGCAAAGTCCTCCTAGACCACCACCCTACTGCAAGTCTGTCTGGACCATCAACCTACTGCAAAGCCCGTCTAGACAACCACTCAATAGCATAGTCCATCTCTAGACCAGAGCAAAGTGTGTCTGGACTACCATTCTACAGCAAAGTCTGTCTAAACCACCAACCTTCAACAAACTCATCCTGAACCACCATCCTATAAAGTCCATTCTAGACCATTAAAGTCCTCCGGGACCACCATTCTCCACCATCCTACAGCAAAATCCTTCTAAACCAAAATCCTACAACAATTCTTCCTGGACCACCAATCAATAGCAAACTCAACCTGGACCACCATACTACAGCAAAGCCCTCTAGGACCACCATCCTTCAACAAACTCCACCACAAACTCCTAGACCAACATCTAACAGAGAACTCACACTAGACCACCATCCCACAGCAAGCGTCTCCTGGACCACCAAAGTCACAAGGACTTCTGATTAGGTGGTGGATTTCCTTGTCAAAATAAATGTCTGGTTTGTGTGGGCTGCTGTTGTGTTTCCTGCTTGCTGATATTTGAGAAGTCTTTTCAGGATTACTGCAGGATTTGGGTTTCCCCTTCTGAGGTTTACACAGACACTTTATTTGTTTCAGTGTTAAACTAGATTAAATAATACTGTGTGTACTGATGCCAGACAAAATGAATGATTGTAGATCTGTTAGACAACAAAGATGTGACCCGTCTTGGATTACCATTAAATATAGCAGGATCAGTCTGTTGTTCTTCTCAGTTCTCACTGGTGAATTTATAAGCTCTGCTCTGGGGATAATTATGGGAGAGGAAATGTCAGAGTTATGTACTTGACCCATTCAAACAGCCATTGATTGTCATGATCGATCAAGACCAGTGTGCAGCTGTAGTTAAAATGGCATTTCACAATGTCCCATTTCAAAAACCTTCACTCCGAATGACATCAGCACTGTACAATGCTTTCTGTATATTTTCTGAAAGTAATCCCTAACACAAAGACAGATGCATTAATGAAAAAAATAGACGTCTACTGACAAAGAAAGATCTCTTAACAAAGGCATTGATCTCTACTAAAAAAGGAGACTTCTACCATGAAAGGCCTTGACTAAGAAAGAGAGACCTCTACCAACAAAGATAGAAACATGTACCATGAGAGACATCCTCTAACAAAGACAGATATCTACTGTACTAACAAATGGAGAAGGAGGCGCCTTTACTAAAGAGACCTTAATGAACAATAGAGATCTCTACTCAAAAGAAAGACCTCCATAAAAGCAGAAACCTCCATAAACCCGAGAGGGACTTCTACTAAAGACATAAAAAAAAAAGACTTTTTCTTACAAAGAGAAACTAAAAACAGCATGGCATTTTACATTATAACATGTTGCTGCCTAACATTGTGTTTGTTTTATATATTTATTTATTATACAGGTTTTTAATTCCTTAGGTTATTTATTGTCTTCTTTTATCTTTTTATTTCACTGGTCCTGAGAAACACTTGTAGAATGACGAATAAAGAATCTGAATCTGAAAAACGACATCTACTATAGAAGGAGATTATCTCTTAAGAAGACAGACCTCTATGACAAAGAGAAAAACAGGGGCCCCTATTAAAAGAGACCTCTACTAACAAAAAGGGGCCTCCACTGAAAAAGACAGACCTCCATAAAGGAGAAACCTACAAAAACAAAGAGGGGTCTCCACAAAAGAGACACTCTGCTAAAACCTTCTCAAAGCTACTAAAGAGACAGAGAGAAACCTCTACTCAAAAGAAGATAGCCCTACTAGAGAGACCTTTACCAAGAAAGACATCTCAAGACCTCTACTGATGAGACCTTAATTCACAATGAGAGGCCTCTAAAATCAATGGGAGACCTCTACTAAGAAAGACCAATTAGCAAAGAAAGACCTCTATTAAAGCAGATATCAGCGATCCGGTTGTTTTGGCCAATGCTGCGTTCCAGGCAGGCTTTTGAAACCGTAAGTTAAGGCTTCAAGTCACGACTACGACTTTGTAGCGTTCCAGGCAACCCGTAACTCTGAAAGTGCACTATAACGGCCACTCGTAACTTCCGACCAGTGAACTCGTACCAGATCGAACTGGTACGACTTCACAGGTTGGAAAAACACAAGTTACGAGTTTCCTCGAACGCACCATGAGTTAGCAGCCCCCACCCTCGTCAGGCATCTATTGGTCCTCGTCCCTACGTCACCACATTCACGCGCATCTCTTGGGTGCACACACAGCCCTTCATGCCGTTCTCTCTCCTCATTGGATAACACTTGTATCCCAGAAGGAAAATTTTCTCCTCGGTTTACAGCAGAGTAGAGTGACTGAGAGACCCGTGTTTCGGCTGAAACACTCCATGTAAGTGATTGCTGACGGAAAATAGGACTATTTAGGACTTACAGTATATTAACAAGAACATTCCGCTGATATCTGCTTTAACAAAAGAGAGACCACTAACAAAGAGGATGAACTCCAGTGAGACCATTACAAACTAAGTGAGACCTCTCCACAGTGAGTGTATTAAGTGTAATACGACTCAGAGGACGATGGTTCCAGATTAATCGATGAGCAGAAGGAAAATAAAAACCAATGCTGGCCATTTGCTCCCAGAAAACAATCCAGCTACTCATGAAGTACTGACAAGTCCACAAAGCGATCAATACATTTGATCTGGAGGGAGCGGCTGAAATATCATCCTGATTGGGTGTGTAGTGCGAACAACGGAAAGGCATATCATCCCGAATCAACTCAATAGGAAATCTATTGCTATTCACAGCAAGTGGTATTTAGACCAAGTTCTTCTAAAGGTGAGTCATCTATAGAGTAGGGTAGAATTCAAAGATACAGAAGGAATTATTATAGTCTGGAGAATAGTGGAATTATATTACATAATCAAAGCATTGTTTTATCTGTGATATAGACAGGGAATCTGCTAATGCTCAATGGAAAAACAGTTCAATTTCTTTTATTCAAAACAACACTGGAGCTTCTAAGGCTTCACAACTTTAGGGAATAGGGGACTAATGTTAAAAGAATTATATCTGTTTTCTCAGTGAACAGACCAGTATTTGGGACTGAAATGTTTGTGGGGGAATATTAATAATTCATAGAATGAGTCAAGTTCATTTAGTGGAAATACTTTGCAATCATCCCCATTGATTCACACCAGGGAGGATGGGACAAACTGTTATTGATCAGAATGCCATCGGTCACAATGTACCAGCTGGTGTTAACAGAAGAAAAACCAAATTACCTGGCTCAATTGGGGGCGTTCCTCAAGGTGCTGCAGGAACAAGGGATCCAGGATACCTTCCGAGGTCCTTCCAATCCACAGGGGTGGTTCCATCCAGCCTGGACACCAAACAACAAAAGGAAGCATTGAAAGTAGTCCTCATTGTGATATGAATTGTGTGAATAGTTTGTGGTAGTACTGAGTTACCTACTTGTATGAACTTCTGATAACGTCTAGGCATGTTCCTGAGGAGTCCATGGATGGTGTACTTGGGGATCTTCTCGCAGACCTGGATTAGGGCATTGTCACGTTTATCTTCCAGAAACTAGACAAACAGTAGGAGACCACAATGAACTCGAAGTTTTAACAAAACTGAATTTATTAATTAACTCAGGAAATTGCCATGACTTAAATCAAACCAACACAAGAAACTGAAACAAGAAACAAAAAGCCCACAGGTGGAGCAGGGCTTCCACCCCAGCCGGAGTCCAGAGAGAAAGAGAGTGCCTTTCTGCTCCAGCCTGGCCACACGCCACCAGGTGCCAGTCATGAGCCTGATGAACTGGCTGATCTGCAGGCTGCAGGCCCTGGAGACTCCTCCAGCCATCACAGGCATCATGGAGTTCTTGAACAGTCTTGTGGCAACACTTGGAGGTGTAGGATGACATCCTAAAGGTGCTCAATTGGATTTAGGCCAGGAAAACATCAGGCATAGTAAATCCACCACAAGCAAAACCATTCCCTTCTTGGGGGTAGTCTTGCTTTAGCGTATCTATTGCATTCCATATGTACAAAAAGAGTAAAAGGCTTTTCTCATTTATGCATGAGCTGCAGTATTAAGAAATAACTGTATGATCAGAACACACACTCACACACTGAATGGATTAATTTTAGATGCCCTATGAGGAAAATGCCCCAGGGAGAATCTATGCCTGGAGAACAGGCAGATGGGGAGAACAAGTGGAGGGAAAGCTTGTTGCTAATTGGAACATGTCGCTACCACAACCAATATTCTAATCAATGCATATCAAACCTCTTTCTGCAACACAATACCTCAGCTAGTCTGACTCAGAAACATCTGTATTCATCTGGCGCTCTCATCTGCAGACCTCAGACAGCGATTCAGTCCTGGCTTCGGGAGGAGACAGACCATCAGGCTGATGATCGTTTCATTTTCACTTGAACTGCTGACACACCACATTTCACTCACTGACAGAAATCAGAGGCTGGAGGCAGGAAAAACTGTTCTTTTTTTCTGTTGCAGATGCTGAGTGTTGAGTCTTTCTACCAGTGGAATTAGTAAACATGGAAACCACTGTTAGCTTAGTTTGTTTAAGCAAAGTTTTAATGACCGTCCATATTAATGTTTCCACCCTTTTTTTCCCCTGACAAATAGAAATACAGGAAATATGTACAAAAATGAATATTTTCAGAATAAAATGACTTCCTCAGGCTAAAGTCAGATTTTAAAGTGACCTCCCTTGGCACTAATCACATCTTTGAATCTGTTCAGAAGTTTTCTGAAGTAATCTTCCGACCTTTCTAGTAAAATGATGGTTTCATATCTGTCAGGTTCTGTTATCTTTGACATTTTGAACAGAATGATGAGTCTGAAAGTTGGTTTAATGCATATTAAATACCTGTATATTCATGGGTAGTATATTCAGATTTTGCCAATAAACCTTGCCAAATATACACACTGGACCCTTAATACACAACAATATTAACAATGACATTAATTAGGGTTCCATTCCGTTTAGGTTGAGGAGATACTTGTTCCTGCCAGTAAAAACACTATTTAGTGTTTTTTTTATATTCCTATATTTTCTGGTTGTAATACATATAGACTGTTAAATATTATAAATGGTCATTATAGTATTGATAAACAATAAATCTGATGAACTTTTACACAATGAGACTAGTTCGCAAAGTATCTAAAGGATTCATTCACTGTGATAAAGCGTGTTTACCCAAACTATTTTTAAAATTTTCTAAAAAACAATATTTTTTATTGAATTGACAAATTCAGGCAAACTAATATTGAAGAATTGTAACTTCCTGCATTTTAACATGAGGGATGATGAATTACAACAAAACATAATATATGAGGCTAAGGAATGAACATTAATCATATTTACAATATATTTTAAAAGACTTGAAATTAAGAAATACATTATTAATCAAACCTCCATGAACAATTTACTGCACAGATCTGTTAACAAATATGTCTGATTTAAAATGAGATTTAAAGTGTATCAGTCTCCACTGGAGGCTTCAGGGTGAGCATTGTGATATTTGTTATATTTAAATGTGACCCTCTGAACCCTCTGTTCTGCTTCATATCAACATCAGCTTGTTTACAGAACTTAGTTTTATTCATCACTCGATCATAACACGCATTACCTCGAGGCAATTTACAGGTCAACACCTTCAACTGAAATAATGAAATGCTAATCTGCGATCCGTATCAATGAAAACACCTGCAGTATAAACTTATTATCTTCATCTTTTATTATCTTCATATTGATCTCAAAAACAAATTATACAAATATCCAACAACTGAAAAACAAGAGCAGAAAGAAAAATAGAAAATTTAAAGCATTTATGTCAAAATCGGATTGGCCACAAATCAAAAACAAGACGGTTTCATTTTACATCTTAAATCTGATTGGTCAGCTGGGTGACGGCTTGAGATATGAGGTGATCCAGATGTGAGGAAACATCTGGATCACCTCAAGGGCTTGATGGAACCTGATTTGTCTAGAGGTACCAGTCCACATGGACCCAACAGAAGAAGTGATCACTGTTTTTTGTCCCTTGCTGCTTGCTGTAGTTTACGGTCGACGGAATGTCTACATCCAGGTGAGGATGATGATAATGCCTTCATCAATAAGTTTGGTTTAGGTTTTCGCTGTAAAACGTGTCTCTTACTGTTACAACACACTACAAAGTTTGGCACAAAACAAAATATATTTTTATAGAATTAACAAAGTTTCCAATATGATTTCAAAATAAAGGACATGAACACCTCAACATTTAAATCATAGTTATTTAACAGTGATAAGAACGTATTTATCGATCCTTTTGGATTTCAGGGTCTCAATGGAACACCATCATGTCCGGTACAGGATACTCAAAGGTCTTGTTCACGTTCATGATCCTCTGAGGATGAACCTTGATTGGTCTCAATCAAGGGTCAATGACCTCACAGCTCATTTTAAACCATGAGACCAATTGAAAACTCATAAAAGTCATTAGCATTGTCAAGGCCGTTAGCCATTTCAAGCTAGTTAGCCTCATTAGGCTAGGTTTGTTAGCCTGATTAGCCTTGTAACACTCATTAACCTCGTAGGCTGGTTAAGTTGTTAGCATTGTTAGCCTTGTTAGGCTAAGACATTGACATCAGAGTCTACAGCGATCCAGACTGGGTTTGAGATGAATTCACTCTTTAGTCTGTTTCTGTTCCAACATATTTTATTACCGGGCTGCTCAAAATGACCTCATGAACATCATCTTTGTCAGTTATCATCATTATCGTCGTCCTCGTTGCCTTTTTCATCTTTTAAACCACATTCAGATCTTGGCTCAGTTTCACTTCTCATGAGTCCAACGTTCAAGCGTCTCCAACCCAGCCATCTGTTAAAAAAAACAGCAATGTCTTCATCCTTGTCTTCCTTGCGCAAAGGGACAAAGTCAAACAGCTGTTTCCTGGTCTTCTCTCTGGATCATCTGGTAGTGCTGCCGGTTCTCCAGGTAAGCTGCCAGTTCAGGATCCTGAGCCTTCTCTGCTCGGTTCTTGGGTGTGTCCCCCTGTAGGACACCAAAGACTCATTGTTAGTGCGTCTTTAGTGATATGAAGACTCAAACACAAAGAGTCACGTGTAATCTGATCAGATTTTGGATCATCAATTGGACCAAATCTTGAAAATGAGTTAAAACTAAAACCAGATTCTGAGATCGGGTTAGATCATGTAATCCAATCTGGGTTTTAATCTGGATCAAAGCCTCAGTTTCTGTTGTCCAAAACTCTTTAGTAGGATCGGGATAACTGAGCCAATCCAATTTGAACAACTGGGATAAAAGTAAGATAGATCACGTGATCCTGGATGGCAAAACAAGGGATTTCAAAATCCGGATCATTTTGATCCAGATTAAACCTTTTGAAAAACTGGGCCTTGGCAGCACACGTTACAATTGTTTGTAGAAGGTATGGTGGCTGAGAGGTGCCAAAAGCTGCCGTTGTTTTGAAACGCCATCCACCGCCCTGAGAAATGACTGCTCCCATAGAAAATTAATATCATTATGAAGCGGTTCCACCATGCATCACTTTTAATTGCTGCCACTGGGTAAAACAAAGCCGCAGTTAACTCAGTGTGGAAGAGAAAACTTTCTGCGGCTCACTGAAACTGCAGCTTTACAACTGACTGCAGGGGAAAGCTACCATCAGGTCACCATGTCAGGACTACATCCCATCATTTCTGGGGGTGTAAATCACAAGTTTCATCATGTGATTTAACATAGTCACTTCAATTCATATGAAATCACAAAGACTCCAAGGTATCATCAACCAGTCATTTAAATGAAAGAAAAATCTAATTTTTTTTTTGTTTTTTCATAATAAAATGACACATTCTGATTTCTTACACTATAATTTTATAAAAGGAAACTGAATTAATTATTAATTTTAAGCAGGATTTTAGAACTTAATAAGTTAAACTGCAGCAGAAAGTCATCAATTAGGAATTTCAAAATAAAGACGGATCTTGATGATGATGATATTTAACCCAATCTGTTCCTTCATCCCTTCCTTCCTTCTGTCCTCCATCCTTCTGCCTCCTCCCTCTGTTCCTTCCCTCCTATTTCCCTTCCTTCCATCCTTCCTCCCTTCGTTCTCTTCGTCCTTACCTTTTCTTCCTTCCTATTTTGATCCAATTGACTCAATCTGTTCCCTCCCTCTCTCCATCTTTCTTTCCTTCCTTTTTCCTTCCTCTTTTGACCCAATTGACCAAATCTTTTCACTCCTTCCACCCTCCTTTTTCCTCCCATCTATCCTTTCGTCCTTCCTGCCTTCCTTCTCTCCCTTCGTCCTTCCTGCCTTCCTTCCTTCTCTCCCTTCGTCCTTTCTTCCTTCCTTCCTTCTTTCCTTTCATCCTTCCTTCTTCTTGCCTTCCTTCTTTCCCTTTGTCCTTCCTTCCTTGACCCAGGAGGACAATGATATATTGACTTATTGATCACCGAACTGATGTATTGATGTATTGTTCACTAAATGTGAAATAAACAACATGTGTTCCAGGAAATAAACAACACAACACAAATAACCAGACTGTAATTAGTGGAGTCCAATGTGTGTGTGTGTGTGTGTGTGCAGCTTTGGAAACGCTCCCACAGAGAGGGAGAGGGATGAAAAGAGAGAGCGAGGAAGCTGAGCTTTATTTAAGACCAGTAACACAACACAACTGGTGTTAGAGCCTCCAGTTTACAACCAGTTTATATCACACAAACACACACACATACACAGACACACACGTACGAATGGAGAGGGAGAGAGAGCTTTGTAGCGAATGTCAAACCGCAGTCTTTTGTCTCTGTCTACTCCCCTCTCTGTATCTAGGTCACTGCTGAGTCCAGACAGCGAGGAGCTTTTCTACATGGTTGAAACCTCCATGGAAAACTCAACACACACACACACACAAATGCAGCAAGTCTTCAGGGGCCATGATGGTTAAGCTGCACCGCTCACACTGTCACATACAGACGGCCTCATCCACACTGTTTAAAGGTCTCCATAGCGACAGAGACTTCACACCTGCGCAGGTGAGTGAGGCGCCTACCTGCAGGTCTGTCTTCATCAGCGAAGCTCCGGCCTCCACCAGGTAGTGACAGATGGTCCTGTGGCAGAGGGACGCAGCCCGATGGAGGACCGTCTCCCCGCTGGACCGGGACGAGAGACATAGGGAACAAAGAGAGACACAGCATCAGTCAGCAGCAGCGTCTCTCGTCCCCTGAGAGTCAAACGCTCTCCACTGCCTCTGTTTGCTTTATGTTTATTCTCTTTATCATGTGGCTCCTGCTCTGAAGTCCAGAACATAGACAGACCAGGACCCGCAGGACCAGAATCACACAGACAGACCAGGACCAGAATCAAAGCTACAGAAGTTTTCTCTTCTTCTCAGTCGGTCCATAAAACTCATTTCATCATCATTATCTTCATCGTCATCGCAGAAAGAAAATGGCGACATCAGCCTCTTTGTCAGTGTGATGTTTTTAAATATTTTCGATTGCCATGGCAACAGTGTTGACAGGACTTACTTGAGTTTTTCGGTGACGTCCAGCAGGTCGGCAGGAGCTGGAAGGCAAGAAGGAGGGGAGGTGGTGATGACTGGCAGGCCATCAAACATCTGCCCATTCTAAATAAAACATCTGTCTGTTTACTAATAAACATCTGCCTGTTTACTAATTAACATCTGTTTACTATTAAACATGTCTGTTTACTAATAAACATCTGTTTACTATTAAACATCTGCCTGTTTACTATTTAACATCTGTTTACAATTCAACATCTGTCTGTTTACTAATAAACATCTGCCTGTTTACTAATAAACATCTGTTTACTATTAAACATCTGTCTGTTTACTAATATACATCTGGTTGTTTACTATTTAACATCTGTTTACTATTAAACATCTGCCTGTTTACTAATTAACACCTGCCTATAGCACAATCTGTACTTCTTCAAATAAGTATCTGTCCATTAGCAAACATCTGTTTTCTATACAACATCTGTCCATTTACAAACATCTGCTTTAAAGTAAATTGTGTATTTATTCAATCAAACATCTAACATCTGTCAGAGTTCAATCAATCAATCACACTTGTTTATTTGGTAAAGTCATAATAAACACCCGGTTGCCACAGTTACCGTTGTCAAGAATGTAGCGGACAATCTCTTTGCTTCCTGTACTGACAGCGTGGTGCAACAAACTGCAGTCTGATTGGTCCAGAGCAGTGAGGTCCGCCCCCTTCAGGTGCAGCTCCTGGAGCTTGAATTTGAAGACAAAAATTATATATGTATTAAAATCATAGATGAAGATGATGAAGGTGGTGGAGTAACGAAAGTGTTGCTCACCTTCTTCAAATCTTTGTTCTTCACACACTCAATCAGCATCTCTAAAGGCCAGAGAGACGGAGAGAGGTCAGAGGTCACGTTCTGTGTGTTTCCGATGGGGCACAGATCACTTCTTATCACTGACGCATTTGTCTGTTTTTGCTCGTGTTCATTTTTTTTCACTGTGTCAACTGATAATTATTGTCTAGATGAGTGGAGAGCAACTCACACACACAAACACACAGCCAGAGGCAGATGGCGTGTATTTCTTTATCTGTTAACGAGAGCTGTGACTTTATTTATATATTTATTAAAGTTTGTTGAAGCTGTTTATTTGTAACTCTATGTCTGTGTCAGTGTTATAGTATATGATTATAGTGTATGATCTAAATGAAACATGAACAGATAGCTGATATTAACGTACACATACTTCAAGCTCCAGCACTGAAGGACAGAGACCGAGACAGGGACAGACAGAGACTGTGGACCCGCTCATCTGTGACAACAGAGTCTGTCGCTGTCTCACAGGGTGGGACAAACGTCTGAGCTCACTGAGGTTCAACATGACATGTGGTTCCTCCATAAAGTAATAATAGCAATAATAACAACTGATAATATGATGACTACAAGCTTAACTAATGAGCAAAACAGGATTTTATCAAAGCATGCAGAGTATGTATAAAAATAAAAATACATACAAGTACTGCACATATCCACCAGCTTAAACAATCCACACCCATTAACAGCTGCTCATAAAGCATAAAAACTGCAACAGGTTGAAAAATATACAAGATATCTGAAGGTTGATCAAAAATATGAAAAGATGAAGGTTTTGTTATTTGTTTAACTTTTAAACAAATTCTCTAGTCAAAGTATGTTGAATTTATTGAAATTCCAAGTGGGGATGTTTTATTTAAATGTATTCCATGTTCTATGAAATATGAAAAGCTTAATATTTCTAAAGGTATACAGTAAAAGCTGATGGTTTTGACATTTGAACCTTTTTGTTGCAAATTACATAACGAATAAGGAGTTAGTGACTGAATGGAAGAAAAAAATGGCCGCCAAAGACAATAACAAGAACCCAGGAGAGAAGGTTCGGTATGTGAGAAGTTAGAAATCACTTGATCAGGAAAACCCCGGTGACTGAATCCTGATCCACCTGTGTGATATTTGCGGAGCTTGTGTTGTGAGTCATGTCAATTAGTGGTTGTGTAGAAACACCTCTGGATTAAAACGCCATCTTCACAACGTCTTCATCACACTGTTCATGTCATGACACAGGCTGTATGTATGACTGCAGCAGGCTGAGTATGAGATGAATGTTTATTAGGCTGACCTCAATACTCGCTCTCACTCCGTCTCCCTCTAAATAGTCGAGTCCTAATCCAGTTACGTTAGGCTTAGTGTGTGTATGTGTGTGTGTGCGCGCGTGTGTGAGAGTGAGAGAGAAAGAGAGAAAGAGAGAGAGAGAGAGGGAAGACTTCAAAAAAAACCTCTAAGAGCTTTTGTGGCTGCAAGACAAATCAAAAACAACACACACACGACAAAACCCAACACACACTCTCAATGTAGGAATTAAATGAATTTAGCCCAGGGAGGGAATTAAGCTAACCAGAGAAAATGAGAGGGAGTCTTAAGACATGAGAGGAGGAGGAGAGAGGAGAGGAAAGGAGAGGAAAGGAAAGGAGAGAGGTTTGGTTTTTAAAAGTTCTTTCATTAACCCTTTATGTGTTGAAAAGCGGCATCATCAAAACAGGGGAAGATCAAACATGGCTAATATTCAGCAATCCTGTCAACAAAACCAAAAGTGTGTTTCTCTTATCACATATTTTCCACAAGCTCCTCCAGCCTCCCCCACAGAGCGCATGCTACTGAAAGCCTGAAAGCAGTCTGTCCATCATCTGATAATACATGCTCCATTCTCAAGACAGTCCTTCAGTAGTGCCTCCAAAACCCGGCACGACTTCAGCACTGCCAGGGTTCTCAGCCTGGTTCCTGGGTGTCAGCCAAATGGCTTAACTTGACCAGAAGCAAAAAGTTCACAAGTGGGAACACAGTTTTCTTAGGAGAGTATTTCGAGCAACAATATAGAAACCAATGGAGAAAAAAAAACTTAGACCAAATCCTGGAACTACTTTTTAAAAAAAAGGTCAAAACAGCCAAGGACAGTCAACAAAAAGTCATGCAACTAACAAGGACCGGAAGGAAGTTTCCTTTCAGGGAAACGTCTTCGCCACAGAATTCAGTACACCTTGATTCCTTCGTCCTTGCCATAGATTGTAAAAAGAATGGACGTAGCATCCGTGACGTCACCCATTGGTTTTGTGGAGTCGTTTTTGTGACTCAAATATGGCGGTTTGAACAGCGCCATGTTGGATTGGCCGGCCGAGAACCCGCCCACTGGCCTCGAAGCAGCCTGTCTCTGGGCCGCTCCGGACCTGTTGAACGTTTCCGCGCCCTGATTGGCCAGAATCTTATCCTAATAACAGTAAAACGGTAGAGTTAAAAAATAATTCACCCCCCTCAGAGTGTGTACGGAAGTGGAAACTATCGGTAGAGACCAAAAAACGTAATGGTACCAGGCTGTAAATATGTTTTTGAAAGCTGTAAAGTCGGCTATTTTAACATGGAGAGTTGCTCCCTACCGGTACCAGCCCCCACAGGAATCCGCAGGGATTGCAGTTTTTGAACCCGGAAGTGAGCTTCACTTCTCAGACCGACAACTGCCCCCTTGGTCCTTGCGTACTACGACCTGGACAAGTGACAACCTACACCTTGTTTAATTTATTACCGTACAGGGGTTGGATAAACTCGACAGAATGGACCAATCCGAAAACCATCACCAAAACCAAACGCCTTAAGCGCAGAGAATGATTTGTCCTGGTCCGAAGAGACGATACAGACTTTAACAAGATCAATCGATAACATCCTGAATGAGGAAAATATTGATGGACATAAGGAGAGGAGATGAGTGGAGAGGAGATAAAACCACAGGAGCAGTGCATAGACCTGTCTCCATCCTTCTATCTTTCACAGACTTATAAATTAGGCCACACACACACACACACACACACACACACACCTCCCATAAGGGTCAGACAGGTTGACTGCATCAAACTGAGGAGTTCAATGGAGCAAATGACATGCGGTGCAACCGTGTGAGTGTGTGCGCGTGCGTGCATGTCTGGAATATAAATGATTTCTTGAATAAATCTGCTTCTTTTCAAAACAAATTATGCAAATCAATGAAAACAGTCTTATTCATTCTAAACTTCAGCGGTTATGAGCTCTGCAGGCTGCCTGCATGTGGCCACAGTTTGTATAGCACACGTACACGTGTTTGTTAATATCTATGTGGGTCTTTATTATTCAGTTAGTCAGGTGACAGTGTTGATGTGTGGACATCAGAGCCTTCAAAATAAGAGCGGTTGATCTAATCACCGGCAGCAGGAACTGGACTCAACGACAACAACAAAGAGACACAAGTGAACCAGATACAAGAGAACAACACAACGAGCTGACAGAAAACAAAGCTGCCGCCCCCAGCATGCAAAGCGACTGCGAGGAGACAGGTGGAGAAAATGTGTCTGAGAGTGAAAAACACAAAAGCTGTCTTACATCTTCGTCTCAACACCCCCCCTCTCTCTTTCACACACACACACATTTCAGTTTGTGTTACTATCTCCGTGAGGCCAGTTTCAGTTTTAAACTGAGGACATCAATGTCACCATCGATGTGTGCGCATTACCTTGTTCTCTCTCTCTTTCTGCCTCACTTGTCGTCTTCTGGCTGTTTTCCCTTCTGTAGACACAACACAAAATACACAACCTGTTCAAATCTGGTCTTAACATCTGTTTTATATACATATTAACATATAAACATATATATAGACATATATACTGTATATATAGATAGATGCATACCAACTCTTTAAACTCTGAACAAACTGTATTTATATGTTTCATAGCTGTTTGAATTAAATGAAGAATAAGTTCTCACTGTTAACATGTGGAGATAAAACACACAAAAATACACTTATCCGAGTGGACATGTGACCTCACACACACACACACACACACTCAGTCTGGCCTATGTGTAGTCATTTGTCAGCGCAGCGTTTTAATGAGCAGAGAAGTGTTTTACTTTAATGAGCAGAGAACTGTGACGAGAGACCGAAACTGACAGAATCAAAAAGAACTTCACTCGTTAATGAATTAAAGTCTGAGCAGATCCACCACAGCTGAGACTCAGTGGAAACTGGACATATGAATCATACTGGAGCTGCTCCTCATCAGCAAAACTCACTGTGTTAAGTTCATTAGCTACTTGGTTAGGATATTATGGCCTGTGGTACTGATTCTACTGGTTTTAATACAGGAAAACTTCACTCCCTGGTTCTCTACACTGTAAAAATCGATATGACGTCAGGTTGTGTTTACTGACCTTAATCTGGGCTTGAAATCAGCTGCAGTGGTGTTGGACCGATGGATACACCCGGCCCTGTAAACACAATGGCAAACGTCATTCAGTCAGAACAAATATCAAACTTAAGGCTAACTCCAACAACACAAGGGAACATTTAGATTAGTGCGACTTTGCAACTCTGGAGGCCCTGACCTCAATCTATCATTAGGTTTTTATAAGTGTAGATAGTTACAGTACACATCACTGCCACCTGTATACCAAGGTGGGTGGCCTTCTCTTTCTGTAGGGCATGAAAGTTTATTAATTTATAAAGTTCTTATTGGTCTTTTTACCCCCTTTATACCCCTTATACCCCTCAATCGACTTTGACACCTTAATTATCGTTAAGGTTTTTAATGTTCTGTTTCTTGACACTGTTTGATTGTGTTTGAGTTTCCTGACACTTTATAAAAGTGTTCAACATTGGTATTTCTTGCATGTAGGACATTAAACATATTTTTCTTGGCTATATTGTTTTATAGTATTTTGGGGGCTTTTTTGCCTGTATCTGATAGGATAGGTAAGAGAAACAGGAAACTATGCCCTTCTTGGCTATATTCTAAATTAGGTCTAAACCTCAATGTATTTCCAAGTTATAACAAAGGTTTAATGAACTAATGAAGAACCTATTAGTGTGTTTATTTGATTGGCTTGTACAGTAAATGAGTTCTTTATATCTGCTTTCTGGCTGTCAAAGAGACATTTCTATTTCCATCCAAGGCAGCCCTCTCTTCTTTCCATCCATTATTCCCTCTCTTTAAGCTCCATGTTGGGTCTCCACCATGACCAGAACAAAGACGACTGTTATAGATTTTTAAAAAGACCAATAAAAATAGAACAATAAAAACAGAACTGGGGGAAACATTGTTTTGAATCTCATGAATTTGTAATGAGGAAATCCTCTGCAGGCTGATCACACACAGAGCTCTGGTCTCCTGCAGGCTGAGGTTCTACCACTACAGCAAACCGTTTTAATTCTATAGCATCTGCCTCTGCTGGGTAATGCCCTGAATGCCCCCATCAATTGTGCTTATGTTCAAACTTGCTGTGTGAAATTTAACTCAGGAATAATACAGATGGGCTTGGATCCAGTAAACTGCAGTGCACTGGTAAATGCACAAAAGAAGAAAAGGGTTAATGTCTGGAAAAAAAGAGAATGCATGTGAGAAACAGGGTCAAACATTTCAGCAGAGTACAGCAAGGTCCGGTCTGCAAGCTCACCTGCCCTGGACAAGCGAGGACTCACCTGACCCGATCCGTCTCTTGCACTTATCTCTAACTCAGTCCACACCTGACTCAACCATGCGATATGACACTCGGGGTGAGACATAATGAAATGTGAGCGCAGAGCTGCTGGATGGTAAGAGCTAAAGCTCTGGATGCTGGATAGTGCAAGAGCTAATGAACGATAAGAAGATATTTTTTTTAGAAAAGCACTGACAGTGCAGGTTGCCTCCAACAGAAACAGCCTTTAATTTCAGAGGATTATATTCACCCTCTCTGCTCTACTCTCTGCTGGCACTGTGGATTCCTTCATTAACTATTTAAACCTTTTGATTTAATGTTCACTGACCTCAGGCGTTTTTCTCAATAGTAACAAGCAAATATCCAAAGCCTATTTAGTAATTGTTTGTTTAAAGACGGAGGGGCTGTTTAATTTTTATTTCTCCACTGGATAAATAAGGACTGACATTTAATGTCCTGGTAACCTAATCGTTTGAACAACCCTCAGACCTCAGCCTCTCTTCATTCATTAGTGCCTTTTATAGTGGATGAAAGGAGCCCTTAATGGTCATAACTGAGGCTCCAAAGACTCCACCTGCTGATTCTGTATTCTTGTCACTACTAATGTATTCAGCCTCTATGTCACATTGTACCAGGCTGCAGCTCATTGATCCTGGTGTGTGTTGATCCTTTCTTCATCAAAATGTCAAAAGAATTTCTAGTTGTGCCCAGGTGTGTTTGTGTCTGCACCCCGTTTCAGTAAAATACAGCCCATAGTCACGTTTTAAATAACATTGAAGACACAATCCTTGACATTGTTATACAAGTCTGAAGTCTCCACAAAATACAACAGTCAACTGTGAACAATGCTTAGTTTCAAAACATCAACCTGGTTACAAGGAATAATCATGGGACTTCTTGTTGGACCAATCACAGGACTTCTCGTTGGATTTATGACAGGATTATAGTTCAACTAATCAGAGGACTACTCACTGGACTGATCCTGGGACTACGCTTTGGACAGATAGTTGGAAAATTCATTGGACCGATCATAGGACTACTCATCGGACCATTCATAGGATTACTCATTGGACCGATCATAGGACTACACATTGGACCGATCATAGGACTACTCATTGGACCGATCATAGGACTACTCGTCGGACCATTCATAGGACTACTCATTGGACCGATCATAGGACTACTCGTCGGACCATTCATAGGACTACTCGTTGGACCAATGATAGGACTACTCATTGGACCATTCATAGGACTACTCATTGGACAGATCATAGGACTACTCATTGGACTGATCCTGGGACTACGCTTTGGACAGATAATTGGAAAATTCACTGGACCGATCATTGCACTATTAGGACAGATCACAGGACTTCTCCTGGGACTGATCATAGGACTGATCATCTGATGGATCATAGGACTAAACATCAGATCAATCGTACGACTACTTGTTGAAACAATCATAAGGATTACTCCTTGGAGTCCTTGGATAGGAATCTTAGGACTAATCACATGATTAGATCCTAAGACAGTGTGTAAAAGCCAGGTGGAGAGGTCTGAACACCTTCTCCATCAACCTAAGTCATTGTGGTTGATACAACCCTCAGACTTACATTATTGCCCTCACACCCTATCTCAAAACCATGCAGATCTTTGCTTACCTTTGTGCGTTATTACATGTCATAATATGTCAGTGTTGTCATACTTGTGTCTTATTTCAATGATGAAACAGAGGCTAACACATGAAGACACACCTGCAGTCCACAGTCTGACAGGCTCAGATCATACAAACCTGGTGAGTTTGCTGGTCACAGGTGTTGTGTTGTGTGTTAAGGCTTCAGCTGCAGAGCTGTCACTGTTCACTCGCTGCCTCTGGGAGATGCTGCAGCAGAACACAGAGAAAACACAGTGAGAAAACAAACAGCAGTCAAACCGGAGACAGCTCACCGCCAGGACTCCATGTTCCCTCCACTGAGGTCAGATAGTGACTGACAGACAGCTCTGGGGGTGAGGGTATTGAGATGTTCTGTAGAGGCTGTGAACCATGGGGGTCTGTTCGTTCACCTCACACACTTACAATGCCATTCTGATTGAAAACCCTCACGACCACTGGTTAAATGTAGTGGTGTAGAACCACTGTAGAGATGCCTATCAGCCAGTAAAAAGTCAGAACGATCAGCCATAATCTTTGTGTGACCTTATGTGATAAGTTTGGATTGTTGATAGATAAAGAATCAAAGAGCTGAACAACGAGATAATGAGCTTGATGAGATAAAGGCGCTGGCAGAAAAAAGGGAGCGAAGCATTATGAAGGGTATTAATGTAGGACAGACTGAAGACAGAGCAGAGGAGGAGGGTTTGTGAAATTCTCTCTTAATCTTGAACACATGATGAAAAAGGGTGCAGCAAGGACATCGATAAAAAGCCTCCAAAAAGAGAAAAGGACAGGCTGCAGAGGACACACTTGGATAACCTAATTGATTTATGCTACTGAATGTGAATGTTTCTCTGTCAGCCTGCAGCCTTTGTTCATGTTAAACTGACCAGCTAACAACTGTGGTGGTTAATTTAATGATGAATACATTTTGTTTTTATTCTTCAAACCATGACCATCTTGTGAACCAACAGCTTTCATTTCCTTATAGAGGTCAAAGGTCAGAGCTGGTTGCCAAGGTAGACGCTGCAGCTTTATTTGTCATCGTGTGCTACTGTTTAAAGCAGGCATTGGGCAAACTACGGCCCAATAGGCTTTTTAATCTGGACGGCAAACTGGAAAAAGGGGTGACCAACAACACTGCTCCTTCTGAAATTGATTATAATTTGAATGTAAGTCTCTTTTTACTTTAAGGTATGATCTTCATCTATCTGATACTGTCCTGGCCCTCCGTCAAATTTAAAAACATTACAAAGGGCACAAAAACAATTTAAGAAGAACACTTAGATATATTTTGGCATTTAATGCATTTTAATCGATGTTTAACCATTGACGGTGTGGTTCTGCACGGGTGCAGACTGTTGTGTGATGTCAGACTCCTGGAGAAGTCAGGGTAGTTTCTTTTTTCTCCAAGTTCGCCAGTCAGGAGCTCCGACTTGAGGTGGCGTTCAATTGCACTTTTTCAAGTAGGAGGTCAGAAAGATCAGAGTTCCGACTTGTCTCGAACGCAGCAATAGTCTGTTACCGTGGGCTACATGGTACAGTAGCAACAGTCTGTTGGCTATTATTATGTGATAGCCACAACATACGTGTTAGTTACAGCTAGCACCAGCGTATTAACGGTAGGCTATGCTAACCGTTTGGGTAGCCAGGGCCGTAGTATAGGGGAGAAAGGTGATGATAATTCTAGGGGCCCAGCGCCCAGTAGGGCCCACAAAAAACCCCAGTAGTCTAATCTTTGTATGATTGATTTATTCTGGATAAGACTCTGACTTAAGGCCCTTTCACACCAGAGATGTATAATAATTCGCACATCAATATTTTTTTTCTTTTCATCACAGGTTCTTTCACACCGATCACGAATGTGTCGCGGCGAAAATGCAACAGAATTTTTTTTTGCAGCGAGGTCAATTTTTCTGAGCTTTTGCCCGGCGAATAAAGGCATCAACCAATCATGTAGCGTGAAAAGGAGGTACGTCAGAACACCATCAGCTGTTTCCCATAACAAACGTGGAGGCGGCACAGTCTCGGCCTGCCAGTCTCATGGATCTATTATCCATGCACAGTCTCTCACAGGAAAAAAGAAGTTTTTTTAAAGGTGTACAGAAAAGAAAACTGAATTTGAGCCCACTCTGGGTCATAAAAGTAGTTTAAAAACTCATCTAAGAGACGATGTAGGCCAAACTTTGTGCAAAATTCTATTTTTGAGTAAATCCGGGATGAAAGTGTTGTATTTTTTTTTCGCATTGGACAATGCAGGCGCACGGATTGTACGTCAGCCTGCTCACGATTCAAAAGCCACTGATATTGGATCTGTCATCCGTCATTCAAACGTCTAAACACGCACACACACACGGAGCTCGGACTCTCCCCAAGCTTTGAATATCCCACCCGCTCGGTAACGACCAATCAGATCCGTTAAATTTACTCGGGTAAAGTCGTGTTGCAGCTCGGCACAACTCGGCGCGACAAACGGAACAAACGGCCATTTCTGTACACCTTTAAACAGCGTTTCACGTCTTTGCTCTCATCTCTGCCAGTCATCCCCCCACCTGCCGTCTCTCTCGCGGTCGCACCGCATGTACACACACACGCTTGGAAGCTAATGTAAACAATGTAAAGGAGGAGGCAGAGGAGGAGGAGGAGCAGGGGGGTAAGTGGAAAGAGGAGAGGAGGAGAAATAGCAATAGAGTGTGTTCATACTGTCAGGACAGTGATCAGATATTGATCAGTGATCAGACGGTGAGCTGCTGTGTTGAGTAAAGTTGGTAACAAGAGGACAGTGGCATAGTGAAGACGTGAGGGATAATTAACAGATTAAAGACATGACGTGGAGGCGAAGAACCACCCGTTGCAAAGCAAATCTTTGGAATCTTATTGTCACATCTGTCACATATTCGTGTCGCCGCTGGTGTGAATGGTTTTGGTTTCGCGACGTTTATTCGTTACGTCCGCGGTGTGAAAGGGCCTTAATGCTGCATTAGCATCAAAACAAAGTAAATAACAAATGATAATAAATACCTAGTCTAAGAAAAAAAAGTGGAAAAGTCAGGGGGCCACTTTAGTATTCTTTCAGGGGCCCAGAATCCTAGCAACGGCCCTGCTTATGGATTCAGAACTTCTCACCTGTGTCACATGGTATTCCTCAGCAGGATTAACTTAAGGTTAGCTCCGTGCAGCAGTGGATAACAACAGACAGTGACAGTTCACCCCCATGGCACATGAATCCAAGCGCCTTGACCTTTGACCCCATGACGGGCGAGACAGCGCTCGAGTCATTTCTTCCACACTCCTGTGACTGTGACACGGGCGGTTTTCTCTCTCAGTGATATTGTTGAGCTTCAGCTGTTTGGCTGAGTGTACATGTACACTGACTGTGTGTGAGATCATCAGTGCAAACATCATTTAAAAACAAACTGTTTAGTGTGTAGGTGTGTTTTCAGTGTTTGTCAGAGACACTGGGGGAGAGAGAGGCCGAGCAGAGAGAGGTAATTACAGTGGGAGGGAAAACGGTCACCTCTGGCCCTGCGTGGGCAAACCGCTGCACTGTTTGCGTGAGACGATGTGTGTGTGTGACTGTGTGTGTGTGTGTGTGTGTGTCGGTACAGTAGATTGGTGTGACTCTCGAGTGCATTTCATTTCTCTCCATCCGTCCTAAACCCAGCTCTCCCTCTCTCGGTGCCCCTGCCTCTCGGCCTCATCTCTCCTCCTCATCCTCCCACTCGCTGCACTCAGCATTGCAAATCAGCCCGCCAACACACACACACACACATACACACACACACACACACACGTGCACACACAGACACACACACAGCCAAAGGGAAGTGATATTAGGATCAGAAGGTTGACTTGTTCTGCTGTTCTCACATTGTACCTGTTACTTTATTTATTCTATTCGCAATGTTAATCTGTGTTTACATTAGTTTACATCAGCCTCATCTAACACTGTTGTTATATTCAACATATTCATCACATCATTAAACAGAGAAGACATGAGCCTTAAAGCAAACACCCCCAGACTTTCAATACGGGTTATTTAACTTTTGTTATTAATGTGTAGGCTATATAAAAACAAATTCTATTATTATGGGAAAATGTTAATTAGCATCACTGTTCCGGGATCAGTAAATTATAACGTATACTTCAGTCCAAATTCTTATTTTGGTAACACTTTACAATATAAGGGTCCCTTAATTAAGGTTAGTTTAAGCATTAATGAACTGTTTACAGATATATTAACAATCATTATGTATTACTTAGGATTAGGAAACATATTAATGAATGTAGCCTGTTAGTAAGCAGTTAATTAATGTTTACTACTCAAAGTTAGTTAATAAATTATTATAAAAGTTGAATAATGTAATTAGTTATCATTATGTATGCATTACTCAGCATTAATTAACGCATTAGTTTATATATTAATGCTTAATAATGTACTAACTAACGTTAATTAAGGGACCTTTATTTTAGTAGCTTTACTGATTCAAACACATTTATGCGCATAAGCAGCCAATCATGTTTAGAGCCCGGGACGAACATGCTGCTATCCGATTGGCTCATTTCACTCCTTTTTGAAAAACACACACATACTGTAGGGAAGTCAGACAGTGTGAAGAAGCCGTACTAACACACAGGATCAATGAGGCAAATGTAAAATAACCGCAGACTTATAGAGAGAAGAGGAGAGTCTTCCTCCTCCTCCTCCTCTTCCTCTGTGAATCAGCTTCGCAGTGTTAAAGAGCATCAACAAACAGCTGCTCTAACAGGTTCCTGTAGGTGAGGATTAATCTGTGTGAGGATGGTTAAAAGGATTTAATATGGAGGCAGAGGAAATGTGTCACACACACACGTACACAAGCAGAGCTAATGCTATAGTAACACTTGGCTGTTTGTGAGAAGGAAAACAAACTGTGGAAAATATTATTCATGCATTTGTACACCTACACACACACTAACACACACACAACAGCAGTGGATTCAGATGTGTACGGACTCAGCGGCCAATCATACTGTCCCATACTGTACATCGCTAATGGTGACGATGACCCTCACACTCATTATCCTGTTGTTTCTCAGTGTTTTTGTCAGTTATCGTTCTGTGATGTTGACAATAAGTCTCTGTTGTTGTGTTAAATTCAAAGTGTCGACCTCTGAAGTAGCAGAAACTGCACGTGTTTAAATGTCTGCTCCAGGCTCCAACACTGACTTAATCCCTCTAGACTCTCATGTTAAAGTGACCAACCTAACAGCATAGTAAACATCTTATGTTTACAGTCTGGTATGAAAAGTGACTACATTTAAAAAAGCTCATTAAGAAAAAAAGTTTTTGAGACAACTCGCAACTCAGAGCTCCGAATTGTAAAAAAAAAAAGAGCTGAACAGCATCAAACTCGGTAATTACGATCTCAAAGCTCCGACTTGACGTCAGAAACAGAAAAAAAAACATGGCGGCCCTCATCGTTAATGGTAAGAATGGAATTGTGAATGGCAAAAAATGCATCAT
Source organism: Decapterus maruadsi (assembly GCA_030347415.2). NCBI lineage: Eukaryota > Metazoa > Chordata > Actinopteri > Carangiformes > Carangidae > Decapterus > Decapterus maruadsi. The sequence goes on from CM064886.1 coordinate 41,334,750, forward strand.
ACTCAGCTACACTGGAGTGGAATGTGTGCAGTAAGGAGCATGTATACACCTGCATCTCTCCATGCCCAAACAAATGGTCCAAGAAGAACCACAAGACCCTAATTGTAGAGAGATTGGTGCTTTGCAGGTTCTCCTGAGGTCCAGACGAAGCTGCCGTGTCAGAGGGAGATGGGAAACGCCGGCTAAATTGACTTTTTTCTTCCTGCCAGTATGAAGTGTGCGCTCACACTCCTTTGTGTCTTCAACGGTGCACGAGCCACAGAGTACGTCTCTAGCTCGGCTCTGATTGAAGGGCTGTATCCCACTCCGCTGCTGCAGAGAAACTTCTTTCTCGCTCCTTTAACAGAGTCAGAGTGTTGACACGGAGCTGAGGTGTTAAAGGGTGCGAGTGTGAGTGTGTGAGCAGCAATCGATTGGAAAGTTAAGTGACTTCTCTGTTGTGTCTGAACTGGCTACAACTTCACACTCTTCACACACACACTTTATCGTTTGTCTAACGGGTGTGAAGGCTGAGTCTGCTCCAGACCAGCAGCTAAAACACTTCAACCAAGTCCACAGGTTGAGGAAAAGGATATTAAAAAAACACATACACATTGTAAATACATGTAAAAATAAAACATGTGTCTTCAGAATGTCCATGAACATCTGTTCAAAATGTAAATCTACCGTAAAAATGAAATATTTACTGGTTTTATTCCAGATATTCTTTCATTTGTTCCAGTTTCTCGTGCGGAGAGGAGGAAAGATTGTTAAGATGAGCTGTATTTACACACCTACACACACACACACACACTATGAATATGTAGTTCCACTTCATGCAGGCTTTACCCTCTAACAGGCTCTATAGGTTCCTGTGAAGCAGAAAACTCTCATCCAATCAGAGGAAGCCCAGTGATTTCACAGACATTCCTGCTATTCATGTTTAATTAAGGGGCGGGTCCTGAGTCTTTGTGTGGCAAATGTGATTGGTCACGATGCCACAGCCCACTAGACAATTGAGAAGAGAATAAAAGGTTCAACCTGTGGAAGATGCCGACTTACCGACTTTGTCCCTGGCCGGGGGCGGGGTTGACCAAGTCGGGAATGGACGAGGGGGAGGTGCCTACGTTCGTCATGACAACCAGCTCCGGGTCCAGGATGAAGATCTCCTCCTGGGAGATTTCCGAGACGTAGTTGAGATGTTCCTGACGGAAGAAGCATAAGGTTCAAGGTCCAAGAATCAAAGTGAGGCCGTAGGAGGAAAGACTCAGAGTTGAGGTGAGCCGGTCTTACCTGTGCTCTGTCTATCCTGTAGAAACGATCAGCTGTCGTTGCTGCAGAGATAAACACACAGTTTGGAGTTAGCCAATGAAACGTTGCGTGGTTTTCTATTGTTTTCTATTCTATATCTATAAAGTCTCTGCACGCCACTGTGGTTTAAACAAATTGACACTGCAATTACACAAACAATGTGGTTGACAAGCTGTTTCATTTCCAGGCTGGAACAATAGGTGCAGCCCTGAGCCTGCACCGTCCGTTCACACACTTGGTTTCTACCTGGTGTGATGTGGCGTCGTCGTAACAACAGACCTTTTCCTGTGTGGCTGTGAATCTGAAGTCAGCCATGTTTAGAGAAGAAACACCATCTGTGCTTTAAACTAACTGAGCATTGTGCAGCAGCTGCATCTTTCCCCGATTCCAGTTCGCTGCTAATTCCACCGGGACTATAATGTGTGTGCATGTGTGTGTGCGTGTGTTTGTGTGTGACTGGAGAACTGTTTCTCTCTGTGATATTTTTGGTAAGCTGCCGTATGATATTAATATTCATGACTTTCACCGGCAAAGAGAATCTGATGAACGCTGCTTTTCTTATTCCGAAGGAAAACCTCAGAACAAAACCTGTTCACCGTCGAAACCTGTGACCTTTAATTCAGCGGTCATTGTTGCTATTGGTTACAGTAACACAGCAGGTTTCGAACAAGTCATCTCAGTATCTGGTGTTACTGAGGTTGTGTTTACACGGAGCGGTGATCTGTGTGGGTTACACACTGAACCTCATCACACCGGTAAAGTTTCAAACTCCTGTTTACTAGAAAAACTGAACAGATGTTTGTGGCGACAGTTCAAACTAATGGTATCTCTGTTTATCTATATGTTTCAGCACAGACATGAAAAAATATAATTGAAAATTCAGATATAGAGCCAATATCTGCTATAGCTGTTTATTTCTTATCTATTCTGTGGTTCATTTGATGTGAAATTTCTGAATTTTTGAAATGAAATAATCATTTAGACTCCACGTGACCACCTTCAGGTAATCCATGTTGTGTCATTACACAACGGACCTGTCCCGACCTCCCTGAGAGAAAACACAACTCTCCAACAAATCGTTTTAATGCGACTTTTTAGTTCGCCAGGGTGACGCTGAAAAACGTTTCTCTCTGCTACTCATGCCAGGAATGGATCATGCCTGGCAGGACAGAGGTAAACGCCGTGTGACAGGCCTCGCTGACGTTTACAGGGTCTAAACATGTGGACTCTGCAGGGCTGAGAAACTATTAGAGAGCCGTGTGTGACAGGCTAAAAGATTCATGACTCAACTGAGTGCAATTGTTTAAAAAAAAAAAGACATGATGTAGAAGGTAAAAACTAGGGTCCTGGTGAAAGAATATGGGACAATCAAACTGTTTTCAGTTTTTTCAATTGTTTGCAGTTCTGTAGTATTGGATTAATTCATTCCAATCCACTTTTTTGTCCTTCAATGTTCCTTTCAAGATTCCTGCTTATGTCATTATCCAACCAGCCAATCACAGCAGTGATGCAGTATATAAAATTCAGCAGATCACGGTCAGAAAAGCAAATGAATAATGATGTGATGTACTTACAGTCAAGGAAACACCACTTTGGAGATAATCTCTGAGAAGAAAGGATCTTTGGTTTGGCTGCCTCCTCCTAAATGACAGACAGACAGAAGAGTCAGTGAAGCACCAGTAAGGAGGAAATACAAGAACTATCTTTTAGTTTGTGGGCCTTGTTTTAGGATAACTGAAAGTGCAACAGAAAAGCTACAAGAAATAAAAGCTAGTGTGGCTATAAACACTTGGAATGGCTAAGAAAGAAGCAAAATAATGGCTAACAGAAAAGCTTAAAAAATTGCTAACAGCATGGCTAACAGAAACACTTAGGAAATGGCTAACAGAAAAATAAAAGAATGGCTACAGAAAAGCTTGAAAGAAATAGCTAACAGCATGGCCAGCAGAAACACTTAGGGAATTGCTCAAAGAAAAGTAAAATAATGGCTAACAGAAAAGCTTAAAAAAACAGAAAAGCTAACAGCATGCATGATGTTCTTTTCTGTTTGAATTTTTTTAAGCTTTTCTGTCTTTCTGTCATTCTTCTCACGTTTCACTTAACAGAAAAATAAAAGAATGGCTAATAGAAAAGCTAAAAAAAAAGTATGAAGGCCAAACAGAATAAAAAAGAAAGGCTAACAAAAACACACACCAGTCCTACATTACCATATTATTAAGCTGTAAAGTTTCAGTGTGTGTGTTTACCCCAAAGCAAATAAAGAAAAACTGCGGTACTGAAAGAACAGGGATGAAAGACATGAACTGATGTCCTGGAGCTTTCTGCATGATCTTCAGCCTGGACCTGCTGCGTGCTGCTGGTAAAGACGCCTGGACCCATTCCCTCACTGTCTATAGTAGTTTAAACTTTTTTACTTCCTCTTTCTGTACCAGTTTCCCTGAAGGGGTCATTAAAGTTTTTCTGACTCTGACTTCAAGTACGACGAGGATGATGATGATGTGGGGGGTCAAATGATGTGTCGCTGTGCCAGAGTTAACGCAACAAATGATACTCCTCTCTGCTTCCTCCATATCGTAATGGTATAAAGTTGTATAAATAGATAAAAATCAGCTGTGTGCTGTGTGAAAACCTCAGGAGCTCCACGTCTTTGACCACCACAGTCGTCCTCGCACTCATTACTGCATGTTCTTGTGTTGCGGTTCCACCCTGATGTTTCTTTACCCAGACTCTAATTATCCCTGAACACTGCAGCTCAACTTTTTACCAGATCAAACACTCAAACACACACACACGCACACGCACACACACACACACACACATCACATCACATCGCTGATACTGCTGTGCACTGAAGCCAAAACCTTCTTGTTTGTTCACACACCACTAAATGGCCTCAGCTTTGCTAGGGTCTCTGAAGTCCTGCCCCCAGACCAACCTTCTCGGAGTGTGATCTGTCCACAGATCAAGGACTGAGCATGGGGATGATGGAGCGGAAATTCTCCTGCTCCATCAGTTTGTTCTTTCTAATGTTTCAAACACACACATGCACTGACTATTAACAGACTTTATGTTGTTTCCTCTCTTTGAGTTATCTTTGACGTGTCCTTGTCAAAGTGTGATCTACCTGTCCTGTAGAAAACCTGTATAATGGTAACTTCCGGTTAGAACTTTTTCACAGGTGTGGATGAAACTTAATTGTCATGAAGGCTATGGGTTGTTCAGCATTGGGGAACAGTGACACAACATGTTATGATGCTAATATGGGAACTTCTGAACACTCTCTGGAGGATCTGAGGACTTCATTAAGGATCTAAATATTCCCTGTAGGGTCCTTTAGAAAGGGGCTGAAGGCACACTTTAAAGGGTCTGAAAACTCTGAAGGGTTTGAATACTCTCTGAAGGGTATGAAGACTTTATCAAGAGTCTCAACACTATTTCCTAAGAAAGGTCTGAATATTACAAAGGTTCTGAAGGCATGGAATACTCTTTAGGGTATCAAGACCTTGCCAAGAGTCTGGAGACTACAATGGGTCTCAAGACTTTGTTATGTAGGGTCTATGAAGGATCTGAAGACTCTCTAGTGGTTCTGAATAGTTTCTGAACTGTCTGAAGACTTAATGAAGGGTCTAAATGTGCTCGGATGGGTCTGGAGGTTTTATGAAGGGTTAGAGGTTAGGGTTAGAAGTCTGTCTGAAGGGTATAAAGACTTTATGAAGGGTCTGAAGACCCTCTGAAGGTTTTGCAGATTTTACAAAAGGGTCTTCATGCTGTCTGAAGGTCTTCTGTAGAGTATTGGGACTTTCTCAAGGGTCTGTGGACTTTCCAAAGGGTCAGAAGACTCTCTGGAGGTCTGAGACCTTCTGATACTCTCAAAAGGGTATGACATATTTTATGAGGGCTCTGAAGACTTGACAATGGATCTGAAGACTACGTCAAGGGTCTAAAGACTTCCTGGATGCTCTGAGTTTCAGGTCAACTCTGGAAAGGAGAGACTGAATGTAGAAATTCACAGTCTCATAGATGTGACAAGAAGAGAAGATGCCAGAGAAAGTGAAGTGATTCTCTTTTGATGCTCACAGTGACAGGGAGGCTGGCTGCAGTAAACACCTCTCCTGCTCTGTCTGTATTTATCTATCTGTGCTGTCGACTTCACAGTGCTCCGCAGCTCAGTCAAACGCCCCAGGCTGTTACAGCAGCTACAAACACTGAATCAAAAGCTGAACTCGTCTGACTGAATCCTTTCTTCTTCACCTTCTCTCTTCTCCTGTCTCTTCTCCATTCACTCCTGCTCATCTCCTACACAAAAACTTCCCACTCGGCAGCAGCCAGGATACTCTGAGCAATCCTGCTTGTTCTTGTTCTTCCGTCTTCCTCCTCATTCTTCTTCCACACGTGTCATTCATCAAACAGGGGCTTGAGCCTGGAGGCGCAATTGACCCCTTGTTGAAACTGTTCATCTCTTCTTCCCTCACTTCAATGGAGGACATACGATCGCTGCATTCATAGATAATTTTACAGTTCTTGCGGTCTCTAAAGTGCTACAGTTACTTAAATATAGCTACACTTTCCCCAGGAGGTTCAGCCAACCACAACAGGTGCCCTCACACTTGGCAGCAGCCACATGGACACACTTAGATGTGTCCTTCAAGGATACCCAGATGGTTTCAGTCCCAGAGTCTTAATGTTTGGCCGTAAAAACACAAATATCGGATCACCAACAATTAACAATTTACCTTATGTATATGATATGATGGATATCATCAGAAATAATCTGAATCAGTGAGCAGATCAAACACAGAAACCACTGTTACATCATTCCGTTGCTATGCAACACCAAGTCTGACAGCTTCTTCACGGCGTTAGTGATGTAACTGATGTTCAGAGGTAGTGTAGATCGTTTGAAGGATATGATCCTTGACAACAACATTATAAAGACACACATCGAGCTTAATCTGATCCCGATCAATTACTCTCTCATTCACAACCCTCTGCTGAATTAAAGGGGTAGTTCAACATTTTGGCAAATTGGCCCATTGCCATAATCCCTATAGTTATAGCAAAAGGTTCATTTGTCAGTGCAAGCTATTTTTAGAACGGTGGAGCAGAGCCGTGAGCTGCTCAGAGCTACGCTACGGAGACTCATGGGATTTCTTGGTTTCCCTCATCAAACTCATTAAATACACAATCCAACAACTCCACAACGCTCTGGTGGACAAGTTGTGACCTGCACATTCACCAGGCTGAGATAATAACATAACGTTACCAGACAGAGTTGTTTTAGAGGGAAATACAGAGACTGCTTGCTGAAAAATTGCCCCTGAAGGCAACGCACATCAGCGGTTTTGCATGAATTTCCCTCTAAAACAACTCTGTCTGGTAACATTGTGTTATTATCTCCACAATTATCACCGACAATTAAAGGTAATGAACCTACTTCTATGGCTATAGGCATTATGGCAATGGGCCAATTTGCCAAAATGTTGAACTATCCCTTTAAAGACCGTTAGTTACTCTTCACTGGGTTAATTAGGAGAGGATATATTTCTTCACAGAGGGAATCAAAAGGCAGTTGGGGCTGTGTAACGGCCTGTGTTTGCTCAAGTTTTGACTCTATATTCTGTCCTTTCAGAATAATAATAAAGAAATGCATCAACAGTCTGAGACAACGTAGAGAAAACTTTACTTTAATTGGAACTTTCACTGTAACATAGAGGAAAGCTGGGTCCACAAACTATACTGTCGACATCACACACTTAACACCCAGAGACTTGACTTATCAGGCGCCTTCTTTGACTTAGTTCTGTACTATACACCCAGGCATCAGTGTCTTCGCCCTCCTCTCCCTCTCTGTTCTGTAAATACTGTCTGAAGAAGGTTTTTCGGCTGCGTCTCCCGGTCCCAGTGGAGACGGTGTAGGAGTGGAGCTGACAGTTTGATCCTCGCTGCCCACACTGATTCCTCACTCTGAAATCTTCAACTAAAGGCCAGCGCCGGCACCACGGCTGAACTGGTTCTCCGTCAGCTGGGTAACACCCACAAAACTGACCCACAGTGACAGAGACCAGAGAATTGCACAAACACAGACACACAACCCACACGGCAGTCAGAACCTAGCCTGATGGTTGTAGGTCCAATCCTTGAGATTTTAATGATATGGCTAATTTTAGAGATATCGTAATTGTAATAGAGGAAAATAAAATTATTTGATCAATTGTGTTTCTTCTGCAAATGGTTGTAAATCCATCTTTATGTTATGGATTTATATTGCATTGTGTTATATTTATGTTGTTTTATATGAGTATTAGGGCCACATTGAGAAATTTAAAAAAAAACACAGCCTTCAAGAATGAAGTCATAAATTTCCGAGAATAAAGTCGTACATTTCATACGAGAAAAAAAGTCATAAAATTACGCGAATAAAGTTGTAAATTACGAGAATAAAGTCGTAAATTTATAAGAATAAGTCATATATTTCATACAAGAAAAAAAGTCATAAAATTATGAGAATAAAGTCGTAAATTACGACAATAAAGTCGTAAATTTATGAGAAAACAAGTTATAAAATTATGAGAATAAAGTCGTAAATTCCGACAATAAAGTCGTAAATTTATGAGAATAAGTTGTATATTTCATATGAGAAAAAAGTCATAACATTGCGAGAATAAAGTCATACATTTCCTACGATAAAAAAGTCATAACATTACGAGAAATTGTGACTTAAACAAACTCAGGACTGATTTTTGTTTTTAAACACCATCCACCTGGAACTTCTCAAGGGCATTTTAGATTGTTATCCCTCATAATTAAATTTACGTTTGTACCTACTTTAATTGGTTCTTGTTTATTTGATGTATCTTCTTTACCATTGTAAATAACCCTCAATGACCTTTGAATATGCATAAATACAACGCCAAATAATATTTTCTTGAGAAACTTCAGCACCTATTAATAAATCATGACTATGGACTGATTTTGTTGCTCTGGGTGACTTGAAAGTGGATTTCTTAACAATTTAGATGACGCCCTATACATTTCAGATTTGGAAAAAGCAGCTAGATAACAATTCCTTTTCATCAGTAACTCATGTTTGTATAATTCAGTCCACTCTGTGTAATGTAGTTACCTCTGGCAGTGGGCTTCAAGTACAGAAATGAATGTTTTATGCAATGCATAATAAATATTACATATATATTCTTAATTTCTCTAATACATAACTGATGGCGTCTGAGTTTATCGATACACTAATACGCATACCAGTGTAAGGTGTTAACCTTCAGTGATTGGTCCATATTCAACTACTGGAAATGACTTGTGGTTGGTAAAACAGTTACTTAGATGCATCATCTATTAAGGTAGCATGGAACTTAATGTGTTAACTTTACAGAGCTCACAGGGACTAATTACTGTTAATCTATGAAATCAAGTGAAAATGATGAAATAGCCTTTGTCTTGTTTTGACGGCACTGATATTATTGAACTAAGTCTAATCAATAATGAATCAGAGGAGTGGAAGAACTGGATGGCGACTTCATTTCTTTCACAATGGTGAACAGTGAGTCTCCAAAGAAACAAGCTCCTTTCGTCTAGTAAGTTATAAATATTTCTGTCTCTGTCGACTGAGACAGAACAAAACGATGAGCTTCAAACATCAGAGCTGAGTCGTCGTTGTCAGGTGTCAACAGATCCACCTGATTAACCCTGTAATTAGATAACGGAACATTAAAGCTGATCTTCTTCAGACCCGTCAGCTCTGAACACAAACAGTCACCTCAGTAGCGCCGCAACTCATTACACCTTCCACAGCAGCTCACAGCACGGTTAACAGCTGCAAACACTAACACACAAATCAGTACACTTAACAGCAACACCCACACACACATGCAAACACAGCAACAGTCCATGCATCATGCTATAACACCGAGACACATGTGGGAAACTAATTGGTGTGTTTGTATCCTAACCCTCTAGGTACATGGTATACTGTATGTGCTGGTCCCATCAGGTCTCAGGGTGAGTTCACGCTGGTTGTGTTTCTGTTGTGTTGCTGTTACTTCGAGCTCTTACATAAAATTTCTGGAGCAACAAGTTCATCTGACTCATCGTTCAGATGATCCTGCCAGAAATGCAGCGTTGAGCTCATCCCGTATCACAGAGACTACCTGGACTTTCAAAACCATGGTATCTACCACCTGGACAAGTTTAAAGGGATAGTTCAACATTTTGGCAAATTGGCCCATTGTCATAATCCCTATAGTCATAGCAGAAGGTTTGTTAGCTTTAAATGTCGGTGCAAGCTATTTTTAGAATGGCGGAGCAGAGCCATGAGCTGCTCAGAGCTACGCTACGGAGGCTCATGGGATTCAATCAAACTCACCAAATACACAATCCAACAACTCCACAATACTCTGGTGGACAAGTTGTAACCTGCACATTCACCACGCTATGAGACAATAGCACAACGTTACCAGACGGACTTAACGTAAGTTGGTGGTACTGGGGTTGAGAAGGGAAACTGCCCGCTACATCGTCCCCAGGATAGATTAGGTATACCATGAAAAGACCTGCATCTATCAACATGGAACCCAAACACAAGGTTCTATGACCTTGAGGATTCAAAAGGAAGACCAATCACTTCTCCTAATGCTGCGTTCACATGGAGCCCGGTAAACGGCAGACGGCATGCCGGACTCCATGTTAGTGGACGAGAGGACGACGGTAAAACTTGGGGGAGCACGGAAAAAAATACCGTCGCCGGCAACGGCAAAAGGCAATGCCGTCCCGAGTTCAAATATTTTAACTTTTGCCGTCTGCCGCGACGGTAAACTCAACCGACCGTACGCGTATGTTGACGTTGCCGTAGCAACGTGGTGGCATGTCTTGCCGTTGTGCCTTGCCGTCCGACAGTTTGTTTGTTTTTACCGTTTCGTACAGCGGCATCTGCCGTTTACCGTCTGCCGTGTACCGGGCTCCATGTGAACGCAGCATAAGGGTGGCTGGGACCACCCAAAGCATGGCCAGCACTACCTTGTCCAGGTTCTGGATCCTCTTTAGGAGTTCTTGATTACCTATGAAAGGGAGTTGCTGCAAGTAGGACCTCCTTGACCAGGCTGATCATTGTGTGTCAAAGACTTACCCTAACCCTAGGAGCAAGGCTTGGTAAGGTTCCAAGACTTCAATAAAACCAGAGACAGAGGGAAGATGATATATTTCACGACGAAGGAACAAGTAGAAGCAGGAAAAGGTGACTAAGTGGTCTCGGCAAGATCAGGAACAAGTCCGGAATCGCAAGACAGTGTCGAGCCGATCCAGTTCTACAACCTTTTCTATTTGCAGTAGAATAAAAACAGATCTACAGGTGCTGAGATAAACACAGTGGCATCTTATCTGCTGCATATTATTCCCACAAATGAAGAAATGTAATTATTTGGTGTGCACAGAAGAAGAAACCACAGACTCCACAGATGCATTTTAATTAGAGTCGGTCTCGGTGGGTGTGCTGAATAGAGATGAAACAGTACAAGAATTTAGAGTGATTAGATTAGAGTGACCATTGTTATTATTATTATCATGGTTTTATTAATGCATTTATTCATAAAAATAATAACATGGATTCATTCCTCCAGACTGGAGCTGAACAAGAGGCCAACTGGACAGGGTTCAGCTGAATATAGCCCTGTTCCGACATATGATCCATAACATTACTGGATTCATTTATCTATTAAAGTAATGACTTCTAAACATGGCTCCCCATTTAGGAGCTGCTGAACATCAAAGAACCAGAATGGATAGAGCTGCAATGCTCATGCGATATTTAGGGTCTGACACAAAGCTCTAATGGCCTTTTCTCCTGCTCACCACCGATCCAGCTGCTGTGAGCTGCAGATTAATGACACCACCAGAGAAGAGGTCCTGCTGCACACACATATTAAAACTCACTGTGGAGTCTGTGAACTTTCGGACTGGGTTTCAGAATGTTTTGTTATCTTTTTTTTTTTTTTTAAAGCACAATCCACCAACGAATCGATCACTTCCTGTTTAATGGTGTCTCTTGTTTACATATGGATATGAATCGGAACCATCAGTGAAGGCTTCTTGGAGGGTGGGAAAAAAATCCTTGGCAGGTGATTGGACAACTCATCAACATCTGACTTCAACCAATCAGATAGTTCCCTTCTCATGTTTTGTTTCTATTGGTTAAATCAAGCCCTCTGTGAAGAGTTAAAATACTTTGCAGCTCTCCAAAAGCCATGCTAACTTCCGCCCTCTACCAGTCAGTGGTAGCTCCTCCCCCAAATGGGGGCGGAGCTACAACTTTTACATCACTAACTCCGACATGAATCTATTTCATTATTTCCTTTGGTGATGATGGATGAAGATGGTGAACATTCTTCATCGTCTGAACGAGGATGATGTCAGAGTTTCAGATCCTCTGTTCTATGTGGGTTCTGATTGGCTGAGCTCTGCTCTTTGTCAAAACGTCCTCATGTTACACAGTGTTTGCTTTCTCTAAGGTGATTTTTTTTTCCTTCTTTCTCAAATTGAACTTTATTCAATAACATGAAAATGATAAATCTTATGAAGAACTTTGTTGTATTTTTTTATTATTCCATCTGATTTTATATGTTATTCAAGCACTTAGTGTAATTCCACTTTTGCTACTTCTCAATGTTACTGAAAAAAAGTTTATCATTGTTATCATCATCTTCTCTTATCTCTCTTTTCTCTACAATGACATTCAGGGGAGGTTTCAGCGTAGCAGAGACCTTGGTGGAAAGAACAACACTGCAGCTACTGAAAGGAATAGATAATGAACAAAGGGAAGGTTCGGATTCAAATCCTCTGTAACTTTCGCAGTGTGTATGTGTGTAGCTGTTAGTTTCCCTGGTGCCTCTGAGCCAAGCAACAACAAACAAACATCCAGCTACCAACCTGCAGGGACGGACGGACAGAGCAGAAGTCCTGAAGAGGAGGACGGAGCAAAGGAGAGTCCACACACACACTTCTTAATTAGCTTTGTTCAAAGTTTCTAAAAAAGATTTTCTGCCCTGTCTCCTTTTCTTCTTCTTCTAGTCTTACACTGGCACAACACCATGACCTTTTCATCCCTCCCTCCTCCACTCCCCTCTTACTCCCCCACTCACCTCCTGCAGACGCTGGATCTGTTCCCTGCAGGTCTCCAAGTCGCTGTCACCAGGAACCACGATCAGACCCAGAGGAATGGCTGCAGACACAGAGGAACAGGACAAGGGTTCAGATGCTGCTGGTCCTGGTTCTGCACACATAACAGGGGCTAACAGCTGAACATCTGGCTACAGCTGTGTCACTTTGACAACGCTAGCTGTGTGTGAAGGACAGACTGTCCACATTGAGTCCAGAGCCAGATCTCAGAGCCAGGCTGAGTATCTGATCCTGACCCAGTGGCTCATCATCAGTGAGTCTGTTTCCCAGGCTGGACGCCCACGGCGCCAACACAACACAACGCTGCTGACTGTACATCACACAACTTACAGTGCTGGAGGAGCAGCTCCTGAACCCACACACACCTCTGATCTGCCTGATGGATTTGAACACATCTGATTTATCCAAACACCTGAAATGTATCCACCTATTAGGGACTTCGTAGGTTTTAAAAAAGTCTTTCTCACTGTTGGGCGAACCAACCACTAAAAAAATTACTATAAAGACAAAACGATATATTATATGAGACTCTTATATGTATAACCAAAGGCAAACTCCTCAGTGTTCCTTTAATACTTCTAATTTCATTCCTCCTCATTGAGGTAAACACTCTGGGAATTAGCTTCAGGAGCCTCACACACTAACAATCAATCAGGTTTAGGAGAGGAGACCCTCAACACACCACTTGACTGAGTCTCTGTCAAGTACCACATGATTGGCTGTTCTGCCTGGTGATGTCATGTACAGAAAATAATGACAAAATGAGAAAAACTGACATATTTCCAAACACACTTATAGCACATTTGAATGTCATGTCACATTTGATGTTTTAGTGAAGCAACAGTCAAGCTCTGCACATTTCTCCCCACAGCTGAATATAATTGGCTTTTAATTAATTTCCTCGCATTGTATTATTCTCAGTGGTTTCTGTATTTATTCTCATTTGCATATTTTATCATCTTTTGTCTTTCCTTTGACATCTGCAGTGAAATGCTGCACATTCTATCAGCCAATGCCTGTCTGTCTATTATTATCATCTTTCTATTCAAACTTGCACTATTTCATTGCTGCTGTATAAATAAAATACATTGTTATTCTGATTATTAGACTTGCATCCATCAAATCTCCCTTTGAGAACCAGACAACACAGATTCTGGTTTACAAAAAAATAAAAATATTTTAAAAAACAAACTAGATGTTTAAGGGGAAATCAAAAGATAGTTCTCTACTGTAAGACTTGAAAGTGGTAAACAACCAGAGGGGATGGAGGCATGTTTATCTTCGCTCTGTTTAAGGTGCTGTTGAACTGTATGACTAACGCTGTCATATACTTTCTATTGACTTTGGCTTTGAACACTGGGGAGACGTTCAGAGACACGCTGTGTTTTTTTTTCATGCCTCCGAGGTGCGATGTTTACAGGTTGTCCGTGAAACGTGATATCTCAGGAACTTCTTGCGGGAACTTCTTGAAACAATCTAATTGGATTTAAGTGCCTTAAAGGGATACACCAACTTTTTTTTTACGTGTCTTGCCTCACTCCGGAGTCCATGACCAGCAGACACCTTTCGACTGCGTGTGCAGTAACGAGGGAGAGCCGATTAGCTTAGCTCAAACACTGGAAGTGTATGGGTAGTGGTAGCCTGCCTCCACCTAAAGTCATCAGAGAAACTCTTCAGCAACTGTAAACAGACTGATCTTCGTCTCAGAGCTGACAAAACTCTCCAGTAAGGCATCTTGGGGGTCAAATGCCGGTAACGGGAGATTGGTCAAAACGGAGGGTTCAAGCAAAGACGGCTTATTTTGGTTCAAGCTAGCTACAGTACATCGAGGGTAGGTTAGCTTATTGTTTCAAAGTAAAAGCACTTCTGTGTGTAATGGACAACGGGTGTTTTATTTTTGTATAAGTAACCGGAAGTGCATTTGTCACAACGGCTAGCTTGAGTAGCGCCGAATTCGTCCAAACAAAATAGTAAACAGCTAGTATTTACACAAATTAACGACACACTGCTGATCTAAACGGCTACTTTCTCACCTAAAGATGTTTGAAATGTTGTGAAATGTAAGTGATATATTTACAGAGTTTAGAGCTAAAATGAAATCAGCTTCTGACTGCTGATTTCAGCTTAGGTAGGAAGCAGGCTAACACTACCCATACACTTCCAGTGTTTGAGCTAAGCTAATTACAGGTGGTACAGCTCTATCTCCCTTGATACGCACAGTCGAAAGTATGGCGTCTATCTGCTGGTCATGGACTCAGGAGTGAGGCAAGACACGGGAAAAAAAATGTTGGCGTATCAAGTGTAACAGTTGAATAGTTATGGTGCGTTCCAGGCAACCCGTAACTCGTAGACCTGTTCCTATGGTTACCCATTAGAATGTTCAGTCAAACTCGTAACTTCCCACCTGTGAACTCGTAGGCTACTAGATCGATCTACTCCCAGTTCCCAGTTAGTGACTCGTAACTTGCCCTGGAACGCTACAAACTCGTAACTGGTGACTTGAAGTCGTGACTTACGGGTTCAAAAGCCTGCCTGGAATGCACCATTAAAATCTGCAGCTAACTTGACAGGAAGGAAAACTGATGAACCAGCACTAACATAGCAATGAGAATAGATTAAAAGGTAGAAGATGTAAGATTTTGTATGAAATGGCTGGAAATTACTTGAATTGTTGAAAATGAAGACATGAAAAGTTTGAAAAATTCCTGAATTTAAAAAAAAGTTAATGCCTACTGAAACACATTATAAACTGATAGCAGAAGAACATTGCTTTCAGCATTCACACTAATTAATTAATAACACAATTTAACTCAAATGTCAAGAAGGATAAACTGAAATGATGTCATTTTATATCCAAGAAGCCACAGGTCAAACCTCATTGTGACATCATAATGTTCAGCAGAACGGTTAATCTCATTATTCAACACTGTGGTTATGTAAGTGTATTATCTATTGTCTTATATCTATCTATCTATCTATCTATGACAGCCTTTAATTCAACGTTCCCTATCTGCGTCCTAACAAACTGTTTATGAGGATCATTTATCAGTTGATTTGAATTAACATGCACCTTCATCATCCTCTTCATCATCAGAGACAATGACTCACACTGTGATCTCTCCGCTGCTGATGAACTAATCATCAATCACTCGCTATCTGAGCAGTGGAATGTCACTTTGCGACGTAAACTTCTGTACTTGTGAAAAAAAAAACACCCGTCTGTCTCGGGGAAACGCGGAGCAACGGCGTTGAAGATGATGTAACCGCTGCGCCTCGGGGCGTCAGACATATTTTTACCATCTCCCCGAGTGTGACGCATCCACAAGTGGAGATGGGTGATTGATTTGCATAACGAGGAAACAAGTGAAACTTCAGAGTGAACAAAGGAGGAGGTAGACTATGAAAATCATTCTAAACTTATAATAAAACACAGGATCATGAATAATTAACATGGATTAAACATGTATCTATATTTATATGTATATTTCTATCTTTACAATTTACAATAACACATAGAAACACATAGAAAAACCTAATAAGGGAACAGTGCCACAGTGCCACCCTGTGGCCAAATTGAGAAATACTGAGAGAGACCCACAGATCTGTGTGTGTGTGTGTGTGTGTGTGTGTGTGTGTGTGTAGAGGATGGAAATCTTCTGGTTGACCTTCATGCCGCTGCTCATCCCCCTAATCATATCTACTTGGGCCTGTAGATGAAGATGATGATGAGTTAATACATCTGCCAATCAGCTGCATCTGCCTATAGCCAGCAGCCACAAGAGTGATGTAACTCCTCTTAGTAACAGCGTGTTTGTGTTTGGTTCTTTCATTAAAACGTTGAAACTCAAAAAGGGCTTTTATTTTGTTAGTTCGCAATCAGAGAAACAGCAGGTCAGAAGTGTGTGTGTGTTTGTGTGCGTGTGTGTGTCCTCACATGCTTGTCGTAGTTTGTCCTTGTCATAATGCAGAGTCTCGTAGTCCGTCATACTGATCCTGCTCACTCTGATCCGGAGTCTCTCTGGGATTGGCTGCTGACTGAGACACAGAAAAGACGGGACCAGTGTTAAGACGGGACCAAGACCGTGTTAGGACATGGTAAGACCAGTAAGACAGGATTAGACAGGACCAGAACAGTATTAATACAGACCCAGAGCAGTATCAAGACAGGATAAGACCAAGACCAGAAGAGTACTAAGACAAGACCCGACCTGGACCGCACCAGTATTACTTGTACTTTTTACCCTTTGTACTTTTCATCGTCATTGTTTTTCATTTAACATCAACCTGCCAATGGGACTGGGGATGGAAATTAGCCACTTGGCTACAATCCCACATATTTACATATCAATGTCCATTAATATGTACTGTTCCCATTTTTTTTTTAAATAAATAAAATCTGAAATCTCAAATTAAAGGGTTCAGTTTAGTTCAACATTTTGGCAAATTGGCCAATTGCCATAATCCCTGTAGTCATAGCAGTAGGTTCGTTACCTTTCACTGTCGGTGCAGGCTATTTTTAGAACAGTGGAGCAGAGCCGTGAGGTAAAGGTAACAAACCTACTGCTATGACTATAGGGATTATGGTGATGGGCCAATTTGCCAAAATGTTGAACTATCCCTTTAAGAGAGGACCGGACCAAGATCAAGTGTCCATTTGTGACTTACTCGTTGAGGTGTGGTATTGAGGTCCGTCGTTTGGTTTTCTGGATCATGTTGGCCTGGTTTCTGAGACTGATGGAGATCACAGAGGGTGCCAGTCTACATGGTTCACCATCCACCTGTCAGTGACACCATTCCATCAAAGGGTTAATCAATGGGTTATATAACGTATTGATCAACAAAACAGTGTGGTGGATGCCGAGTGTACCTGGACTGGTAGAGGTTTGGTGGTCGTCAGGGTAACCTCTCTGCACTGGTTCAACCTCTCACCGTGACCTCCGACCTGGAGAGTGGCCTGCACACCCAAACACATTTCTGGTTTTGTCCCATGTGTATTTTTAAGACTTCATCTGAAATCTGGTCCTCCCTCCCCCTTGTTACCATGGTTACCAGGTACAAGTGAAAGCCTGCGTACCAGAGAAGTCATAGTGAATCCGATGACCTCGATGTATCCGTCGTCATGACGTTGTGGCTCAAAGTCGTGATGCTCACTAGGGTTTCCCCAAGGTGTGGTCCCTGCACAGTACCTGAACACAACATCATCGCTGTCAGTACCTGAACACAACACATTGGCGTCTATGGTTCCTCCGTTAACAGAACATAACTTCAGGTTCTACAACGGAACCCAGAACCTGGTTCCTCTAGATGGGACCCAAGAAGAGGTTCCTGAGATCTTCAATGGTCCATTTACCTGGGGATGTTGAGGAAGACCAGACACTGAAGCTTCAAGTCCTGGACCTTGGATGTTAAATCAGTCCCATCACACTGGAGACAAGAGAGACAATCATTCAGAGAGAGTGACGCAGTGTTTTCATAAAAATGACAGTTTAATTGACGGCTACTCACCACCACCTTGATGTGCTTTGACAGGTCTTTGGAGCTTCCCATCAGGAAGTCTGAGAACGCTGTCTGTGTGAGACACAGAGAGAGAAAGAGAGGTGAGCTGAGAGCTGCAGAGTTTTTATGATAGGTCAATAGCTCAATGATGATTCCATTAAGCTTCTTCATTAAGTCACTAGATCTAAAGGAACCCAGAACGTGTCAGATGTTGGGGATCAAAGGTCATCAAAGACATGATCAAGCATGAATCTGGCCTTGTGAAAGCAGCGCCTCCAGAACTTATGAAGATGGATCCCTTCAAATGTGAACTGGGACACACGGATATTTCGACCTTGATGGTCAAAACTCGAAGGTCAAGGTCATGGTGGCCTCAAAAAACAGTCTTCACACAGAAGTGGTGACACAATTTCACGCAAATGGTTAATATCTGAGTGGCAACCAGAGGACAAACAAACCATACCAGTTGTTACAATCACAGCCTGTAAGTAAAGCTAAATGTAGCCTCTAGCTAACTCACTGCTAATCCAAATATGACAAAGAGATGGGACTAGTGTGGAGCTCAGACTTTGGTAAATGTCAGTTTGATAACAATACGCTCTTGTTAGCATCTTTAGCACAGCAGGTTGTCTTGCTATCTAACACTACCTATGCACTTCCAGCGTTTAAGCTAAGCTAATTAGCGGTGCGCCAGCTCTGCCCGTATCTCCCTTGTTACTGCACGTATAGTCGAAAGGATGGTGTCTATCTGCTGGTCATGGACTCTGGAGTGAGGCAAGACACGAAAAAAAATGCATTCCTAAAAGACCTGCAGTACCTTTAATGACCACTAGAGTGCTATTCCAATCCTCGGTAATAAGTACACACTATTAATCATTAAGTAATAAATACTGAATTCTTCATTTATAACACATGAATACTCATTAGTATGTAGTTTGTAAAAACAGTAGTTAGTGCTTATCAATGAGTAAGCATTTTTAACTGTGTTTATAAACTACATACTAATGAGTATTCATGTGTTAAATGATGAATTCAGTATGTTATGCTTAACTAATGCTTAATAGTGTGTACTTATTATAAAGTGTTACCCAATCCTAATTAGATCACGCGTTCAAATGTCAAAAGAGAAGCTGCCTGCCCAACCAGCCCACCTCAACCAATCATCTGGCTTCATACACCTAGAGGAAACTATATTCAATACCGATTTTATCTACGCAATCATAGGGGCGTGTACTCACTCCAGCATAGAACATCTTATTCCTGAAGCGACTGTTGAACTTCTCCGGGTTGGCCTCTGAAACAGACACACGCACTGACAGTGAATATTCACATCATCTTCACCCATCAATAATATCCATTTCCTATCAATCCGATTGCTACCTCTTGATTCGTGGAACTCCAGAGTCACATGGGCATCAAATCCGAGACTGAAGTAATTGTTGAAAACATCTAGAGGAAGCTGAGAGAGCACACGCACACAAGCACACACACAGTGAGCAGTTACATCTGTGTTAAATATCTCATTTTGTTCTGTGCTTTGCTGACACCTGGTGGTTTATTTGTGTTACTACAGTGCCGTCACTCAATTGGTCCAAACAGGGTATTTTCTTATTTTGAAGGGTTAAAGATAAAGAGGATATGATGATGAGGTGTTTATGTTCACTGACCTTATCAGTCTGCTGCTCATCCACCTCAGCCCCTGCATTGGGGTTTGGTTCAACCTGTAGATTCCACCTGTCTAGCTGGACCACAGCTCCATCCTCCACATGTGATAAGATCTTTGACAGCGGTTCATCTGTGTAGCCCTGAAACAGTCCGAACGCAATCCAAATTACAACCGCAGGTAACAAGCTTAAGGTGTGAACATGGGTTGTGTTGCGTTTTTGTACCCACCCCTCCCCAGTTCAGGGTCCTTGCAAGGTCATTTCCTGTCCCGAGGGGTAAGACGGCAACAGGAGGCTGAGGGTTTAACGCCTGCTCATCAAGACAGGACAGGATCCAGCCCACCTGGGTCAACAGATACAAACAGACTTAAGACTCTCACCCTGAGGTCTTCTCCTTGACCTCAATGGAAAAGTAGAAGTAGAAGTAGGAAGAACTGTCCTTTGACTCAGTCAGAACCTTCCTAAGCACTATTGAATATGTGAATGTCTGTGTTGGTCCTTACGGTGCCGTCTCCTCCACAGGCCAGGATCCTCAGGTTGTGGACTTTACGATACAGCTCCAGGCTGGAAGACGGACAGGTGTTAGGTACTATATACTGTATTGTTGTAACATTAATCTTTTCTTCTTAGCATCATACATATTCATATTACTTATGACATTAACCTTTCTTTGCAGCATATACTATTCGTAACCCTAACCTTCCTTTTCAGGATCATACACAGTTATAATGCTTGTGATATTAACCTTCTTCCTTATACACATGATGAGCATGTGGTAAACATTTTAACAATGAACCTTGTAATCAACTGTTGAGTTAAATTACGTATTTACTGTGTTTTATTCTTGCAGCTCAGAGAAGATGACTTTCACATAGCAGTAACATATCGAATCTGAATGTATGAGTTTGTTGTGGAGACAACAGGGGCAGTATGTTGTTTACCCCGAGTACAGATATGATAGTCAGATGACGCAGAAGGAAGCCACAGAACGTGGAGGGGGTTGTATGTTTCTGTTCTTTTCTCTGTCTGTTCCTTTGTTTGTGATAGGTGCTATCAGCAATGACTGGGGCACGGAGTGGAATTAAGACACTGCTGTATGGCGTGGTGGACTCCAGCCAATGAAGACACACAAATTATCATATTATGATTGTGTAATCAGTAACACAAATACCGGACAGGGACAGAGTAGAGCATCAGACTTCGTGAACTGACGCTGCTGCTGTATGTGATCAGGGAAACCTAGTTTGGTCCGGAGCTCTGTACATGATCTCTTTTCTTAGTCGCTTGTTTTAGAATAAATTCTGAAAAATGTGAAATTGAACGTCTCCTGCGTACTTCATCAAACAAACATGTGAGTTCAAGGTTGTGAACTCTTCAATATACACTGGAAAGAGTGGCAGCTGGATGCTGGATTACTGTCCAAATGACTGAATGTGGTTACAGTGTAATGTCCAGTTCAGACACATATCTGTGTGTGTGTGTGTGTGAGGAAGCGAGATGAGGAGGAGAGACCTACCCCTCCTTTGGTCCTCCCTGACTCAGGTCAAACACCTGTCTGGGGTTTAGATACCACATTAAGGACTGGAGGATCTTGGTTCCCTGTTAGAGACACAAACAAGACCAGTTCAAGTTGTGGAGCTGCTGGACTGACTGTTTCCCTCTGTGTCTGGTTGACCGGTCGGTCACCTGGTTTCCTCCACTCTTGGGGTTGACGAACACCAGCAGTGGTTTCATGAGCGGTGATGGAATGGGGCGGATTATGAACGGCCTCCACAGTCGACCTTCCTGTAAGAGAAGAAGAAGATCTGAGTTCATGTTGTTCGTCCAGAACATCTGACCTCAGACTAGAGTCCTCCAACCCAGTACTCCCATTCTCTGACCTTAGGGTGCTTTCACACCTGCAGTGTTAGCTCGCACTAAATCTGGTCCGGTTTGGGTCAGTTGGGTCAGTGCGGGCTGAGGAGGTGGTCTCGGTTCGGCTCCAGCCGAACTCTGGTGCGCACTAGTTGATGTGTGAAAGCAACCGCACTCTGGTGCGCACCAACTGCCAGGCGAACGCAACAAGTTTGAGCTAAAAGGGCTCCCGTAGTCGTTGACAACGGGTTAACGCAGCGGGGAGCTTGCCCTGTGCTCCGGTCCTACGCAGCTCTGTCCCCACAAACGAAGTAGCAGCAGCGGAGCAGCCGGTCGGTGCGTGTCCGCTGAGTCCACTCAGACACCAGACAGGTCGGCGAGTCCGTCCCTTTTGTCCGCGGAGCAGCTGATTACCAAGCAGCAGAGGTCCGCCAGCGTTTAACCGGGAACTAACGGGACCGAGCTGGGTGAACGCAACCGGAAACAAGTCGGAAGTACCAAACTAGAAAAGTAGATCGGAACTATCGTTTGCCAAGAGTTATACATACAAACAATACAGAAATAAATGACCAGAGCTACTAACAACCGGCCAGAGTTGTGAAAGTTTTATCAATCAGCGCTTCCAGATTTCAACCGGTAGTCATGGAGACATGACGTTCTCCAAGTTTGGTCCCGAGGGACAAAAAAGCAACCGCACTAACTGAAAAATGAAACAATGTATCATTTTAACATTTGGGGCACACTAAACCCTTAATCCTCTGTTTCAAGACTTAAACCCTCTGACCAGGAGTCTACACATCTGGGACCAGACCTGGAACTAGAATCCAAATTGCTGTGGATCTTGCCTCCTCATGATCTGCATCTATGTCTCATGATGTCCCTTCCCCTAATGGATCCTAATGCTCCCTGTCTTCTCTGTCTACTCTGACCCAGAGTATAGCCTGATCCCTTGGCTGTGTTTGCCTGACCAGACTGATTCCTGTGTACTGACCCTGCTTGCATTAAAGAAACTGAACCACAACTTTATTTGTCATGGTGACCTGATAACAGATAACACCATCTCTGCTGCCATGTCAATGTAACACATTGATATCTGTGACCGTGTTAGAACAGGTGTGAGGTAAGTCGTCCTTAAACATATGAAGGTGTTGGAACGTGGTGTGCCTGTTGGGAGAATATAACACTGTATCTGTAACATGTGACCACACCAGACACACAGAGTCAGATTAAAGTGCAGCACTGACCTCTGCTCCTTTCTTACTGCTCTTCCTCTTGAACGACGTCCTCTTCTTCTTCTTACTGGACTTCATAGAAGACTGTAAGACACATCCAACACTCAGAAACACTGTCTTCCTCTCTCCAAACAACTGTGGACTCAGTATATGAACATAAAAACATAGGACCTATTAATCAGCAGCGCTACCTGATTGCGTCGGATCCGGACGATCCATGTGGGCGGGACTATGAGGGCAGCATGAGCTCCTATTGGACAGGGCTCCTCAATCTGCTGCAGCATGAAGCAGGAAACCTTGTTGTGGTACTGAAGGAAAAACAAGAAACACAACTTCATAATGCAGTTCATCATCATTAGCCTGGTTGTCTTGTCAGTAACAAACTTACAGCTTGTTTGCACCACGAACAGCTGATGGCAACAATCTCTTTACTGTGGAAGGCAAACTTCTGCTGGAAGCCCTGCGCAGATAAACAAGGGAAAGAAATTGTTGGTTTAATTTCTGCTTTAAGAAGTTTACAGTGCCTACTTCCATACATTTAGAGGATGTTTATACTGAAGGACTCTATGGTCAATATAAACATCTCTACCCACCTTCCCACACTGTTTACATTTGCCATCTTGTCGCCTGCGATGAACCCAGTGATGACGCACGACAATGGGCTGAAAATACACAAACACAACATATCTGTTGGTTGTTTGATTTCTGAACTCATAAAGAAGAAGAACAAGAACAAGAAGGACAGCAGCAACAAGAACAACAAAAAAAGAAAGGACCGTGGAGGATTAAGAAGAAGAATGTCCAGAACTCACCTCTCTAATGTTCCTCGAGCCTGATTCTCTGAAAGACGGTTTACACCTGAAGTTAATCTGAGGAGAGGAAGAGATGAGAGGTAACAACGTTTGGTGACACCTGAGAGACCACACCGTGTACTAGAGGAGCTTAGACAGAAACCACACCAGTAGAACCATGATCAGCAGCTTTATCTCGGTTACACCAGTAAGAAGAGATCAGAGGCTGTAGCAGCGACGGCCGTCTGCATCTCCAGAGGAAGAGCAGTGATTCAAGTGAAGTGACAGAAGGCAACAGAGCAGGACACCAGCAGTCTGTTTTAGGCTGCCACGGTTAGGCCAGAGTTTAGCCAGAGTTAAGCCGGAGTTATGCCACAATTAAGGATGTAGCTGTCTGCAATTAGATTATAATGGGACCACAGTTATGCCACAGTTAAACCAAACGTAACCACACCTTAGGCATTGCTCTGGTTCACTGTAAGCTCTATTTAGCTTCACACATCACACACCTGATTGTGTTATTTTCAGATCTGGAAGCTTCCAGGAATATCAAATACTGTAGCCTACATCTGACTTTAAGACATGTGGAATATTTCCATGCAAGAGTCTTAGTCTTTAATGTTTCACTTGTTAGTTTTATCTAAACAGGAACGTGTGCATCCTGATCAAACCAAATGTTAGCTCATAACTCAAATGTTAGTTAATCAAAGCGTCTTGATTGATATAAGCGGGTCAGGATCTGGGATATCAAAATATTTGAGGTCAATATGTAAAGATCTGAACCATTTTGATTCAACGAGGAAGTTAGAAGAAGAAACAGAAGATGATTTGATTGAATGAAAAGAAAAGGACCCTGTTATAACGTTGATTTTTCAGAGGGTGTCTGACCTAGATTAGATTAGAGTTTAATTCACTCATTTAAGACAGGACCATCACTAAAGGGTTTGTCTCTAGCAGATAAATGTTGTCCCTTTTATCAGCATTACTCCCTCCGACATGGTGATTTTTCATTGTGAATGATTGCAGCGATCCAGACACCCCCTCTGGTCTAAGGACTGTTAGATAGAGGGTTGCAGTTGGAGAACAAAGGACAGGAAGGAGGACTGTGTATCTCACTCTAAAGGTGGGGTCATTGAGGGGCAGGGTGGTCTCCAGGAGAATGGCTCTAGAGCTGGGGAACTGGAGGACAGACAGGAGGGACATCAGCTGAGAAACAACCTTCCTCTGATCTGAGGGTTTAGAGTAATCCTCCTCTTCACTCCTCTTTGATCTTGAACTCATCGCTGAGGACTCAAACTTTAATCCGCCTTTATTCTCCATCACATCCGGAACGGTTTAACTGTCGCTTTTTAATCCTACCTACCTTTATCACCCTCTGATCACTGGAGATCTATACCTGAGCCTCTATCTGTCTCCAGGGAGGAGGTGTTTACGGAGTGAATGTCAGTCCAGAGGTAGAGTCGATCATGGTGACGTTACCTTCTCCAGTTGTTCTATACAGATGGTGTGGGCGACGATCTTACAGGCGGCGCACTTCCTCCTGCTGACAGACTTTTGCTGGAGACAGAAACAGAAACGATGTAGGAGGAGTTGAGTTTTAATTCACAGGAAGACGGAAGTGAAACAACTGGCTCTGTGATCCTCAGGAGCAGTGATGCCATCTCACCACTAGGTGTCAGTGTTGTGCTGTTGTGAACTGACACCACAACAAGCCAGAAATTCAATCCACTGTTGAAAGCTAGTACACACCACTTAGACATTATTTTCTCAGGCAAAAACATTGTTTTTTTTTCATGCACTGATCAATTTTGAGATTTTGGGCTAGGCTATTTTTCTTCCTGAACATGTATTCTTTCAGAAAAGTCGAAAGAAATGGTCCACTTCAAGGTGGTTATTTTACTTTTTACTTTGTCTTCTATCGTCAGTAGATTTCTCCTAAATTTATTAATTACACAACACTATGAATGTATTTTAATGATTTTTTGATTGGATTGGATTGAATGTGTAAAATCAAATATAGTCAAAATATAATAACATTACACATTATATATAAATATTTCAAGTATCTAATAATATATGACCAATTCTTAATCCCCAGGGGAAACGTTATTAACGAAATATTCAGGTCATAAATTGTCATCTATAACAAATGTTTGCGTTGTCAATGTTACGTTAGTGAAATGGACCAGTATTCTGTGCATGTACCTTTATTTTTTTGATATCTATTTGTTAATTTTTCCCCTATTCACCTGTAGTGTCTCCCAGACACTGTTGGGCCTTATATTCTATCAATGACCAGTAGGGTAAAGGTCAGTGGCTATGGGAAAGTCCTTGACCCACTGATCAGAAGACTTAATCTACATCCATCTGTTCCTGGTGGATCCAACCTAATGTGGTAGAGCCTGCTTCAGATGTCAAAAGTGTGTGAAAGTTCAACTGTTCAGTCCAGTTTGTATTAAAGGTTTGTCTGTTGAAAATTGTTGATTGTGTGCCACTGCTGCTGAGTGCTGGCTATTTGTGTTTATTCTGACCTTTTTATGCCATGCACCTATACTATTTGGCATTTTGTAATTTCACAAATTCATAAAGAGCAGGAGGAAGGAGATACTCACCAGTGCTTTGGCAATACAGTGTTGTTCACCGACATAACAGTAATCTCCAGATGCATTGGTCTCAAACCAGATGTGGTCTCCATACACAGCTGACTCCTGTAAGAACAAGACACAGAGATATATATGTCCTCTACCAACACAGACAGGGCCTGTTGAAGATTCTGTTGAAGACCATAAGGCTTCCTCAGCTGAAGATCTTAAGGCTTCCTCACTTCAAGAACTTAAGGCTTCCTCAGCTGAAGAATTTAAAGCTTCCTCAGCTGAAGAACTTAAGGCTTCCTCAACTGAAGACCTAAAGGCTTCCTCAGCTAAAGAACTTAAGGGTTCCTCAGCTGAAGACCTTAAGGCTTCCTCAGCTGAAGACCTTAAGGGTTCCTCAGCTGAAGAACTTAAGGCTTCCTCAACTGAAGACCTAAAGGCTTCCTCAGCTAAAGAACTAAAGGGTTCCTCAGCTGAAGACCTTAAGGCTTCCTCAGCTGAAGACCTTAAGGGTTCCTCAGCTGAAGAACTTAAGGCTTCCTCAGCTGAAGACCTAAAGGCCTCCTCAGCTGAAGAATTTAAGGCTTCTTCAGCTGAAGACCTAAAGGCCTCCTCAGCTGAAGACCTTAAGGCTTCGTCAGCTGAAGAACTTAAGGCTTCCTCATCTGAAGAACTTAAGGGTTCCTCAGCTGAAGACCTTAAGGGTCCCTCAGCTGAAGACCTTAAGGCTTCCTCAGCTGAAGACCGTAAGGCTTCCTCAGCTGAAGACCGTAAGGCTTCCTCAGCTGAAGACCGTAAGGCTTCCTCAGCTGAAGACCTCTGTTTCCTTTTCCTCAGATCCCTGTTGTGTCACCCTGATCCCAGACTCACAGTCCAGTCCACAGTACTCCGGATAAGAGCCTCTGGGTCTGTCCTGGTCAGCGACGAGGTGCTGGGCTGGCAGGGTAGGTGGTGCAGTCCAGACTTGGCGATGGCTTTCCTGAAAACACAGACAGGCTGAATATTTATTATGAATCTAAAACTTCCTCAAGTCAGACTGATCTTTTATCCTGATCAGAAAGTAGCAACATCTAGTGGCCATTGTCATCAATATAGTTTTAGTGTGAAGGGAAACCAGCAAAGCAGGAATGTCATTGTAACCTCTAAACCATTGTGTTTTACTGTGCTTATGACAATAAACTTCTTCAATCAGGTTAAACATTAAACCTTCAGACCTACTCCTCTGTCTCATTGTCAATAATGTCTGGTCTAAACAGCTGTCACACAGGAAGTCCAGTGTTATGTTGAAGTGTCACGGAGGATGAGACAGAGGAACTGAACTGGAGTTCCATTAAACTAGTATTACTTAAACCTGAGTTTCCATGAGTCTTCATTGAACGACTGTCATGTTAAAGATATAGATGTTTCTTTGAAGGGGTGGTAACTGGTCTAGGACTCATTCATGACATCATCCACCACTTACAACTTCATTACTCCCTCATAACCTCATCACTCACTCATTCTTTCATCACTCACTTATTCATTCACTCAACATAACATCACAAGCTTGCCAAGGAAGAGTCCAATAACGCAACATCCACATAGACATAGACTGTGGATGTAATAATGAGAAAAAATAGTCAGAAACCTCATGGTCTATTCTTAAAATTGACAGACACTCTGGTTCCTCTTTCTGACAGTTTAACAGGAAGTTAAACCACCGCAAAATAAAACCATTAACCAGCAGAGTGAAGAATATAACTGAATGCATCTGATAGAGAACCATGAAGCGTCTCCTGGAGTCCGACTATCGCAGCATCTCTGATCTCCTGTCATTAACATCAGCAGATCCTCATTATCTGAGGAAACACTTAACCATCTGCGTAGACTTCCTCCTGATGATGATGATGGTCACTTCCCTTAGAAAACGCCGGTCATTTCCCCCTTTTCTTGTTATGACATGATAATGACCTGATGATGATGAAACTGATGAGACATCACATCTATTCTCAGGTCATTCTGTCAAGTCATAAATGACAACAAGCCTTGGTAGTAAACGGTGGATAGACTACTATTTGGCTGAGGGCTGTTAATAGATTAAAATATTGAATTATAAACAACCACAGAGTCCTAATATATCCCCAAATAAATCAGCTGTTCTGGGGTTTTTAGACTATTTTTTGTGTGTGTTCGATAGTTGATAAATATCAAAATGTTACTTTATTAAATATTGACCAAAAACGATGACAAAAACCTCACTACCCTTAGCAAAAAGCAGTTTATTCAAGTGTACTACAAGTATACTCATTTTATACTAAAACCGAAGCCATATACTTGAAAGTGTACTTTTGTGAACTTAAAATGACCTTATAAAGTATACTTCAATAAAATAAAATGTGGAGTAGAAGTATATACTTAGTACACTAGGAGTTTAGATGAGTGTACAGTACTTGTTTTATACTCTCAATGTTTCTCAAACTTTCCACATTGGCATACCTCTGTTCTGTCTGACCTGACACAAAACACAGTGGGATCCCATCCAGAAGTTCCAGCGGTGTCCCATTCTATCTATAGTACATTAATAGACAACAGCTGACAGCTTCTGTTACAATGTGTTCACTTCCTGTTACTGTTATCTAATTGAATTATTTTATCTCTATTAATTAACAACAAATAATTAATTCTAATCTGAAAAATCACTGCGATTGTCTCACTTTCTTTTATATGTTCACTTTTTGTTGTTGTTTGTTTTTTGTCACTATTTTGAATAATTCTTTATTACAAAAAAGTTTTTCAGCTCATGTAAACCTCACAGTAATATACAGGGCCATTGTATAGGGGAGAAAGGGGCCCAGCACCCACTAGGGCCCCACAAAAAACCCCAGTAGTCTAATCTTTGTATGACTGAATTATTCGACTAATACTGATGGTAATGCTGTAGCATAAAAACAAAGTAGGCGAAATAAAAAATGAGAATACATACGTAGTCTAAGAAAAAAAGTGGAAAAGTCAGGGGCCTACTTTAGTATTCTTTCAGGGGCCCCTGAATTCCTAGCAACAGCCCTGGTCATAAACACGTTTATATGCCAATGATATCGCTTTCCCACGCCCACAAATGAGACAGGAAGTGACATCATATCACATCATCACTGCTGGTAATGCATCATATTGGATCATGATGGCAACGCTGCAGAAAAGGCCAGAGGTCAAAGGTCACCGAAGATACGACATTAACCAGCAGGAAAAACCCTGATCCAGGACCAGTCCAGATCAAATTATGCAGCAAACACTGTTAGCAAATTAGTTTAGTCTGCAAGTACAAGCCTGTTTGTGTGTGTGTGTCTGTGTGTGTGTGTGTGTGCGTGTGTGTGTTACATACGACAGGAAGCTCTCCCATGTGTCCAGATAAGGATCGTAGTATATAGTTCCCTCATCCCTCCCCAGAGGTGAAGAAGTGCTTTTATGGAGCGGGGACCCAGAGGACATCCCATCTGGGTCGTCCGCCGCGGGACCAGAACTCAGACCTGCTGAGGTCAGCTGAGCCAGACTGGGGCTCGTGCTGGAGGTCTGGATGGGTTTCTGTACAATCCAGTGAGCCTGACCGGAGCTGCGCCGGTGGTATCGACCATAAATCCCATATCCGGCCACTCTGCTGTGAAATAAAGCGTCGGACGGGAGGATATTGGAGGAGTTTCTTCTCAGGCAGCGAGGTGGGCGAAGCAGAGGACGTGGCTTAATGTTCTCCATGACGACGGCCTGTGTTATGTGCATCTGAGAAGGATCCGTACCCCGCCCGATTCTGCTCTCCGCCTCTTCGTCGCTCCCTTCGTCTTCCGACTCGGAGCAGGAGTACAAGGACAAACCGGACTCCTCCTCGCTCCCTTCTTCCCGTTGTCCTCCCATCTGAACCACACTCGCGAGTAACATGGACGATCCAAGTAGATGAGGCTCGATGGACTTTACCTTGGAGGGACGCCGATGTCTCGTTGCTAAATAGGGGGCGGAGCCTGAGGCCCAACGACCACGGTGGGGTTTACAGTGAAAGGCCCTTCTTCCTCTTTTCACCGGTGCATCCTCTCGCTCAGCCCCGCCCATTGCCCCACCGGCGGCCGTTGCCCCCGCATCTACGACCGACTGCCGCCTCTGGCCGCTGGCCACCAGTAGACCCGCACTGGGACGCCGGCGCTGGTCCGGAAAGGCCGCCGGTAGACCAACAGAGGAGCGTCTGGACTGCATCAAAGCAACGGAGGGTAGACCGGCGCTGGAGCGTCTTCTGGCTTTGCTGGTCTGGACGGCGGGTCCCGGCGGACGCACTGTCGACTGACGCTTCTGACGCTTGCGGCGGCGGCCGAAGTGGCGCTGGAAGAAGAACTCCATCATGGCTCGGCTCCTCCTCCTTCCTCTGTCACCGGGTTAAAGGTCAAAGTTCACACATAATGTTTTAATCCAAGATACCTGGTTTCAATCCACCAAAACCCGGAGTCGGATGATGATGGTCCTCCTGCTGGTCTCTACTAGTCCAGCTCTGGTCTTCCTTTAGAAACTCTAAAGGATGAGTAGGTGGTGTCAATCAAATCTACGTTGTTCCATAAATGATCACATCAACAAAGAAAAGCGTTTTCTCAAAAGTAAATAAATAACCAACTGAAATAAAATGTAATCTTTGATTCATTAACTAATCAACCAGCTCATGAACTGATGCAGTGCTGCTCTCTTCATTAACCCCTTCAGTTCTCTATACATTCACAGATAAGGATCTTAGGAACTGGACCAGGATCCTTAAGGTCAGAACCAGGGTTATTCAATAATCAAAAACACTTGATCAGGATCATAAAACCTGGATTGGGATCCTTAAAGGGATAGTTTAACATTTTGGCAATAATTTCCATAATCCCTATAGTCATAGCAGTAGGTTCGTTACCTTTAATTGTTGGTGCAACGTGCAAGCTATTTTTAGAACGGCAGAGCAGAGCCATGAGCTGCTCAGAGCTACGCTACGGAGGCTCATGGGATTTCTTGGTTTCCACCAGAGTGTTGTGGAGTTGTCGGATTGTGTATTTGATGAGTTTGATGAGGGAAACCAAGAAATCCCATGAGCCTCCATAGCGTAGCTCTGAACAGCTCACGGCTCTGCTCCGCCGTTCTAAAAATAGCTTGCACTGACAATTAAAAGTAATGAAACTGCCTGTCAATCTGTATGTTTGATCTAAGCTGTGTCATTAAACCTTTAGTTTGACAGTCACAATGACACAGAACAAGGAGGAGGTGTCTGATCAGTGAAGCTGGTGTTGTACAGTTGTCTAAAGACTGGTCTGAAGCTTTTTACCTCAAGAGTCAACGCCCAACACTTGACCTTAACCTAATGGAACAGGAACCAGCTGAGGGGAGGAAGAAGGGGAGGCAACGTTTCACAGCCACTACCTGCTCTTCATAACAGGCTGCCGTGAATGTGAATAGAAACATGCACAAAACACAACATCCTCCTCCTCCTCCTCCTCCTCCTCCTCATGACCTGTTACCACCGACACCAGGCAGCTGCACTTCCAGGACGCTCACAAACCGGTAAAAGTTAAGTAGAGCTGAACTGAATGCCAAAAGCAACAGGCTGAGGAAGTCAACACTGCACAAGGCTGTGAGGCTTCTCTCTAGTTGTGATTCGTTAACTAATGGAAATACCAGCAGACTCCTACAACTTTATAGAGCCTAGAATAAAAACCAACAGGTCAGAATGAATGAAATTATTGAGTATCATTAGACCTGACATGTTTTCACCTTCTCCTTTACATACAAACACAACAACAACAACAGTAGGATATTTGATTAGTTTGATGAGGGAAACCAAGAAATCCCATGAGTCTCCGTAGCGTAGCTCTGAGCAGCTCACGGCTCTGCTCCGCCGTTCTAAAAACAGCTTGCACAGACAATTAAAGGTAACGAACCTACTGCTATGACTATAGCGATTATGGCAATGGGCCAATTTGCCAAAATGTTGAACTATCCCTTTAAGGTCGTGATGAGCACAGGCATCAAAGCTAACATTTAATCCCAGATCGAGTTCTCAGGTGGACTTGCTTCCAGGATCTATCTGAACATGAGAATCATCTCTCCACCTGTGGCTCCGAATCTTGAGGTATTCAGTGAAGGCCATTCTGCTGAGTCGGCCCCGTATCACTTTTTGCTGAGAGCGGCAGAAGCCTGAACTATCGGTAAAATGAGTCTGTGTCTGAGCAGGAACACTGAAACTCTGCAGCTTCGCATTACTCCAAGAAACTGAGACTAACAGAGCAGATGCATCACTTTCACCCCAGTCCAATGATTTACATCTTGACTGTCACATTCAATGTGACTCAATAAAAAACAGTTATGGCTATTAACTAGACAGAATCCAGTTTATGTGTGTACATAATAAACATTTTGAGTGTATGTGGTTAGGATCCATCCTCTCATTAATTCTAGGGGCCCAGCGCCCCGTGGGCCCCACAAAAAACCCCAGTAGTCTAATCTTTGTATTGATTTATTCTGCATAAGACCCTGATAGTAATGCTGCATTAGCATCAAAACAAAGTAGGTGAAATAAAAAATGATAATACGTACGTAGTCTAAGATAAAAAAAAAATTTAAAAAGTGGAAAAGTTAGGGGGGAGGGGCCCACTTTAGTATTCTTTCAGGGGCCCCAGAATTCCTAGCAACAGCCCTGCTCTCAACAGGTGTCTACATCAACATGAACAAAAGCTAACATCTGCTAGCTTAACCACAGCATCTCTATCGTCACATCTGTTATTTCCTGTTGCAGACACAGTCGAACGCAGCGCAACTGACCCTCAGCTTGTCACTCACAGTGTCATTAGAACGGCGAAGACGCGCCACCTGCAGACGGTTGAACGCGTCGAGAAGCTCTGTGGTTGAGCTGAAAGAGGCCAACGAACCGAAGTTACCAGAAACACAACGACTGAGTCAGAACCAGACCGCAGCGCTCCGTCTACCCCACCGAACTCAGCGGACGCCAGCGTGATGAGTCACGTTTCTGACATATAAAATGTTGAGAGGAATATCATGTGACTTCAGATGAGAACAGGATAAATGTGCGTGCAGCTTAGAAACCACCACAGAGTGACAGGAAGTCCCATCACACAATCATCGGCGCTGTGAAACCTCCACTGCTCACTTAATCCCCCGCCTAATGCGCCGTCACAAAGGTCAGGGGTCGGCACGGTAACGGCTGGCTGTCGCAGAGCCACAGTGAACTTACACATCTGTGGGCTGGGGTGATGTTCTTTATTTAGAAGCAGATCACATCTCAACCTGTCACATTTACATTTTATGTTCAGAGCGAACAAACGGATGAAAATAGATCAGTAGAATCAGTAGAATGACATGTTGGGTAATGAAACCCAAGAAGCTGGTTGATGTCTGGTGGGAGCCAAAAGCTTCCAAAGCGTCAAAAACGCTCGAGGGAGGGCTTCAGACAAGACAGCTCCCAAAACGGCAAATATTTTCAGCCGCTTTGGCCGCTCGTCACTTGACTGACGTCAAAGGTCGATCGCACTGGTCACTGGGCAGCCGAAATACAAAAAAAAAAAAACAACACAACAGGCAGCCGGAGGACGTCTCTATTCTGACAGGCTGCCGCCGAACTGCGTCATAGCTAATTATCCTAAAGTTAACCAGGGCTCAACTTCTCGTCTGGTGACGCTTTGGAAGCGCAGCAACGCCTGTTGACGCTCACGCCTGGGATCCACTGGCGTCAACTCGATTTCTCGCCAGACGCGACACCTCTAAAAAAACTGACGTTTTGGTAGGCGGGAACACAGATCGGCGAGTTAGCGGAGAGGCACGGACAGTGGATAAGCAGACCCCCGCCCCTCCGAGCAGTTCTCTCCATTGGACAGTGACCCTGCGTCGGACGGTTTGACGCGTCCCATAGAAAATGAATAGGCAGCTGCGTCGCGTCGGACGCAACGAACGCCAGTGGATCCCAGGCGTCACGCCTAGGATCCACTGGCGTCAAGGCGATTTCTCACCGGACGCGATGCCTCGGCATCAACGGACTTTTTGGTAGGTGGGAACACAGAGAGGCACGGACAGTGGATAAGCAGACCCCCGCCCCCCCGAGCAGTTCTCCCCATTGGACAATGACCCTGCGTCGGACGGATTCATTTTGGACGCGCCGCAACTGCTCGAACGGACGTGCCGCCTACCCAGAATGCTTTGCGGGGGCGTCATTAACGGTTTGACGCGTCCCATAGAAAATGAATTGGCAGCCGCGTCGCGTCGGATGAAACGAACGCCAGTGGATTCCAGGCGTCAGTGTTGCCGGGCTCTCATTACTTCCGGCGTCTTGACGCACAGTTAGACTCTGGTTGGACTCTGGCGGGATGCTGGCGGGATGCTGGCGGGTTGCTGGCGGGATTCCAGCTGGAGCCTGGCTTAAGTTTCAACTAAGATAATGTTATAAGTGCTGAGTTTGTGTGAACCACCACCTGATGACATCACCGTTAACACCCATATGGAAAAAAAAACACATGGCTCCACATGGCGGTGCCGTGCTCCTGCTGTCACCTATAAACACCACGGAACTGATCAGGGATCAGATAAAATCCTCTGAATCTGATTGTCAATACCTCCCATGCTGACATCAGCCTCATGCACATCTGTACTTTCCTCCACTTTAAAACAGCTGTTCTCTAACCCGCACCCCCCCCCCCCTCCATCCTCTTTGTCTCTTACATCTCCATAATGACCCTGTGTTTCTCCAGCTGTTACATAACAGCTGCCGTTTACAATGATAATCCCTGACCATAACGGGGGTGAGAGAGAGACAGAGAGAGCACTGAGTGATGACACGTCACCCACCTGAGTGCATATTTGCATGTGAACACAGCTCTTTGTTTCACATGGAGGCCGACAAACATCGTCATCCACAAACAGGGTAGGACTCCTGACGAGCACGGAGCAGCGAAGGTGCACACGGAGCAGAGCGTCAGGAAGGAAGCTCAAGTCAAACAAAGTGGTTTCCACTGATGAATGAAGACTCTCCGTTATGCTGGAACTACTCCTGTCCTCTTCATTCTAACTTGGGTTGAGTTTCTGACAATACCAGCTAAGCCCGTCACAGAACAGACAGAACTAGAGCCGGATTCTTTAGGACTTTAGGCTGAACTTGGGTTGCTAGAAAATATTATTATCAACAAAAACAGCAACAGTAAGACATTGTGATACGTTATCGTAATATTTTATTCTTTGAAGCGTACCATATCGTCACACAATCTCAATTTCAAGAAGCAGCTTCATTAATTTTTTTTAAAGGGATAGTTCAACATTTTGGCAAATTGGCACATTACCATAATCCCTATAGTCATAGCAGTAGGTTCGTCACCTTTAATTGTCGGGGCAAGCTATTTTTAGAACGGCGGAGCAGAGCTGTGAGCTGCTCAGAGCTACGCTACGGAGGCTCATGGGATTTCTTGGTTTCCCTCATCAAACACAAGACACATAACATTCTGAAAGACACCTCCCATCCTGCCAACCACCTCTTTGAACTGTTGCCCTCAGGGAAACGCTACCGGTCCATCAGAACACGCACCACAAGATTCATGAACAGTTTCTATCCCAAGGCCATCACCATACTCAACTCCGACCTGAAACAAATCCACCAACTGCCAACATAACAATAACTCACACAATGCACTGCACTTTATATTATATTATATTATATTACATATGCACTTTTCACTGTCTTGTTTTGTTTTTAATGCATACAAGGACGGAGTAAATGTTGTGATGGCGTGAATGTGATGAGATGATGCATGGATGAACATAATATATGTTTTTTTAGAATGTCTAATATTTTATCGCTATCGAGCCCAGCATGAGTGAAATGAAATTTCGTTGTACTAACATACAATGACAATAAATTTATCTTTAATCTTTAATCTTTAATCTTTAAAACTCATCAAATACACAATCCAACAACTCCACAACGCTCTGGTGGACAAGTTGTGACTACTACTTTCTCACCTAAAAATGTTGATAAAGTGATACATTTACAGAGTTTAGAGCAAAAATGAAATCAGCTTCTGAATGCTGATTTCAGCTCAGGTAGGAGGCAGGCTACCACTACCCATACACTTCCAGTGTTTGAGCTAAGCTAATTACGGGCGATACGGCTCTATCTCCCTTGTTACTGCACGCACAGTAGAAAGGATGGTGTCTATCTGCTGGTCATGGACTCGGGAGTGAGGCAGGACACGAAAAAAATGCTTTATTTAGGTGTACCTAGTACAATCTGAGACGGGAGGAGCAGGTTCCATCCTCTGGAGACCAAGAGCAGGAAGGCTTTCAAGGATAACAATGTGGTGTTGTGGGTGAAAACGATCGCTTTATTTAGGTAAGGGGGTCATTCTGGTGGCAACAATCACATTATCTAGGTCATGGATCAGATGTGGTTTTGAAGAAATGACACTGACATCTCATTGGTGGGACACTGACAAAGAAGACCAGATCTGTGTTGACGGAACAAGTCCAAAAGTCTGGAACTGGTGCTTTTCATGGAAAGAATAAAGACTATGTGTGTGAGAGAGAATCCAGAGCTCTGTGCTGCTGGATTAAATATTTACATAGAAAATAGTAGCGTACTATGCAAATACACAGCCGTCCACAGCAATGTGGTTTTCCTCTACTGGGGAAAGACCCAACCTTCTAGATATAGAATGAGTGGGAGCCACAGGTGGACTGGTATCATTTCCATTGAACAAACTCTAAATATCCATAATTTGACTATAGCCTCACCACAGCTGGATTCATTGCAGTGCGTCATCAGGAGGACATCTCGCATACCGAGGATTATCATCAGTGTTTAGACCACGGAGACAAAACTGCCCAGAGACCTGGAAGGTTATTTATATCATTTCAAAGTAAAGGCCATGAGCAAGCACGGCGAGGCAGAAAACAAGGAAGCAATTCAGGAAGAGTTTAAAAGTATCCGAGTGAGCAACAGTCAGAACAGACTCTAGTCATCACAGATGATAGAACATGGAAAGAGAGGCTAGGGATCTGGTCTCTGTGGTCCACAATGTTTAGACCTTTATATGGATCCAGTCTGGACTCATTTGGAATTTGGAATTTGGAATTTGCAGACAAGACCAAGGATCTCCTACAGTTACAAGGTTGAGTGAAAAAGGTGAAACACTAAAAAGAAAGATCAGATTTTGGTCTCTAGAAACACTCTCCATAACAACGTTAGCGAACCGCTAATTATTAGCCATGTTTGGTCTGGCACATGTGTGACCGATCGGTACCATGGGAACGATCTTAGGCCTTGGTTAGCCTCAGAGTTAGATGGCTCCATCTCTCTGCACCAGCCGCCGCCTGCATCGCCCCCCCCCGCCCGCCCCTTTCCCCTGCTGTTAGACCGGCCTGCCCTCCCTTCCCATGGACCAGTCTGCCATCCAGTCCCTGTGTCATAAACTAGGAACTGTGTTCTTGTCTGTAACAATACAGTATCACTGTCCCGTCTGTCCGTCCTGGGTGAGGGACCCCTCCTCTGTTGCTCACCCTAAGATTTCTCCTGGTTTTCCCTGTTATAAGGGTTTTCCATGGAGGTTTTCCTCAGTGGATGTGAGGGTCTAAGGACAGAGGATGTTGTCATGATGCCATGTAAAGCCCTTTGAGACAAACTGTTGGTAAAAACAGTGTGAAACCCACTCTATGAGAAAGTTTAAGACTACGTTACGAAACACCCTTGTGAAACTGGCCCTCGGTGGTTGAAGACCTCAGGTACCTGCTTGGTCCTTGGCCACAACCTTCAACTTCTCTATAGTGTTCAGCCATCAATCCACTTTCAAGCAGAAACGTCACATTAAACCAACATCAGACGGGTTGCATTTAAATCAGACCGAGTGTCTGGTTTCATGGGGATTAATTCATGAAAAATACACTTTTTATATCCACCCTCTCTCTAAGTGGAGCTGTGTTTTGGCTCTAGGGAGCAGACGTGTTGTTACCGCCCTCCTCCTCTGTTATCAGTGTAAATGGTGACATGTTTTCACCCGAAACAGCTGCTTTTATTTCAGCCTAATGCCTGGACTTTTATACACAAATGCTGCTCAGACCAAATCCCAGCACTTCTGTCTAAAGCTCTACAACACAGACAGAAACAGGATGTGAGAATCACACAAACACCAAAATGAACTGTTGTGAAAAAGGATGCCTACTACGAATGACTGACTGTGTCCAACTGTGTCTTTGTGCAAGACCGTCTCTAACGGTGTCCAATGTGTTCCTGTGTCCAACAGTGTTTCTAAGCGTGTCCACTTGTGTCTCTAACTGTGTCCAACTGTGTAAGACTGTATCTTAACTGTGTCCAACTACATCTCTATGTCTCTAACTGTGTCTTTGTGTATGCCAGTGTCTCTCAGTGTCTCCAACTGTGTCTCTGTGTCCAACTGTGTCTCTGTGTAATCTTTAACTGTGTCCAACTACATCTCTATGTCTCTGTGTCTTTGTGTATGCCAGTGTCTCTAGGTGTCTCCAACTGTGTCTCTGTGTCCAACCGTGTCTCTAATTGTGTAGGATGGTGTCTCTAAGTGTGTCCACCTGTGTCTCTGACTGTGTCCAACTGTGTCACTCGCTGTCTCTGACTTCTGACTTTGTCTGTCCCACCCCGACTGCGTCCTTCTATCTGCACCAGTAGAGTCTAGAGGGTTTCCAGCTGCTGAAAGTCCAGCTGTGCTCTCTGCTTGTCCCCTCGTCCTGCTTTCACGTTGTTTAACCCCGAAAGGTCACGGGGCTTGTAGAAATTGTGGGAAACGGTGTACGATCAAACTCTACTTTTTTTTCTTTTTTTTTTTTGTAATTCTACAATCGGCATCTCTACATCTGAACATACGCAACGCGGACTGATAAAGCCTGTGCTGTTGTATCCTCCGCTTAATTATCACCATGGTTGCACATATCAGTGGTATTTTAAATGTGGTTTTCTTGAAACTTAACTATCAAAGCCATTTGTGATGCGTAAGTGAGATCCCCTTAGCAAAAAATAGTTTATTAAAGTGTACAAGTATACTCATTTTATACTAAAACTAAGGCAGTATACTTGAAAGTGCACTTTTGTAAACTTAAAATAACCTTATAAAGTATACTTCAATAAACTAAAATGGGGATTAGAATACTTAGTACACTAGGAGTATATAGAGTGTACTTGTTGTATACTTGAAAGTGTACTTTTGTAAACTTAAAATATTAAATTAGTATACTTTCTAGTATGCTACAAGTACATGGACCATAGTATACTTGCTATACTTATACTTATACTCAAGCATACTTAATAAAATAAACTTCAAGTATACTACTTTTTGCAAAGGGTCTACTGGATTCTACTGAACGCTTTGACACCCACCGGCCCACCAAGAATCCGAAGTATCCAAATTTTAAAAACAATGGCGCATTTTCTTATTTTCACAATAAAAACAGGTGGTTTTGTTTGAAATAGTACAAAAGTTCCTCCCTCAGTGATGTTGACCTCCACCATAGCCTACACCATAGGCTACAAAGCTGTGGGAAACGCTGTAGTCCAACCTCACGGGGTCATTGCACTACGGCTGGCCAGATCCTTGCCTTATTAGTCAGGGGAGCTTCAGCTTTCTTTCTTTACCTCTGACTGAAAACTATTAAGAGCACAGCACTGCATCAGCTGCTACAACACTACTTTATTTACCAAGTCCACTTCACTGAGCTGGTTGATTTTATTTCTCTTTTTTTTTAACAGCAATCCTGATAAATTATTATCATTATTGCTAAATTCTCTTATTCATCTAATAAATATATAAAAAAAAAATACAAAGAGGAAATTATGAGCCAACCTGAAAAAGGAGAGGGAAACTATCCATCCATGCTCCACTCCTCTCTCTCATCTAGGCTATCTATCCGTCTCCGAGCTAACACTAACCCCGGCGTAGAGAGAGCGCCGAGAGCAGAGAGGGAGAGGGAGGGGTGAGAGACATCGGCACAGCGGTGGGAGGGAGGAGAGAGAGAGTGGGTGTGGCCCAGAGAGAGAGAGAGGGAGGGAGAGAGGACTAAAATAACTTGGTGTACTTCCTTGACAAGCTAAGTGCAAAAGTATCTGATAAATGTACACACACACACACACACACACACACACACACACACACACACACACACACACACACACAGAAAGAGAGAGGAAACAGAGATCGTGACTGTGACATTGTTACATCCTTTCATACCACTGTTTAGAATTCAAGAGGGAATTACAGGAAGCACAAGTGTGAATTAATGAGCGTCAGCCATTTGAATCTGCCACATAATTAACCATGTGTGAGATACTGCGCTCACCTTTGACATTTTGTCGTTTTCTTTTAGGCTACAATTTCAAATAATCACAAGCATTTCATGCTGCAAAATTATTTTAAAAAATCAACAATAATAGTCAACTAAATTATTCCTATGTTTTTATGAACATGAGTGATGAACAAACTTGGAAGTTGGTTGACTGATTGTCCCAGTCCTTTACATTTAACTTAATATTAGCCCTCCTAGGCTAATTAGCTACATGCATGCTAAAAGTAGCTAACCCTGGCCGCTTGACTCAATCTGGCTTATAGATGTAGATGCTACGTTGAGTTTGGTGTCCATATGCACTTCATATGAACACCATGTTTTCTAGCTGCTGTTGAGTGTAAATGTTTGGCAGCTGTCAAATGTCCAATGTCAAAGCAATGTAAGGATTAAATGTCCTACATTTATTTTGAATTGTGTAGGCTACCAGCACCTCCAGGATTTAGACTGTAACGGTTCCTCCTGCTAGTCAAGCTAACTAGTTGGTAGCTAGCTCTGCAGCTAACGTGAAGAATGAGACCTGCATGCCATCACTAACTACCCTTAGCTATGGTGAGCTAACAAACATAAGCCAACTGTCCTAGCTAGTGAACGTATGTTACACTGAGACTTTGAACATTATGGTGTCTGT
Source organism: Decapterus maruadsi (assembly GCA_030347415.2). Taxonomy (NCBI): domain Eukaryota; kingdom Metazoa; phylum Chordata; class Actinopteri; order Carangiformes; family Carangidae; genus Decapterus; species Decapterus maruadsi. Next base: position 41,375,811 of record CM064886.1, read on the forward strand.
GTTTACACCAAGCACTTTACATGTGACGAGAAAAGAGTAGACCACCATGTTTGCTGGCTGCTGTTGTTTTGAGTGTAAATGTTGGGCAGCTAACGTGGATAGTTGTAAGACTCAACAGTCCAATGAATATTGTGTACGAAGAGACCTCCAGGATTTGGACTGTAGCCAGTCAAGCTTGCATGAAGAATTTTCAACAGTATCAGGGTCAGCACTCCCATATCAAAATGTCAGTGTTTTATATGAAAGACAATGGAAGTTAAGCTAGCTAAAAGAAATGTGAATTGTGTGAATGCTAGTTAGCTGGCAGAAGTCTACACATATCTCTTTTGGAGGGTCCAAAATACCTTCCCATTCACCTGAATAAGAGTCTTTCAGCTCTGTGATAATTAATCAGTGGATCAATACTGACCATGAGCCTCCTTTAAAACACACACCATTGCAATGCAGCACACACACACACACACACAATAAGACAACCAGATGAACCAATTAGCCGCCGGTGCTGCACCACGATCCCTGCTCTCCACGTCAACAGCCGAGCTGGAGGCAACAACTGTCACCGTTGTTTCTGTTGGCATGTCAACCGCCGCCCCCATTGCCCATGTCAACCGCAGCCCGCATTGCCGTGGGAATCGCGTCTCCCCAATCACATGACGAATGGTGACCCACTGGCAAGGTTAAAGACACACAAACACATGCACAAACACACACTCACATTGAACTAATCCGTATCCTGCCTTGACTCACCAGTACGACAGGAAATAAAACAGATTCTGTTTTCGGATGTCGGTGGATCTGAGATATGTGTGTGTGTGTTTTTGTGTGTGTGTGGTGTTGTTGTTGTTATCACAGCTGTCTCAGTGTGACACATCTGTCCAGATGCTGTGAGATCAGGGCAGGAGGCTCCACCTGCTGGCCCCAGTCGGTTACTGCCCCCTCAAACCAAAAAGCTCTCGCTCCCGTCCTACCTTCTGAAGAGTTTGAGTCCCGTGAAGGACTTGGAGCAGCCGGTCAGCGCCTCCTTCTCCTCCTCCACGTTATCTGGGGGGGGCGAGGTGGAGCTGGGGTGGAGGGTGGAGGAGGAGGAGCGCAGGGAGGCGTTGGAGGATGTGGATCCAGAGCTGAACTCCCCATCGTCCCCTTTGACGTCCAGTAGCCCTGGAACCTGTCCGGACCCGAGTCCTGCGCCGGAACCTATTCCCAGGTCCAGATCCATGACAGGTGAAGTGTTCAATCAATCACTGAAGGGGGGAGGGCTCTGTCACATTCTGCCAAGGATGAGCTACACCAACTAGAATTATGGGTATGTCCTTCAAAAACTTTAGGATGCCGAGTCCTTCTGTGACTGAAATAGCGGATGTCCCCTGTGTGGTCCAAACATGTCCCAGAGGAGGACTCGAAACGGTCCCTGGAAGTATTCCAAATATTTCCAAAAAGGAATTCCTTTAGAGGGATTCCATGTAGAGTAGCAGACTGCAGGTCCTCACAGCATCCAACAGGATCAACTTTAAGATCCCGGACTGGACTTGATCCAGTACACAACTTCTCATTGGTGGTAAATCTGACCTGTAGTTGCCCTACAACAAAAACCCAACCTGAGGACACTACAACAGAACAATTCCAGTTCCAGTTCCAGTTCCAATTCCAGTTTAATGTTGTTCCATTCCGGAACTTGACATAAAAGTTACTGATCCCTGAATATGATGGTCTGGATGGAGTTATATGATAATAAAAGTACTAACCTCACAGTACTCAAAGTATTAGTGGAACTACAATGAGTCATTACTGCTCCTCTTTACCGCTCCAGGACTTCAAACATGGCCGCCCTGCAGAGTCAATAATCCACATGCCAAAGGTCCTTTACAAGATACACAAGGTGTGTATGTGTTGGAGTGTGCGTGGATTAGTGTCGAGTCCTGAAGAAGAGATAATCCTCCCAGCATTCCTCCCCACGTCTCGGCTCAGAGCTGTCAGCAGTAGTATCACTGTTCCTCTCCTTCTATTTCCTCTCTTTCTCTCTCTGTTTGTTCTTCTGTTTAACTTCTTCCTCCTCCTCTTCCTCCTTTCCTCCTCTTCTGCTTCTTCTCGTCTGGGTTCTCTCGCCTCCTCCTTCGCTCCTCTTTCCTCTTCTTTCTTCTTTAGTTTCTCGTTCGGTTTAATTACACTCCATGTGAGGCAGGCAGACGCTGACTGACACACACGCACACACGCGCGCGCACGCACCCACACACACTCTGAGCTGCTCGCTGCTACACTTTGGTAAACACACACTCTGCTCTTCTACTACCCGCCCGGCTCAAACCAGGAAGTGGGTAATGACAGCAATCAGGGCCTCGGTCTTAGCTGCCCTGCTTTATGCCTGACTGAAACTCTCTACACAGCTGTTACTATAGGAACCGGCGGAGTGAAATCACCGTGACAACAGTCGTACACCAGCTTTATCGCATCAACAGAAACATTAACCTGCTTCTTGACCTTTGACCTGTGGACACTCACTGTAAAAACACCTGAGATTCAAAATCTTTGAAAACCAACGGCATCATGGGAAAACAACGGCTGAGAGCTGTGTTTTTGTTTCACGAGGTTTCCCACAATGCAAAGCGTGGTCTCTTTTTCTCAGTTGTGTTTTTGTCTCTGATTTGTCCTCATGTCTGTCTCCATCTCTGACTAAAATAACTCCCGTCTCTGTCTCTGTGTCTGTGTCTCTCCAACTTTGTCTCCGTCCTCCCCTCTGTTTCTGCAACTCTGACACAGTCTTTCTGTCTCTGTGTCCCTCTCACTGTCCTTCTGTCTCTGTGTCTCTCTCACTGTCTTTCTGTCTCTCTCACTGTCTCTCTGTCTCTCTGCAACTCTGACACGGTCTTTCTGTCACTGTGTCTCTCTGAAACTATCTTTCTGTCTCTGTGTCTCTCTCTGACACGGTCTCTCTGTGTCTCTTTGTCACATTAGAACATACGTCCAACTCTAGACACACTCACTCACATTACCAAACACCACTGAGAGAAAAGCACAGACGGATCCTTCTTCTTTGTATTACTATAAATGACCACAAGAGGGAGCTGTCCAATGGACATGCAAGCACAGTGTGCAGTATAGCTTTTTATTTTATGTTACTAATGGAAGTTTAAGCATTTTAATATAAGTACTTGGAGTTTATACTGTTTAATGTTACGAATGAGAGTTTATTGTTAATGTTATTAATGAGAGTTTATATTGTTAATGTTACTAATGAGAGTTTATACTGTTTAATGTTACAAATGAGAGTTTATACTGTTTAATGTTACAAATGAGAGTTTATACTGTTTAATGTTATTAATACAGTAGGAGTTTATATTGTTTAATGTTATCAATGAGAGTTTATACTGTTTAATGTTATTAATGGGAGTTTATATTGTTTAATGTTACTGTTAGGGTGAAAATTCTCTTAACACTGACATGTTTTCCATTTATTAACTGGGTTTGATATTGTGCCTTACTAACTAACAAATAAAACAGAGCACCATTTTCTCACTGACTGACTGATAGAGCTGAGCCAGTATCTCTACACTGGAGACTGCAAAACTCCACACAGACACCTCATCAGAACCAACACTGAACATGAACATGAATATTCTCCACTTTGACATTACTGATCAACACTGAATATATCTCACTGATGATTGTTTTATTAGATTGAGCACTTACACATTTTACCCATTTAAACAAGTTATGTGAAACTCTTGTCTTTATGTAAGTTGTAGAAACATTTAGTCTCATGTTTTAACTATTTGTGTCTTGCATTTTTTGACTAACCTATTGAGTTTAGAGACAACTTAAACTTGTAAGCAAACCATATAGATTTGTGTTAAGCCTGATTCATAATGCAATAAATATCAGTAACCTGTTCGATCATTCAGAGGTAACCTGAGGGCACACAGAGCCACAGAGAAAGCAAAACATCTCCAAGGCCGAAGGAAGGGAGGATGAGAAGCCTGTGAGCTCTGCTGAATGAACCATTGTAAGGAAGAGTTTTAATGATCTGTATTATCTGCCCTGAACCCTCAGACACCTGGGATGGAAGTTATGTCAGTGTAGGGAGGACTTTGTTGTGTTTCAGGCCCAGAGGTTCGTGTGCTGGGAAGATGGGACCAACCTGTGGCAGCCAGAGGGCTAAGTCTAAACCACAGCCACTCCCCACCTGTTTTTGACCAATAAGAATTAATTACACACGCATAGTGCGAAGTATTAAGAATTAAGGTAACGCCTTTGTCTTAGGCAGAACACAGAGAATTCTGGCTCTCTTGGGATGGTGGTTGCAGCTAACTGCTTGCAGACTGCGATTTCCTGAACAGGAGAGTTTTTTGTATCTGATTCCTTTGATGATCCAATTTAATAAATAGTTAACCGGAACGTCGTTGTTTGTCCTCTCTTAGAATAAACGAACACGCATGTCAGTGTTCCTGTTTTTTCAACCTGACATTACCAATGGAAGTTTAGACATTTTAATATAACTAGGCCTACTTGGAGTTTACACTGTTTAATGTTACTAATGGGAGTTTATACTGTTTAATGTTATAAATAGGAGTTTATATTGTTTAATGTTACTAATGGGAGTTATATTGTTTCATAATACAGATGCAAGTTATACTGTTTAATGTTCAAATCCAATCCAATACACTTTAATATTACTAAAGGAAGTTAAATGTTCAAACTGAGGTTGATGCTGTTGAACATTACAGCCGGTGGAGCTCAGACCTGGATAAACCTGCGGAGGAGGCTTGGATTTTTGTATCTGTGGCACGGAGTCACAGATTCCTGCAGGAACTATACATAGACTGTTTATCAAACTCCTCTTTCATCACCGTGATGTCAGCATTACTTAACCGTTCCCTGTCCTGACTGTTACATAAAAATATATATCTGTTTTATATAGAAATCAAATAAAGTGAGGGGGAACGGGAACGAGGAGAAGCTGCTGTTGTTTTGGTGCAATGTGATTACGGTTTCAGTCGTATTGAAAGACAGAGTGGATCTTATAAATATGCACACACACACACACACACACACACCTGCTCCTCTTCATTGTGTTACCACTCTTCCCTCTCATCCCTCATCCTCCACCCACTCAGTATATCCATGACAAATAAAATGACACACAGATCCTTTTAACTCCCACACACACACACAACCACAACCACAACCACACACACAACCACACACACACACAGCTGACCTGTTTTCTCTGTGACACAGGATTCATTTTGAATTCAAACATTAATCCCGAGCCTGACCTTCATTGTTCCCGATCAGTTGGAGTGTGGACATCGGCCCAAACGCATCAACCTGAATTTAATGTTTCATCTTTATGTACAATGTGCTTATTATGGGAGTTTGTGCGTCTGAATCTGCTCCACTGTTGCATATGGCCGTGGGGGCGTAGGTTTGGGCTCAACACCCTGCAGAGGAGGGATATTTTTATTTTTAATAACACGACCAGTCAAACGCGACGATGCCTGAGCCGGTTGTCTTGGATACGCAGCCTCCGGGAAGGATTTTAATGTGACTGTAACTGTAAATATGAGGCCAAACAAGTTAACACAAGTAGCCTATGGGCAAAGCTACTGCAGGCCAATCTGCACACTACTCCAGCTGGTAACATGTGTCATGTCCAAGGCTTACTCAGGCCAAAGTCCTATGTTACCATGGTAGCAATTAATGTGCAACAGAAATACAAGGAAGTATGATTCATAATGTGTAGTTTGCAAAAAAAATAAAATAAAAACATGTGATGGAGAAGAGCAGGTAGAACATGAGGGTTCTGTTTTATTATGATGTAATACTGAAGAGACTCTTTATCACCTGTGACGAGCAGACAAACAGGAAACAGGTGTGATGGCTGAGTCGCAGCAGGTGGAGTCCACACTACCTGGAGCCTGGAGGGCCGCAGCCATCAGTGTGTGTGTGTGTGTGTGTGTGAGAACTTGTGAGTGAGAGACATAAAGATCTTAATAAAAAGCACTACATGAATTGAGCCATTTTTCATTTTAATATTGAACTATTAGTGTAGTGTAGTATAGTATAGTATAGCACTACTGGACAATGCCGTGTGCAAAAGTTATTTTATGCTTTTTATTATTTAATTTTTGTGTTGATTGAATTATGGTTTTATTTGTATACTGTTAAGCACTCTGTGTACTTGTACTACGAAGGGTGCTATATAAATAAAAATGTACTGCACTACACCACACTACATGGCACTGTACTATGCTATGCAATGCCATACTATACTATACTATACTATACTATACTATACTGCAGTTTAAAGGGATACAGTAGTTCAACATTTTGTCAAATTGGCCCATTGCCATTAGCCAGGCTAGCGCCGCCTAATGCTTCCGACCAATTTCATTTGCCTCCACCATATAGTCAGGAAACTAGTAACGCGTTTCCGTTTGCTCAGCGATGACGTTGAACTCAAGCGCTCAAGCTTAACCTATGAGTTTAACCGGTGTATAGCACACGTGACCACCAAGCAGCAGCGATTAGTTGAAGCAAACATAAGCAACCGCCTCCCGGAAGCAAACGAATCCCTATGGCTCGTGTTCAGACGCTCTATGAAATGGAATGAAATAAGCGGCTGATGCATCAGGCTACATTGCCATAATCCCTATAGTCATGGCAGTAGGTTCATTACCTTTAATTGTCGGTGCAAGCTATTTTTAGAACGGTGGAGCAGAGCCATGAGCTCATCAAACTCATCAAATACACAATCCAACTGTTGATGAAAAACTGTCCCTGAAGGCAACGTGCATCAGCGGTTTTGCATGAATTTCCCTCTAAAACAACTCTGTCTGGTAACGTTGTGTTATTATCTCATAGCGTGGTGAATGTGCAGGTCACAACTTGTCCACCAGAGCGTTGTGGAGTTGTTGGATTGTGTATTTGATGAGGGAAACCAAGAAATCCCATGAGCCTCCGTAGCGTAGCTGTGAGCAGCTCACGGCTCTGCTCCGCCGTTCTAAAAATAGCTTGCACCGACAATTAAAGGTAACGAAGCTACTGCTATGACTATAGGGATTATGGCAATGGGCCAATTTGCCAAAATGTTGAACTAGGCTATCCCTAGAGTTGGTCATGAGCCACTGCCTGTGTTAAACAGTAATATGAACAGTAATATAGATAACAGGGACCTGATTGCTACATTTTGTGGATGGAATAGAATGATGCCAGTGAAATCGTATTCTGCAGCGTCCATCCATCTGTGTTGACAGATTTCAGGTTGTAGGGATCCCGAAAACTTCATGACACATGTGTTACCTCATCTGACACGCACACAGATCCAGCCGATTCTTACATAACTCCTCTGGTGAGTCGAGAGAACTGACAGCTGTGCCAGCTAACACCCCCCGCCCCCCTCACCATTTGCAAACACATGCACATGCACACACACACACACAATCCTGTGATTTACTGATCAAATTATATTGAGATTATGGCTCGTGCTGACGGCTTCACCACCGTGTCTCTGTCTGAGAGCACACAGGATGGAAAACATCCCTTCTCTGAATCCGACTCCGTGATGACACCAAAGAGAATCCATACACATTATATAATGTGACATTTAGCGCTGGGACGCGGTTATCTGTCAGGATTCAGGTCAATATGAGAGATCCTGTTGTCTGGTCCCTCTCTGCTCCACAACACAGGTCAACCCTCCTCTACCGGTTTATAAATGTAGAATAATGGTCACACAAACAAATATGGATTTATTCCTAATTAACTGATTTTGTTCAGTCACTTTTCACTGACAGGAAGCAGGATTAGTCGGCTGTCTAGCCATCTGTTGCTCACTTTAACAAGAATGGGTCACCAAGGTAACCATGTCCGACCACTTCAGATCAGCAACTGTAAAATAGCCTCAGGTTGACTTGCATCCAGCCTAGATCTCGGTCCACTAACATCCACCCTAGATATTAGTCTACTATAGCCTCCAGCCTGGACCCTAAAGAAACTAGCCTCCAGTCTGGACCCTTGTCTACTAGCCTCCAACCTGGACCCTAGTCTACTAGCCTCCAACCTGGACCCTAGTCTACTAGCCTCCAAACTGGACTCTAGTCTCCTAGCCTCCAACCTGAACTCTAGTCTACTAGCCTCCAAACTGGACCCTTGTCCACTAGCCTCCAACCTGGACCCTAGTCTACTAGCCTCCAAACTGGACCCTAGTCTACTAGCCTCCAAACTGGACCCTAGTCTACAAGCCTCCAACCTGGACCCTAGTCTACTAGCCTCCAACCTGAACTCTAGTCTACTAGCCTCCAACCTGGACCATAGTCTACTAGCCTCCAACCTGGACCATAGTCTACTAGCCTCCAACCTGAACTCTAGTCTACTAGCCTCCAAACTGGACCCTAGTCTACAAGCCTCCAACCTGGACCCTAGTCTACAAGCCTCCAACCTGGACCATAGTCTACTAGCCTCCAACCTGGACCATAGTCTACTAGCCTCCAACCTGGACCATAGTCTACTAGCCTCCAACCTGGACCATAGTCTACTAGCCTCCAACCTGGACCATAGTCTACGAGCCTCCAGCCTTGACCCTTATCTACTTTCTCCAGCCTGACCCCTAGTATCCTGGCCTCCAGCCTGCACCTTAGTCCACTAACTTCCAGTCTGGACCAGGCAGATCCTGACCTGGACATACAGAGAAAATCATGGATGCTGACAAGACATTAATCCTCTTTGCTGCTTAGAGACCCAGAACCTCCTCCCTGTCCCAGTACTTCCATCCCTTTGCATACTTGTTCATCCACTTCAGCACATCATCTGCTGTAGCACACCAGCCCTAGAGCTCTACTCTGTTTATTATGTCCCAGGGCCCATCTGTCTCTCGTGCAGAGTCATAAACAGATCAGTAGTGACTCCCCCTCCTACACAAGGGCTGTCACTTTTAATAAATACCAGATTTCATTGTAACATGTGACAAAGTGTTTTGTTCAAACTGCAATAATAATAATAACATCATTTGAATGAGCTTTCCTGGTCTGAATGGAGTCACTAAATAAACATGTTAACAGGAAACCATATAACCTTCCATTCTGACGGACCAGAGCACAAATTAGTTTAGTTGAGTTAACTCGATTAAATTTTAATCAATTTACACAATTTCCGAAACCATTTTGAAAAGCCATGAATAGCTGAAGGGCAAACGGAGCTAAAGAGAACAAGGATGGAGGATGAAGAGGTCAGAGGTCATGGACCACATCTCACTCCAGAGACCATCCTTGAACAGATTGTATCATTCAAGGATCTTTGTGGTCAATAAATCAGACTGGTTGTATTTCATTTGGTTACTGATACAGAGGTGAGTCAGTGAAAGGGGGCGTGGACTGATGGGCGACGGACCTGAAACACCGAGCCAGAGCTCAGAGACACAATGCTGTCAAGCTCGGTGTTCAGTTACTCTCTAAATAATTCAGTCCGTTCGTCATCATCAGCATTACCGTCAGTGTGTTTACCTGTCTGAAGGGTCGGAGAGGGAGGGGTAGGTGCAATCAGATTAGAGACTCAGACACCCTGGCAGTTCCTAGGGCAACAGACAAGCTAATACTTCAATCACATAGAGATCAAATATAGATCAACTGTGTGAGAGGCTGCTGAGACTAGAATATCTGGATCCATGACTGAGCCATGAGATCACCTTTAGCTAATGAAGGGGAAAATCATACAGTAAACTTCCTGCATAATGAAGACTCTACGTCACCGGCTGTGGCCTGGCCATAGTCCATAGAAGTCTGACTGTACAATGTGACAAGAGAACCAAATTAATTGGCGAAAGGACACTTGCATGTTCCAGTAGAATAAAAACTAGATCTAGATCTAGAACTCTACAGAAGCACTTTCCTGGGCTGGACTGGACTGCACTGTAACATTAGGGCTGGCTCTATTATTGCAAAGTGACTGACTGACTGACTGACTGACAACTGAATTCTACACAATCAAACCCCTAGCACTAGCCTCCAACCTGGACCATAGTCTACTAGCCTCCAACCTGGACCCTAGTCTACTAGCCTCCAACCTGGAACCTAGTCTACTAGCCTCCAACCTGGACCCTAGTCTACTATTATCAAGCCTAGACCCTAGTCCACTAGCCTCGAGCCTGGACCCTGGACCCTAGTCTACTAGCCTCCAACCTGGACCCTAGTCTACTAGCCTCGAGCCTGGACCCTAGTCTACTAGCCTCCAACCTGGACTCTAGTCTACTAGCCTCCAACCTGGACCCTAGTCTACTAGCCTCCAACCTGGACCCTAGTCTACTAGCCTCCAACCTGGACTCTAGTCTACTAGCCTCCAACCTGGACCCTAGTCTACTAGCCTCCAACCTGGACTCTAGTCTACTAGCGTCCAACCTGGACCCTAGTCTACTAGCCTCCAACCTGGACGAACAACAACAACAACAACTGGACCCACAACAGAATTCTTCCCAATCAAACCAAAGGGGGAAAGACTTTAAGATCTGGCTCAAATAAGAGTGGGTACCACTCTGGACAGGAAGTAAACAAACCAAACCATTCCTTGGAGTACTTGGTCTTTGCCCTGGTAGTCCGGGTTTACAACTAAACAGTTGATGTGGTGGCACAGTGCTGCAGTGGTTCCGGAAGATTCTGGAGTCAAACTTCTTTGTGCCTGTCCTCCCTCTGCCTGTGTGGGTTGTCTCTGGGATACTCCACCTTCCTCCCAACAGCCCACACATATAACACTAGGTTAATTGGCAAACCTAAAGTGCCAGTAGCCCTCGCAGTAATGATGAATCACTTCGCTTATTGCAACCCAGCCGTTATTTTTCATGAGCAGACCTCCAATCTCTCCACCCGCCTTCAAGCTATCTTTATGATATGATAAATGCGGTGTTAAAGCAAGGTAAGATAACAAGTAACATTAGAAAGCAGCTGGTGAATGTTTAAAATCCATCTAGAGTTACCCGTTAATAGGAATTTCTATTTCTATTCTTCCAGAAACAGCAAACTTAACGACACAGTCCCCATTGAAACATTCTAGAAAGAGGTCAAAGGTCACGGTGACAGACTTCGTAAGGGGGTCAGCTGAAGTGATGTCATGTGTGTTGCTATGATCTACCACACAAATCAGAGTCAAGCATTCAGGTTAACACCTCACCTCATAGTCTGGGAAAAACCCCGGAGTACAGCTCAAGGCGTTCTGTAAACAGTGTGTTCCTGATACACACCCAGAGTTGGCCCCTTGCCTTATTAAAGCGTCGGTCAAATATTTGTCATTATGTTGTTAAATATAACAATCAGGATTAATTTGTTCAACAAGTTTATGTAGCCTTACTACAGTTGTTCTGTTAAATATCTAAACCAGAGGAGGGAGACTGAGCTCAGAGGACGTAAGACTGGTGTTATGGTCAAAATACCCACATTAAAAGACAGAGCGTGACCAGATCGTGACCACCTCTGTGTACATGTAAATTTCATGATGTTGATAGAGGACGCATCGTCAAATTTGTGAAGCCATATAATCTCCATGTCTCTCTGTTTGCTGCTCGTACCATTAAATGATTGCTTGTCTGGAAGATATGGGAGGACCATAAACAGAAACAAACGATAATCTCTCAAGCAGAAATATAAAATGAAATATATCAACCACAGCAATATTTTACAATACTGTTTGTTTGTTTGTTATTTTGAAGATGGCTATGTAGTCTGCAGTAAAAGCCACTCACTGAAACTGGTGAACCTTTCCAGATTTTATAATTAGAATCAGTCTCTCGCTTTATATGTGGAAACACTGGTCTGAAGTCAGCATGTGGTTCACACATACTCACTACATATTGTGATTTCATAAATATCTTTCTCTGTGTGGGAGGAGTGGGCCTGTGGTTTCAAAGTGTATGGATCTCTTCCACATCTGCTGCAAGAGCTCAGACAACAGACACAGATAGATGAAAGGTGACCATCCTCCTCATATTGAACCAGCTATATGTAGGATAGGACGCTACAGTGTCGTTAAGATGGTAGAGCTAGGATGTGTCATGGTCTGCGTCCTGTTGTCTTGTCTTGTTATGTTATGTTGTTGTGTTTTGTTGTCTTGTGTGGCTGTTTCCCTCTGTCTTGTCTTATATTCTTGGTGTAGTTATTTCCTGTATTATTTTGTAGTTCTGTGTCCTGTTTTCCTGCGTGTCTTGGTCTGTCTTTCATTCAGTTATGTTCTGGTCCCTGTTTTACTTTGAAGTCTGTGTCTGATTCCTGTCTTCCTGTTAAGTTTCCCACAGAGTTAACACCTGCTCCCAGGAATGACACTTGTCTCTACTGTTTCACAGCACTTTTACCTGATACTTATCACACACATGCGCACACACACACACACACACACACACGCTACTAAGGTAACCTAATCTTAAATAGTCAGTTCAGGAAAAACAGGTTAGCAGGAAGTGGACAACATTCCACTTTTTTTCTGTGTATTTGGAGTGTGTCCTACCTGTAGGACACCTGCTTCCGGAGATTCAGCTGGAGAAACTCCGCCTCCATCTGGGACACTGACAGCTGACACCCCCCTTCCTGCATCTCCATTTTTACTTCTCCCTAAAAATAAAAAATTTAAAAAAAGGATGATTTATTTTATTTTTTCCCCCCATTTTTTATGACCTTACGTGAACACACCTAGGGCCATTGTATAGGAGAGAAAGGTGATGATAATTCCAGGGGCCCAGCGCCCAGTGGGGCCCACAATAAACCCCAGTAGTCTCTAATCTTTGTATTTACTTTACTTTTTTGTTTATTTGGTCGGGACAATGCATATTAATGGAAAGTGAGTGCTAGAGTACCCACAGTAAATACATCGGATTTAGCACATGTGCTAAACTACATCCGTAGTCCCCAAAACAATACAACCAATTAACATAAAAAGTCCAAAAAGACAGAGTCTTTTTGGACTTTTTATATTAATAGACCTAACAGGAAAAGTAGCCTACATTTACATAGTTGCAGGGTTAGACATGATTTTTTGAATTCTAAAAAAATATATATATAATCTATAGGCTATAGCTGGAATTAACATGATTCATTTTAAAGCAGAAGTCAGCGGAATGTTTTTGTTAAGTCCTAAATAGTCCTATTATCCGTCAGCAATCACTTACATAGAGTGTTTCGGCCGAAACACGGACCAGTCACTCTGCTCTGCTGCAAACTGAGGAGAAAACATTCCTTGTGGGATACAAGCGTTATCCAATGAGGAGAGAGAAAGGCATGAAGGGCCCAATAGATCCATGACGAGAGCGGGGGCTGAAGTTATGGTGCGTTCAAGGCAACCCGTAACTCGTGTTTTTCCGACCTGTGAAGTCGTACCAGTTCGATCTGGTACGAGTTCACGGCACGAAAGTTACGAGTGGCCGTTATAGTGCACTTTCACAGGCAACAGGTCGGAAAAACATGAGTTACGGGTTGCCTGGAACGCTACAAAGTTGTAAGTCGTGACTTGAAGCAGTTACTTACAGTTTCAAAAGCCTGCCTGGAACGCAGCATTAGCCAAAACGACCGGATCGCTTACTTCTGCTTTAAATATAAATCTATACAGTTGTGCTTGACATGATTCATTGAATTATTAAAACTTTTTTTTTTTTTAATGGCTGATTTATTCTGCATAAGACCCTGACTAATACTCATAGAAATGCTGCATTAGCATCAAAACAAAGTAGGCTAAATAAAAAATGATAGCTACATAGTCTAAGAAAAAAAAACTGGAAAAGTTAGGGGGGAGGGGCCCACTTTACTATTCTTTCAGGGGGCCCAGAATTCCTAGCAACGGCCCTGGTAACACACCACGTAGCCTACCTGTCTGTGTAGCCTCACCTGTTGTCTGAGCTGGCTACTGTGTTAGCTAGAAGGACAGGTATTATGACGCTTCCACACACAAACCCACCTGACAGGTGTTTGTCCTCGCGCTTCCGTCCACGGGGAACACGTCCTCCTCCTCCTCCACGTCCTCCAGCCCGGGCTGCTCCACCACCACCGCCGTGGAAACCGAGTCTCTCATCATCCTGCGTGTCTGACCGTGTTCTCCGTCCGCTCTCTGCTCTGCACCGCCGGCTGCTCTTTGACGCCGATTCAACCCCCCTGTCTGTCCTCCGTGTGTCGGTCAGAGACGGACCGGATCACTGTGAGACATAGAAACCTCTTCGCTGTCATGAAAGTTGTCAGCTGATGCGGGATATCAGCTGCTCTCGCTCTCTTTCTCCCTCTCTCTCTCTCTCATCTATAGAACAAGCACTACGAATGAAATTACAAGTTTACACATGTAATCTCCTCTCTGATTGGACGAGCCCTATCCCTGGGTGGTCCTGTCAGTCTGAGCCCGCCCCCTCCGGAGGAGCATCACACTACCGTCACTGTCCTTATTATCCTCGTAGATCAATACTTCATCATTATGATGCTCATGATCATATTTATGAAACTGGGTTGCCTTGATTGACATTGATCATCAATTATGTAACATGAAGTGTTACATTTAAATTACATCTAAGAAAATAATACATTTCATCACCACTTCATCCAGATGCGTTGCTAGGAATTCTGGGGCCCCTGAAAGAATACTAAGTAGGCCCCTGACTTTTCCACTTTTTTTCTTAGACTATGTATTATTTTTCATTTAGCCTATACTTTGTTTTGATGCTAATGCAGCATTACCTATTAGTCAGAGTCTAAGCATAATGATTCAGTCATACAAAGATTAGACTACTGGGTTTTTTGGGGGGGCCCTACTGGGCGCTGGGCCCCTAGAATTATCATCACCTTTCTCCCCTATACAATGGCCCTGTCCAGATGTGCCTGTGTATGGCCAGATGTGAACTGATGAATAACAAGGATCATCCTGGTTAAATATTCTAATACACAAGTAAAAGTTGATTTTAAAAATAGGCTACTTTAATTTTGTTTTATTCCACAATTACAAGAACTAATCAGAATCACAATCAAAATGAAAAGACTGTAGAAATAAAAGCCTATATACAGTAAATACCCATACTTTCTTGATTTCACATTTTCAAGATAAAAGTTTAAAAGTAAATTTTTAAGTCTAATTAAGTAAAATTCTTAGGTTAAAAAAAAAAAGAAACACTCAAGCTAAGTTCCCATATACTTAAAATATATTCAAGTACAGCAACTTTGTTACTGTCCACTCCTGTGTGTGATCATGTGTCTTTGATACTGCAGTCTTGGTTATGATTATTGAGGATGAGTCACAGTTTTATTAAAAGAGTCACATCAAAGAGAGAAAGCAGGTAGCAGCATCTCCTGTGGGCCACCACCTACACCACCCACACTGCAGACAGGGAAACTCAATTAAATGATACAAGAACCACATCAAGAGACAGAACTGGCAACACAACTGAACAACACTCAAGGATTTAAATGATCCAAAAGGAAATAACAAACAACGTTTCTTGTTTTCTCAGTTAGGCTACTAGTTATAGTGACATAAACAGTAATCCACTTTGTTAATCAGTGACTCAGTTCTTTTAAAGTGTCCCGTCGTCCCAAAAGGTCAGATACAACAGGAAATGGTGAGGTTGGGGGAGTAAAGGTGATATAATTCTAGAGTTAAGATGAGAGAGTAAGGTTGATAAGCACTAGCATGGTATTGGTATGGTACAGACAGGATAGAAGCATTAAGGACAGAGCTGTTATAAAAATAGAGACTGCTGTTAAACTAGTTTAGTTAGTTCAGATAGTAGTGTTGAGTTAAGTACTGGAAGGACAAGGAAAGACATCTAAACCCTTCACTGAAACCTGATCTCCTCTGATTTAAGGTGGTGCCAGTCTATAAATAATGTGGTTTTCTTCAGGAGGAGTGTAAAAAAAAAGAAAGAAAAAAAACAGTTACCGACTGCCCAGAGGGGGACCAAGCCCCATCTCACCCTGATGTGGTCGACGACAAGCTCCACGGAAACTGCATTGAACAAGTGTCAGCGTTGACTTTAGATCTGAGCTGAGCCACCACACAGTCCCGGAGTCTGGAGACCAAGGACATGCATCAACGCTTAAAGGGATAGTTCAACATTTTGGCAAATTGGCCCATTGCCATAATCCCTATAGACATAGCAGTAGGTTTGTTACCTTTATTTGTCGGTGCAAGCTATTTGTAGAACGGCGGGGCAGAGCCGTGAGCTGCTCAGAGTTACGCTACGGAGGCTCATGGGATTTCTTGGTTTCCCTCACCAAACTCATCAAATACACAATCCAACAACTCCACAACGCTCTGGTGGACAAGTTGTGACCTGCACATTCACCACGCTATGAGATAATAACAGAACAATTATGGCAATGGGCCAATTTGCCAAAATGTTGAACTATCCCTTTAATAAAATACATCAATTTTGAACAGAATGGTAATGAGTTATCAGGGTGACAATGGTGATCTCTTTAGAAATTAATAACTTAATAAGATTGCCTTAAAGGTTTTCTCAACCGACATCCATCCCTTCCAGATTGATGATCTGGTTGTTTTCTAGGAATTCTGGGGCCCCTGAAAGAATACTAAATCCTGACTTTTCACTTTTTTTCTTAGATCTCCCGTACGTATTATCATTTTTTATTTAACTTTGTTTTGATGCTAATGCAGCCTCAGGGTTTCCTCAAGACTTACTATACAACGGCCCTGTTTCCTCAAGACTTACTACAGTATACTAAGGTTATGTAGCAACAGCAAAACCCAATGTCAATCAAAGTTCAGCACAGCTGGTGTCAAAGGTTTTGTACTGTATGTATAAAACTGTTTCCCCATCTGTCCACTAGATGTCATCCAACATCCCTCCCTAGTCTACCAGTCCTGACTCCCACACCCACCTCATCTTAATCAAGACTCTTGGACTTGAGGCTACCCTCTGGAGGCAGGACCTGAATTCAGCCAGAAGAGAGGCAAAAGGGTCATTCCGGCTCAAGAACTCTATCGTCGATGTGGTCCTTCCAAGAACACCTGATCCCAACCCAGCCTACTACACTGTCACTACTTTCCATGTTTATTTGCCATTCCCTCCCCTGCTTCTTCTCCATCTGTCCACTAGATGTCCTTGGACCTTCCTGTCCGACTGCCACACCCACCTCCGTTCCCACTGTTCCCCAGTCTGCTCACAGGACACAAGCTGTCTTGGTGTCTCCTCTCGTGCTCTAGGTTATATAGAAATGTAACGTTCATGATATCTACAGTAATACATCAATAACAAGACATTAGCCCACTCTCATTCCTCCATGTTTCTTTGCACCTCGAAAAAAAAAAAAAAAGAATAAAACTGGGCATGTCCACCCTGCCTGTTGCCAGGTTGTCAGCCAAAACAGCTTTTCAAAGACAGAACACACAACCATTGTCTGTCCCATTGATAAAAACCCAGAATGCTGACTCTGCTGAACTGTGGCCAGTCTAACTGCATCTACGTCTGGTCTGCAGCAGCTAGCCACCCCATACCCCCAACAGCCACCCCAAACTGCCCCTAAAACAGCCCGGCCCCTGCTACCCAGCCCAGTTGCTCTTGGCCTGTGCGTGCGTGGAGCAGCTAAGCCCCTGTGCTAGCTGAGCAAAGCCATGTGGGATTAGACTAATGCAGGAGGATGGAAGCCACTGGTGGTGAAACAACAGGCATGGGAAGTGACCCTTATCTTTATTAGAATTTACTCTTGTTCACATGACTGCACGTCAGCTCTCTTTACTCTCAGCATTCATTGTTGTCTTTGTTCCAAATGATGTGTTCTTGTTTGTTAAGATTTCAAATAAATTCACATGGGCATAAACATATGGGAAGACGCAAGGCGGCAAAAAGGTACACTGACGGGGTCACTAGGAGATGTGAACCTCCTGGAATCAGTTGGGAAGAACTTGATAGGCATCTTACCCCATGGGGCCTATCTCGTGGGCCTATATGCAAAACATGTAAGAGTCGGTGTGGTGCCAGCTTGTTTAGGTAAAGGTAGAGCTTTGACCTTGACATAAGGAAATTCCTGAGGACAAGTACTTGGAGATGGTGGAGCTGTAGGAGCTTCCTGCATCTGAAGGCCAAGTAGACTAGACGGTTTCATTTCAAAGGATCCTTCAAAAGCATCCTTGATTTCCTGCACAATGATGGATCCTTCATGGTCCGACATATCCCAAGATTCATTGCACAGGTATTGAAAATAACAGTAACAATGACGAAAAGACACTGTCAAATGGAATTATTGGGTTTCAGCTCAGCAAATCCCTTAGCAAAAAGTGTACTACAAGTATAATCATTTTATACTAAAACTGAGGCAGTATGCTTGAAAGTGTACTTTTGAAAACTTAAAATGACCTATAAAGTATACTTTTATAAACTAAAATGTGGACTAGAAGTATATACTTAGTACAATAGGAGTATACAGATAAGTGTACTTGTTGTAGTATACTTTTGTAAACTTAAAATGACATATAAAGTATACTTGTATAAACTTAAAATGTTCCAATTCAGTCCGAAGAAGCATTAAATTAGTATACTTTCTGTTGTCAGTTGTTGTTGCTCTGTGCAGCATTGTGTGTAAACCTGCTCTGCCCCACCACACAGGTAGCAGAAATACAGCGATACAATGCAACAGCATCGTGTCAGTGGATATGTGTCTGTTGACGAGCCACCACTCAGGTAAAATGCCTCTGTGTCTTTAGTCGGCTTCCTGACCTCATTGTTTCTGTCCTGCCCTCCTTCACCAAGGTTTGTTTTGGCAGCCATGGGTGTCTGGTGTGTGGGTGGCACTGGGTCGCAGCAGGGTCTGGACCTAGTAGTTGCCCCCCCATCCTCAACCCCTGATTCTGCTGACAAGGCCCAACCCACTATGAGATAATGCCATTCCAGAGGGATCGTGGCTAAAGCCTCTCTTTCTGGCTCTCAGGTATATAAAGAGGAGGCAGCTGGAGAGCAGAGGACAAAGCTCTCTCAAATCGTTCTTCATCATCATTCCTCACTTCCCTCCCTTCACCTGCTGGATTTTCTAAGCAGGTACATCTGCCAGCCAAGCCAAGTCAAGTCTCCAGTCGCTATGGATATTGCCATCCAGCACCCCTGGTTCAGACGCGCCATGGGCTCTGTCTACCCTGCCCGACTTTTTGACCAGTTCTTTGGAGAGGGCATGTTCGACTACGACCTCTTCCCCTACACTGCCTCCACCATCAGCCCCTACTATAGACAGTCACTGTTCCGCAACTTCCTGGACTTCTCCAACTCCGGCATCTCCGAGGTAACAACACCAGACTCTTACTCTATCAGTGCTGTAAAGTAGCATAAAGACAAAGATGTAGAGTTGGCTAGAATTTCAAACAGCATCTTTCGCAATCAGTGGCATCTATGAATAGATTCTAAACAAACTTTTATAGAACGGTTAAATCAAACATCCATCTTTCACTAACTTTAGAGCTTTGAAAGGTTCATTCTTCAACAGTGCATCCTATTTGTGCTTGTGTGTCCTTCAGGTGAGGTCCGACAGGGATAAGTTCACAATCTACCTGGACGTCAAGCACTTTTCACCCGACGAGCTCTGTGTGAAGGTCACTGACGACTATGTGGAGATCCAGGGCAAACATGGAGAGAGACAGGTAACAACAAACACACTCTGCTTTCAAAGCAAAGTTAGGTCAAGTATGGTCAGGGCCGGTCCAAGCCTCCATGGGGCCCTAAGCTAAATCTTTATTTTGGTGCCCTCTATTACCACCAATAATACTATTTCATTACGAATCATCATATCCTGGCAGGTTTGTACCAAAAAAAGTGCAATTGATGTAGTACTGGAATACTGAATGTCACTTATAGGTCGAAAGTAACAAAATAAACCAACAGGCAATGTATTTACTGTAAACACATCATCTGCTTTTTTAATGTTCTGGTTTTAAATAAACTGCAACAGTAAAATGCAACAATATTTAAAGTTGTTTGTAATTACACAGTGTTTCTCTAAGGATCAACAAAAGTTACGCACTACAACTTAAAAAAGTTACTTGCCTTTTGGGGGGCCCCCAATAGTCACGGGGCCCCAAGCAGGTGCTTAGTTCGCTTATGCCTTGGGCCGGCTCTGAGTATGGTCAATGAAAGGTTAGCATAACCTGTTGACTCATTATCAAGATCTATCTACTTCACTTTAGCTTGTTAGCACTTCCTGTTCCCTGGTTCTGAGGGCTCTAGGGTTTTTGGTGACGACCAAATAAAGTCTGAAGCTGAGGCACATTTTCAAATTTTATTCTACAACATCAGTAGATACCCCAGTCACAATTTATTTATCCTTTTAAATCTTAAAAAGGTTGCTAAGAAGTGTCTAAATAAGGCTACAGCAGTTGTCTGTTGACCACTCCATCTTTGCTTTTGCAAACTGCTAAGGACCAGGGCCGTTGTATAGGGGAGAAAGGTGATGATAATAGGGGCCCATAAAAAACCCCAGTAGTCTAATCTTTGTATGACTGATTTAGCCTATTCTGCATAAGACCCTGACTAATACTCATAATGCTGCATTAGCATCAAAACAAAGTAGGCCAAATAAAAAATGATAATACACATGTAGTCTAAGAAGAAAAAAACTGGAAAGGTCAGGGGCCCACTTTAGAATTATTTCAGAGGCCCCAGAATTCCTTGCAACAGCCCTGCTAAGAACTCTGGGGCGAAAGGCCTGTCAGTGGAGCTACTAGCTGGAGTCATTTGACCACGTTGTTCGACCACGTTGTAGTCAGTTTAAGATAAGATAAGATAATAAGATAAACTTTATTTGTCCTTGACGGAAACTTGTTCTGGGCATGAGTGCTGACGCCGCCACATTTAAAAGCCACACATAAAATGGGCACATTGACACATGGGCACATTGACACATACACCTCACAGGCACATGTGCACATGCAGTTTATAGCCTTTGTTCGCTTTTTACTTCAGCTGATTGTATTTAGGCTTCAAACATCATAAAGAGGTGTTCATTAGTGAAGATGATCCTCACAAAACCTGTCACTATCATAAACTGCTGTTTACTTTCTGTCATAATCCAAAAGACAATGGAAAATCCATTGATTTTATGACTTTTTTTTTCTAGAAAATCATTTTATTTTATTTATTAATTTAAACTTTTTTATATTATTGTTTTTGGAGAAATTGTAACACTTTCTTCCAGAAATTTATCTATAATGTTTCCAAAAATTCATGCCATTGGCCCTAATTTTAATGTACAAAACTTTAGTCAGTCTCGGAACAAATATTAGTGTATTTCTGGTGTTTGCTTCAAAATTTTGTCCAATGGGGGTCCGTGGTCTAATTTGTGTCAATTTAGGGTCCTTGATAAAGTTTGAGAACCACTGGGTTCCTGCTAGTGTTGTTTTATTTTGAAGTTCAGAAGCTACGAAAAAAACCAGGAAGCGCTGTATTCTGGCGAGAATCTGGCCCTTTAATTGATATTGATTGATCTTGACGATCCTAGCATCAATGTGTTCATCCTGCTGTCTTTCAGGACGACCATGGGTACGTCTCCCGTGAGTTTCATCGCCGCTACCGCCTCCCCTCCAGTGTCGACCAATCAGCAATCACCTGCGCCCTGACACCCGATGGCCTGTTGACTCTGACCGGGCCAAAGGTCAGCGGCGGAAGCGAGTCCACCCGTGGCGAGCGCAACATCCCCGTCACCCGTGATGACAAACCCAACGCCGCTGCATCCTCCTAAAGAGCCAAGGTTGGAGTACGGCTGGTGGCGGGGTGGGGGTGGTTTGGCGCAAAGGCCTCAGCCCCCACCTTCCAACACTGCATCAACTGGGATGGATGACCTTGGATTCTTCTGCTCTTCTGGTCCTCCTCCTCCTAGCTTCACTTCCTCCTCTGTAGATCCTTCGTAGCTCTCTTCTGTTTTATTAGCGCCATTGTTTTGAGTTTAACAAACCACCACGGGGGGTGGTGAAGTGGGGCAGCGGCTGAGTTCTGAAGGAGAGAAGTCATGCGAGGACGCGACTGAGAGCTGACACTTCACTCTGCTGATGGTTGGTGTATTTAAGAGCCAGTCCTCAAGTGTAATGTTAAACATGTCCCAGGT
Organism: Decapterus maruadsi; assembly: GCA_030347415.2. Classification (NCBI taxonomy): domain Eukaryota; kingdom Metazoa; phylum Chordata; class Actinopteri; order Carangiformes; family Carangidae; genus Decapterus; species Decapterus maruadsi. Next base: position 41,397,851 of record CM064886.1, read on the forward strand.
TTCCATCGGTGAAGTTCTCTGACCCTCTGCTCTGTCTTCAGTATCCTGTTCTGTAGTCTAGACCTGTTCCATGGATACAGGCTCATTCCTGACAAGTCCACACTAAAGTAACTTAATAATAAAGCTGTACACTTAACAAGAAGCACCTCCTGTGTGGGTTTGTGTGTGTATTACCTGGTCATTCTTGTCAAGTCAATATATAATGGCATAATTCCTTCCTTAACACTGCAAAAACTCGAAATCTTACCAAGAATATTTGTCTTATTTCTAGTCAAAATGTCACTTCTAGTCAAAACTAATTAAATTATACTCAAAATAAGACTCATCACATATAAAGTAGCTTGTTTTTAGACACATTTTACTTCTTTGAAGCAGATTTTCACTTGAAATAAGTCAAAAGGTTTTCTTTCCTATTACAAGCACAAAAAACTGCTTTCACTGGCAGATTTTTCTACTTATTTCAAGTGACAATTTGGATGAAACAAGTGAAAATGATCTAAAAACAAGTTATTTTAAGTGGAAAGATACCAGTCATACATTTTGACAAGAAATAAGACAATATTCTCGTGCAAATCACAACAGCTAATCAGAAAACATAAAAGAGAAAACACGACGGCAAATTCTAAGATTTTGAGTTTTTGCAGTGTAGAAGAAGAGAAGTTATTATTTTTGACTTCACGCCTGGATGGTTACAGTCCATCTCTCTGTCGCTCTCCCCGTGAACCTGGCTCTCTGCCAGGATGTAGACTTTGTTTTCACTCACAGTGGGAGTTAAAGTGTCTGTAAATAACATAGAATATAGATATAAATATAGATATAGAGTTTATTCTAAACTCGCTTTGTTCGGGTTGTGGTTGAGAGCAGATTTGATCTGTTGAATGAAATGTAAAACATGGATACTGTTTCTATGGAAACAGAAGACAGTGCTCTGAGAGTGAACGGTCGTCATCTTTAATCTGTCTTGTACAAAACTGTGTCAACATATTCACATTATGTAACCACCAAACAGGAAACAGAGCAGTTCTAACAGACTGTTAGTTATCTATTATCTGAACAACAACATATGACATAGTAAGGGTAGGGGGGCTTGGAGGGGGCGGTGGGCAGGACCAGGACTGTACTGAAGATACTGGATCCATGTCAAACACTGTTGTGTTCACTGTGACCCTGGAAACAAACACACAGCCATTTGATGATGTATGTTCCCACTTGACATTGTAATATTTAAAACACATCTCCATGGTAACACCTGAACAGTGGGTGGATAAGTGCTAATGGATGAATGACCGATAAATCTCTGGTTACAGCTGATCTGCGTTTCCTTGCTGAAGTCCAAGAAATACCACCACACTATCTCCACGGTAACCATCCCAGAGTCCGATGCGGAAAAAGTCCTGGTCTTCCAAAACCAACCATACCAACCAACCTATCTCTGCTTAGTATTTAGTCATCCCTTTGCCTCCTCTAGTGACAATGCTACATGAAAGCAGCGGATTGGCTGTAATGGAGGCGAGGCTCAGTGTATTGGAAGCACTCCTCTGCTTTGAAATGGGAAGTGGTGAGCGACTACAAAAGGCTCACCTGTTGGAGGACCTGCAGATCCTCCAGGGTCTGCTGGGCCGTCAGTCTCAGGCTCGGTTCTGGACTAGAGCCCAGGTGGCTGACGCAGGCTTTGAGGTCCGGGTCCAGCAGGGAGGAACCTAGCAGGTCCAGCACCTCCTCATCCAGCAGCAGGGACTGGAGGAGACGCAGAGAGTGGAGACACACCTCCCAGTTTCCATCTGTCGGACAAGAGTGGAGAGAATTATTGTCTATTTATTATTATTATCTATAAAATGTCATCGCTGCGGATGATGATGATGATGATGATGAGAATAAAAGAAAGATCTAGAACAGAAAGGAAAAAAAATAGAGGAAAGAAATAAAGATCTAGAAGTAAGCTCTACAATAAATACCTGGAGAGAGAAAAATAAGTTGAAAGAATGATCTAGAAAAGGAAAGAAACTCACAGGAAGATCTAGAAAAGAAATATCTTATAAATATCTTATAATATATAAAAAAGAAAGAAACAAAGACATACAATAAAGGCCAGGGATTTACCAAAAAGAAAGATCTAAGACAGAAAGATCTGCAATAAAGACCAGGAAAAGAAGAAGAAGAAGAAAGAACAATCTAGAAAAAGAAAGTACGATCTAAAGACATTAGGGAAGATCTGGGGAAAAAAGAAATAAAGAAAACAAAACTAAATATTTGAGGAAAAAAAGATCTAGAAAAAGAAAGAACAATCTAAAGACACAGAGGAAGATCTATAACGAAAAGAAAGAAGACTTGGAAAAGAAAGATCTAGAAAGACAGAGGGGGAATCTATGATGAAAAATTTAGAAAAAACAAGAATATAGAGAAGAAACAAAAGAGAAAAAAAGAGGAAAGATCAAGAAAAGAAATAAAAATAAAGAAACAACATCAAGAGAATAAAAATAGAAAGATCTAGAAAGAGAACAGCTGAACGACAGAGGGGGAATCTATGAGGAAAGATTTAGAAAAAACAAGAAAATAGAGGGGAAAAAAGAGGAAAGATCTAGAAGAAATTTAAAGCAACCGTTGAGCAGCGTCCAGATCAGAGGCAGGACTCCTGGGTTCTCACTGATGTACTTGAGGCCTTTAACATTGATGCTGACATTGTACAGAGCCATCAGCATCAACCTGGAACACACACACACAGACACACACACTGCCATCTATACTTATAGAGTTTGTAAACACATGAATATTATGGGATGTGAGAGCAGCTCCACCTACACCTTGAGCCTGGGCAGGACGCCCGGCTTCATCAGCTCCAGCAGCTTCATCAGAGTGTCCAGCAGGACGTGAGCCGAAATGGACAGGAAGTCCCGCCCACACGTCACTGCAGCGATGTCTGATTGGACGGAGACAAAGAGGAGGTGAGCCAGGTTTGTTTCAGCTGCCGGTGCTTCAGGACCGCAAGCTGAGGACTCACTGGTGATGGTTCCAGCCAGGGCCAGAACAAACTGGTGCTCATGGGAGTCGTAGTCCTCGGTCTGAGTCTTCACATCTGCATCCAGAGACGTGACAAAGCTCTCCAGAGTCTGAGCCGCCACGGTGAGGAAGGCCTGCAGCTTCCCCTACACACACACACAGTGAGTGAGAGAGTGAATGTTGAGCCACAGGGGGTACGGTGGCCCTGAGGCGCAAATCATAAACAAACTGAGTTGCCGTTGCGTTTTCTCTTTTGTTGTTGTGATTTACACCTCAGGGCCACCGTACTGGGGTGAGTGCAACACACACACACACACTCACATCAGCCAGCCAGTGTGTGACTGTCTCCTCGGTGACGGAGCAGCTCCACAGCAGACCGCAGGTGGCTGACCCCAGACCAGAGCAGAAGTCGGCCTGCTGCTGCAGCTCGGCTCCGCTCTGCCACAGCTGTTCACGCAACAACAGCTTCTCCTACACACACACAAATAATATGACATCAGTTTAGGTGATGTGCAAGGTTGCAAAATTCTGGGAATTTTCAAAGTTGGGGATATATTAACAGGAACATATAGGAATAAACGGGAATAAATCTGAAGTTGACAAAATTGAAGGTTGGCCAGGGAACTTGGAAAACTTGATGTTTTTTAATTGTGTTATTTTGCATGGATGTCTGCTTATGACAAAACAAAATATTTACATTTATGTTTGGATATGATACAGTTTGTTTAAATTACCCCCAATTTCCAGTTAATTCCCATAAATTCCCCCAAATTCCCATAATTCCCATGGAAAGTTTCCAATTTGGAATATTTCCAAATTTCCCCACCTTAACTTCCTAAGGAAAGTTCCTGGAAATTTACCAGAAATTTTCCACCCCTTTGCAACCCTATGATACAGTTTGTTTAAATTACCCAAAATTTCCAGTTAATTCCCATAAATTCCCATAATTCCCATGGAAAGTTTCCAATTTGGAATATTTCCAAAATTCCCCACCTTAACTTCCTAAGGAAAGTTTCTGGAAATTTACCAGAAATTTACTGGAAATTTTCCACCCCTTTGCAACCCTATTATACAGTTTGTTTAAATTACCCCAAATTTCCAGTTAATTCCTATAATTCCCATGGAAAGTTTCCAATTTGGAATATTTCCCAAATTCCCCATCTTAACTTCCCATGGAAAGTTTCTGGTTTGCAACCCTAGTGATGTGAGAGCTGCGATAAAGCACCTCTCTCTCTCTCTGACAGTCGGTCTGTGCTGCGTCCAGTCTGGACTGGAGGTGAACACACTCCTGCCTCAGCTGCTCCTGCTCCTGCCTTAGCTGCTCCTGCTCCTGCCTCAGCTGCTCCTGCACCTGCCTCAGCTGCTCTTGCTCCTGCATCAGCTGCTCCTTCACTGAACACACACACACACACACACTCATCTTTCTTGCCACATCCATTCTGATGATATCTGTGTTCCTTTAGTGGTTATCATGTTGTCAGTAAACAGCAGGTAACATGGTGAATGTGTCCAAACTGAAGGTGAAACTTAAAACAGGCTAACGGCGGCTAACCTGCCGTAGCGGTCCGAGCCTGGTGCAGCGACTCCATCAGGACCCTGGGCAGGAAGTCCCTCAGCTGCATCACCTCCGTGGTCAGCTTCTCCAGATCGCGCTTCCTCACCCCGACGAAGGCTTCCTGAGGAACATCTGGGCAGCTGTGGACCTGGAGGGAAGAGGTGTGGACACACCATCACCTGGTTCTTCAAAGCAGCTGTTAACATCTGGTATCTCCTGTGGAGGTGAGACAGGTCCTCTTCTTCCATTAGGCTACTAGTGGGTGACACCTAGTGTTTAAGTTGTGTTACTGCATCTTTGATAGTAGAGTGTGGCCCACTGTTCTCTAAAGCTACATTTTGTTTACACAAAAAAACATCAAAACAGTCTTTTTATTTGTCATCAGACTCCATCTTCCTCTCCTTAGTAGTTTTATTCAACATGCTTCAGTCTTTGTCCTTTCAGATTAACATTCACTGTATCCATCTACAGTAGGCTACAATTGATATATACAAACCATCATTTGTAAGACACACCTTTATTTTGAAAGGTTCATGCAATAAATCCTGCTTTAATGTAAACACACAGGAACTTAATGTTATCTTTCAGTGTGTGTAATTATTGCAAAGCTCAATAAGTCAGAATGTTTTACCTTATAATAACCAGGAGGCCTGTTTGTATGAAAACTATAGATTGTTTTTCAATGTAAAACGATATTTTTGTTGATTTATTGTAATTTAAAATGAATGGAAGTGATTGTGTTACATCAGCATTGATATTATTTCATATGACTGACATTTTTTTTTCTTTGTCTTTGCATCATCCTCTTGGGATGAATAAAGTATTCTCTACTCTCTACTCTACTACTACTCTACTTTGCATCATCCTCTATCCCTCACATACATAACTGTTTTTTTGTTTTGTTTTGTTTTTTCAAAAAAGGGTTTATGGATTATGGGGTTATTGACCTTGATAAGCAGTTTGGCATAAAAAAAACCCCCCTAAAGATCTGGAATAAAGACCAGGAAAACAAAAAAATTTAGGAAAGAAAGATCTAGAAAAGAAAGAACAATCTAAAGACAGAGGGGAAGATCTACAAGGAAATATTTATAGAAAAAAACATAGGCCTGTAGAAAGAAAGATCTAAAAAGAAAATAAGAGGATCTACAAAAGATAAAGAAAGAAACATCTAGACAAGAAAAAAAGAAGCGTGAGTGAAGTGAGTATTGTCATCCAGATGTTTCCTAGCTCTTACCTTAACTACCTGACTCAGAGCCAGCTGTTTCCCTCCTAATGAAGCCGACATCTTTTATCCAGTGTGCTTATTGTGTTGTTGTTGTGTTGCTGGAGATGCTGCTGCTCTTCCTGTGGGGTTGTTAGCATCATAGCACCAAATCAATCACCAACCAATATCACCAAACCTAGCATTAGCAACGTTAGCCTTGGTATGATTGAAGCCTTGCGCCTGGTGTGAATAAGTGTGTAATTGTATTGTTTTATACATACCCAATTATATATATATAAAAAGGTTTTATTTTTCCAACTAACTTAATGTTACTGTATAGTGTCAAAGTTTCCCTCCGGCCTCCAGGGGGCAAGACGGGTAATGTAGTTCCCGGCCTGTGTTTAGCCCGTACCGTTGACACCGCTACCTGCTCCAGTCCGGGTTTTGTATCCCTCCGCCGTGGCAGAGAGGCTTATCTCCTCTTCCTTTGTGTTTGAACCGTTTTTTAGTCTGTTCTATGGGACCGGGATCAATGGAGAAACCCGTGTCTGTGAGCCACCTTCACGGTCTGCTCGTGTCCGTGGGACAGGAGCCCGACTTCTCCCGCGACGAAGTGTTCATCCGCCGGTTCCCCATCCACCGAGCTTGCCGGGATGGAGATGTCGGGGCTCTGGTGTCTCTGTCGGAGCAGCTCCTGGACCAGGCTCCTCTGACCGCCGAGGACTCCTGCTACGGCTGGACGCCCTTACACTGGGCTGCACACACCGGCCAGGTAGGAATTACCTCCACTACAAGGTGGATTAAGAGATTTACCTGGCGACAGGTAATCTTCCTAAAGGCTGAAACTCTATGATGTTTGCTATTGTGTTGATACATAATTTATCTGCAGTGACTCGTATGTCTTTATTATTAAACTGCAGTCAACTTGAATCACGGTCAAAGTTAGTCATTTATTAACTGACAATAACAGAAGCACATGAGCGACCTGTTTGAATCGTTTACTGGTCTAATACAGTTTGTCTGTTACTGTACAATAAAGTTTTTTTTAGCTAAAAAAAAAAAAGCGTGGTTGCGGCGTTTCCATTGGTGGGAGGGGAGCCAATGGGAATTCAGGCGCCAAACAGCTCCAGGAAAGCAGGAAGTGTTGTCTGAAGTCGTGACTTCAAAACATGTTCAAAACATGTTAACATCTAACATTTACTTATTTTTGTCAAGCTCTGCTATATGTATTGTGCACTCTCTGTACTTAAGTGTTGTTTCATGTTTGTATAATGTCATGTCTGTATGTTTCAAATGTGATAATAAGGTTTGTTAAAAAAAACAAACAAACATATTAACACAAATCCCTAATAACAAACGGAAACAAGTTTTGTTGCACCTTCTCATCTTTTGAAAATGTCCTTTAATTTCCTTGTATTACTTTCTAATAACTTTAGTTTGGTTTCCATGACATTATACTGAATTAATATTATTATTAACATTAATTACACACGTTATCCCTGGTTCTTTAACTGTAATACTTAAGCTTTATTCAATGAAATATTGACTATTCATTATGCTTAATGTTACTTACACAATTTGTTGTAAAATAGTAAGTTACACTAGTTTGAATATAAAAATTGTTCAACTGAAATGAATAGAAATACATAATTTAAATGCCATATGAACATGTATCACAGCAACTCAGCTAAACCTCTCAATAATTTCACTACTAACGTTGTTGTGTCGGGTTGTGTTTACAGCTGGAGTGCGTGGTGCGCCTGGTGCAGATGGGTTGCGAGGTGAACTCGGTGACCAGCCGCTTCAACCAGACGCCGACGCACACGGCGGCGTTTGGAGGACACCCCCAGTGCCTGGTGTGGCTGACTCAGGCCGGAGCTGACGTCAACAGGCAGGTCAGTCCTCCATCACTCTGACAGCAGGTGCACAGGAACATAGAAACCTTGCAGTGCCGTTTCCCATTCATCCCCTCTATGTGTTTTTAGGACTTTGTAGGCGAGGCTCCCATCCACAAGGCAGCTCGCTCAGGTAGCCTGGAGTGTGTCCAGGTGCTGTTGATAGCAGGAGCTAAACCACAGTGAGTATCCTGCATTGTATCTATTAGTGTCTCTTTTTTTGTCTTCATTAGATCTCAGTGTTTTGCTAATGTCACATCAGCTGTTTGGGAGGAAACGGAAACACAACTTACATTTTACACATTTATGTGGCTTTTTTCCTCTGATAATTTAAGATTAAGATGTAAAATGACATTTTTTTGTAAATTGCATGAAATATATAATTGAAAACCAACAACTGTATTCTATACTTTCAATTTCTAGAATATAAATCAAGTAGAAAGAAAATGAAGCATATAAAAATATCTGAGCTGGCGGCCCGGGGTCACCAGAAATTTGTGATGTCATAATTGGATCATGAGCCAAAAAAGGTTGGGAACCACTGACAGACTTCTGTAGTTCGAGAATCGATTGAAACATCTGGGATAATGTTGAACTCGTTACTTTAACTGAATCTCCTGGAAGTGTTGAAATATTCCAGATGTTTTATTGTCCGTTTTCTCCCAGACTAGCTGATTTAAGTTGAATCATGTCTTACATAGGCAGAGTTCAGAATGACACAATGTTATGTTATGTTATGAATGTTAAGTGTGTGTGTGTGTGTGTGTGAGTGAGTGAGTTTTGCGTTTGATACAGTAGCTTTTCTGCAACAACTGTTCTCATATCTATGTTATTTAGTCACTGACATTAATTTTGATGTTATGACGGCAGAGAAGCTCATGTGCTTCTGTTTACATGAAGTCACTGACACAAAGATTTTTTCAATATTACACATAGAATTCATACAAAATGCATACAGGTGCAAATCTGAATATTATGGGAAAAGTCCATTTCCAGTAGTTCAAGTCAAACAGCCCCAACCAAGTTTTGAGAACTGAGCATAAAGATGGACATACAGATGGACATATGCCAACATTTCCATATTAAAAATGCTTTTTTTTTAAATTGGTCTTTTGTAATATTCAATTTGAGGTCTTCATTAAATGTAAGCCATAATCATTTCAATTCATTCTGTGTGAAAACATAATGTATTAGTTTAACTTTTTGAACTGAATCACTGACATAAATACATTTTTCAATGATATTCTAATTTTCTGAGATGCACCTGTATTATTATGAAATCTTTTAAGACTGATTAGTATTTATCATTAACACTGAATGTTTCTTCTAATTAAAAACATTGATGTTGAGTCACTTTGCTCTAAAATACTATGTAGTTACATTTAATGAGAAACAAATCAAATTGAAATAAATTATTAATCAAATCAAAAATCAAAAAACGAATCAACATGAATTAGATTTTGATGTGAAAAATTATAATTTAGATTATGAAAAATTATATTTGACTAAATCTTAATACAAATCAATTAAACTGAAATAAAAAAAAATAGAATTGAATTTTGCTTTTTAAAAATTGAAAATACAAACAAAATTCAATTTAATTTGAAAATGAAACATTTATTAATGACGATGACATTTTAAGGAAAAGTCACACTTGTTGAATGTCAGTGTCGGTGAATGCAGCACATGAGCTCTTGAGCCTCAGGGACTCTGACTGAGCCACAGTGAGGAGAGTCTGTCTGAATGTGATGGTGTGCTGTGTTGTGTGAAGACAGGATTTATAACCTTGAGCTTCATCCATGTGGATCTGTGCTGGCAGAGACAAACACCTGCTCGTTCTGATGTTTTACAGCGTGACAATTTGAACATGATTTTCTCAAGTAGTCCCAGAAAGAGGGAGCAGTCCGTATAGGCACTGCAGAATCAGCGAGCGTCTTTCAGTTGAGCCAATGAGTGTTCACTATCGCTTCCTACAGTTTCTGCAGCTGGCAAACTGGCGAGGTATTTCCTGCAGTGATTGGTTTCCATGCTAAGAAAGCACTGATTATGATGATGATAATGATGATAGCCATGTGTAGAACTGCATGCTTAGCTAACTAACTGTATGCTAACAGCCAGGGCCGTTGTATAGGGGAGGAAGGTGGTGATAATTCTAGGGGCCCAGCGCCCAGTAGGACCCCACAAAAACCCCAGTAGTCTAATCTTTGTATAAGGATTTACTAATGGTTTATAATTAGGTTATTAACACTTAAAAATTAGTAACAACCACACAGTGTCCATAAACAGATCCATGCATGCAAGTCAATACTCACTCATTAATCTTATTGACAACTAGTAACTAATGTGTTTTTAATATGTCTTTATTTTAACAACAACACCTATGATTATAATGAACACAGCTGGACACACTATAGCATTAAGTTTTATTTATCTGGTATATTCTAACTGCTTATAGATTAAGAAGTAATAAACTAGTTATAAACCATTCATAAATCCTTCATCAGGGTCGTCTTATTATGAAGTGGTGGCATAAATATTTATTCTATGGTCTTGTATTGATAAGTGACAGATGTGTTTAGCAGCAGTAGGATCATTGATGACAGTGAGTGTGTTGCAGAGGGAACTGGTCAGGACCAGATCAGCTATGGATATTGATATATTGATCAGCTGACTCTGACTGGTGGTGATCACCTCCCCCTGCAAACATGTCCCTCTAATGTTAGAGTTAGGAGTGATGGAGGACAGGACAGGAAGTCCTTCCTCTCACTTGTCCCTCTTCTTCCTCTAGTTTAAGGAACGCCAGCGGGCAGACGGCGGCGGACCTGGCCCACGCGCACGGCTTCCTCGACTGCTCCCACTTCATCTCCGACGCCCAGACGCAGCTGCAGCAGCTAAGCGCGCTCCGTGCCAACGGGGACGCCGCCGCCGCCACTGTCTGCGGTCAGAGGAAGAGGCTGCTGGCGGCGGTGGAGCCCGGACACGTGAAGAGAGCCAAGAGAGCCGACAGTAAGAGATCAAGACGCCAGAAACCGCAACACCTGATCTGATCTGCACATCTGTTTACATGTGGTTCTGTCTCCTCCAGATGTGCTGCTGCAGATGTTCAGCGCAGGAGAGGAGGTGGAGAGCATGAACATAGAGTCGGCGCAGGAGCTCAGCTCAGGTCAGACCTTTACTTCCTTTAGTGAGTGGACATCAGTGGTGTAGTCTATGTGATACTCAGGTGTACTCAGTACAACAAAGCTATCTTTTTCAGAAAGTTTTAACACTTGTTAAATTATTGTTTCTTTTTCTACCAGTTTCTTCTCAATTTTTCTTTTCTATCTTTTCTACTTTTTACATTTTTTAAAAAAGACATGTTACCCCTATTTGTATTATTGTTCCTATTGTTCCTTTATCCTTTTTTTGGAGAAATTTCATCACATTTTTCTATAATTTTTTGTGGTTATTTACTGGTAACTGTTGTTTTTAAAGCAGATGACGACGCCGAAGCCTTCACCAACGGTCACCATCATCATCCCCACCTGCACCTTACTGATCAGGATGCCCCCGTCCCGCCCAAACCTCTCCCCTCAGCCAATCAGCAAGCAGCAGCAGCAGCAGCGTCCCCGCCGCCGTCGCAGCGCCGCTCGGCCGACATGTGCGGCTCGCTGCACCTGAGCGGGAGCCCCAGCAGCTGCGTGTCCCAGCGGCCGGCCTGGTGGGGGCTGATGGGGGCGGAGCTCGGGGACTTCCAGCAGTACGGACACTACCACGGCTTCGGGGACACGGCGGAGGAGCTGGAGAGCGGCGGCCAGGACAGACACAAGCCAGCCGCCAGCGTCCCTCTTTACCATTAGCGTTAGCGTTAGCATTAGCATCAACCCTCGAAAACCTGCCATCCATGTTACGTTTACGGTTTGGCCTCATATTCATAATTAAAACAGCACATATAGCTTTGTTTGAGCTTTTAACTGCATTTCATGGTCTTCACCAGTAGGTAGCGCTAACGGCTAGCGGTTAGCATCACCAGGAGAGAGAAATCTGACCCCAGACAAGTCAAACTCTAATGAATGTATCATATACACACATACTGTACTGTATACTGTATTGTAACACAAATGTAATACTGACGCCCAACTGACAGGTTTGACCAAAACAAACCTTTAATCAAACTGATGATGTCAGAGGGGGGCGGGGTTTACTCGACTGTTTAAATGGACTGATTGTTTCAGTGTGTTAGTTCACACCCGGCCTTATAACGCGTCCCACTTCCTGTGTCATATGCAAAACAAGCAGATATGTGTTACAATGCTAACAGGATGCGGTTCAGACCACTTTCATGGGTCTGAGGGGATTGGGTCTCAAACGCACCATTATGCAAAATGCACCAGATCTGGACTGGTCCGAACAGGGTCTTCTCCACACAACCTTACTGAAGTGGATTATCATGAAACACACATATACACACACACACCATTTCCTTTAATGTATTCCTGCATTTCAAACATTGATTAATTAGTTCACTGCTGCTCGTTTGCACTATTAAGGGCTGGATTGTGTGTGTGTCTGTGTGTGTGTAGAGTAGCTAAAGTGTGTATTCATAGAGGCCGTCCTCTCCATGTGGCCTGATCCTGACCCTCCTGCACTGAGACTGAGACCGGCTCCCGGCTGGTCTCGATCCACCAAAGGGAATGTGTTGTGGCTTCTTGTTATTTATGTGTTAGAGCAGATGAATGTGTTTGTACTGTCGACTCACGGTGACATCAGACGGTTGAGCTCTCTGAACACTATGTGCCAAAAAAAAAAAAAAACTGGCTCGCTGTCTCTTGACGCTCTTTGATACTTTTCCTATTAAAACCCGTTTGTACTGTTTCATAAAAATCTGCCTCCCTTCTTTTTTCTAGGTGTTAATAACCAGTAATAACAGAACTATGACGGAGTATTAGGGCCACATTGAGAAAAAAGTCATAAAATTATGAGAATAAAGTTGTAAATTTACGACTTTATTCTCGAAGTTTGTGATTTTTTTATTTCTCAATGTGGCCCTAATACTCCGTCGTACAGAACAAGGTGATTCTCTGATTTGCATTTTAAAGTAATTGATAAAAGTGTCATTAGGTTATTAAAAAAAAAACAATCAAAATCTTTTTTCTTTTTTTTTAATGTATGGGCTGTTAGGGGTCGATGATGGCCAAATGTGTATGTCTCTGCTGACCACAGTCACTTTTACATTGAATTTGAAACAAATAAAAATTGTAATTAATGTAATTTTTTTAAACATAATTTCCCTGGCTACTTAGTCTTAAATAAAATACTTTTTTGGGTAAATAAGTTTTTACTCATTAAAAAAATAAATCAATAATTTATGAAATAATTTTATCATGTCCCCCAGTTTTGACAAACCCCAGAACAGCATACGCTGTGTTAAAAACGCTGTGGTTCAGTCCAACCTCCTCAGCATCACTCAGGTCTTACTGTTACCACCTTTTCTTACATATATTTTATTGTTTTTATTTTGAGATTGACATCGTCGAGACATGACAACCAAGGAAATCAGTTAAAATTCTTTATTTCATATTTCTTAAATATCATTTTACATTATAAACAAATAAAAACAACAAGGTGCTAAGCAGAGGAAGAACTGGAGGAACTGGATCTGGATCATCTCCTCAGGTCCAGCTGGATTGTCTTCTGCAGGTTGGCGATGCTGGCGTCCAGAGCGGCCAGGCCGTCCCTGAACGCCGCCTCGTCTCTGGTGTCGAAGGTGGACCCGGACCTCAGGGTCCAGTCGGAGAACGCCGACTCCACGTCGCACCGGGACAGGGTGGAGTCCAGGAGCTGCCGCGACGGGCCCGGATGAGTCTCGGTGTCTCTTGGGTGGACGGGGATCAGGTTCTTGGCGGGACCCAGGGACATCAGGTACTGGGCGATACGTTCGGGTACGCCTCCTGCTGGTTCCTGCTGCTGGTCTGTGTCTGGTCCTGAACCGTTGGTGAGTGTAGGAGAACCAGATGAATCCCGACTCTGGAGGATCCTGAAAACCGAGGCAGAGAGATGATATGGGAGGGGGGGGTTAATGATGACATCACAACCATCACTTAGCAACACCTACCGTCTCAAGTCCTCCATGTCCTCCAGTCTCTGCCGGGCCAGTGAGGCTAACTCGCTCTTCTCCCGCTCGCTCTCCGCCAGCCTTCGTTTGGTTGCTTCCAGCTCTGCACACACACACACACACACACATACACACACACACATTAAACAATGTCCTGATTGGTCCAAATTCACCGGTGAGGGTCTGGGGTCTGGACCTGTTCTGGTGGCCGTGTTCTCGGCCTCTGTGGCTCTCAGCTGGTCCTGTGTGTCCTTCAGGACTTGCCGTAGCTCCCTCAGGTGGTCCTGGACTTCCTGCAGACTGGACTGGGCGGCGGTCAGCTCCTGTCGCAGGGTCGTAACTATGGGGACGCACACAAGTTGGATCACTGAGAACTAGATTTCCAGAAAATTTCCAGAAACTTTCCATGGGAAGTTAAACTGGGGAATTTTGGAAATATATGCAAATTTGAAACGTTCCATGGGAATTATGGGAATTAAAGCAGATATCAGCGGCACGGCCGTTTCGGCTAATGCTGCGTTCAAGGCAGGCTTTTGAAACCGTAAGTTACAGCTTCAAGTCACAACTACAATTTCCAGGTAAACTCGTGTTTTTACTGTCTTGTTGTCTGTGAAAGTTCCCTATAACGGCCACTTGTAACTTCTGACCCGTGAACTCGTACCAGATCGAACCGGTATGACTTCACAGGAAGGAAAAACACAAAGTTCGAGTTTCCTTGAACGCACCATGAGTTAGCAGCCCCCGCCCTCGTCAGGCATCTATTGGTCCTCGTGCTCCGTCAGCACATTCACGCGCACCCCTTGGCTGCACACACAGCCCTTCATGCCGTTCTCTCTCCTCATTGGATAACACTTGTATCCCACAAGGAAAATTTTCTCCTCGGTTTACAGCAGAGCAGAGTGACGGAGAGACTCGTGTTACGGCTGAAACACTCCATGTAAGTGATTGCTGACGGAAAATAGGACTATTTAGGACTTATATTAACAAAAACATTCCACTGATATCTGCTTTAACTGGAAATTGGGGGTAATTTAAACAAACTGTATCCAGAGCACACTCATTGGTTCTGTACTTCCACACACACACACTTTACCTTCTATGTTATTGAGTGTCTCCGTGTCCTGCTGTCTCTCTGTCTCCTTGAGCAGCTGGTTCTGGTTCTGGTTCTGGTTCTGGTTCTGGTTCAGGTTCAGGTTCACCATCTCCTCCAGGTGACTGAGCAGCCTCTCTGCTACACTACCTAAACACACACCACAGTGTCCAGATGTTTTCATCTGGTCTGGAACATCTGGATTTAACCACAGAGACAACAACAGGCAGACAGGTTACCTCGTCCCGCTATCAGGGTCTTGAGTTCCCCCAGCAGATACTGGACTGACTCTGGGCTGCGGGAGTCCTGAGGAACATCGCAAGCCCGTCCAGAATCCAGGTGTGTCTTTGACGTCCTCACAGCACAGGTGTGATCGGTGTCTCTCACGGGAACAGGCTCCGCCTCCTCCTGTATGTGACGGCGTGTGGGCGGAGCTTCGGGCGCAGACAGGAAGTCGGGCTGGTGGTCTGAGCGAGAAGAGGACTGGGCCACGGACAGGAGGACGGAGGGCTGAGGTGGAGGGACAGAGGTCTGGGACTTGGCTGGAGGGACTGAGGGACTTTGGGACTTGGATGGAGGGGGGCTGGTGGAGACCTGCTGAAGCCTTCGTGGGTGGGACTGGACCCGGGTCTGGACCGGTTTCTGAGGCGGATGCAGCTTCACCCCTGAGTGAGCCGCCGGAGACCGAGGTCCTGGTCTGGGAGTGGTGCTTCCCGGTCCCTGCTGACCCGACTGAGGAATCTTCTGGCCTGGAGAGCAATGAGGAGAACTGTTACCGACCCAGAACCAGGAGTTTCCAGGAACCAGGTCCACACCGAGACACCGCTGCACACACCTGTCTTCTTCTGTGGTTTCTTGAGGGTCTTCCTCCCCACTGAGGTGGACGGTCTGGATCTGGATGCTCCACCCGTCCCCGCTGCGTCCTCAGCCTGGAGGATGCCACCGAGCAAGGCAGCGCAGCGGTCCAGACCCCGATGGAGAGTCGTGACCTGAGAAGACAGAGGACACCTCAGCGTCACCGACACTTCCTGTCCACAACACTTCCTGTCCTGTGACCTATGACCTGCTAGTACCTGGTCTTCGGAGTCCGTAGAGTACAGGGAGTAGGCCGGCTCAGGTTTGGCTGCTGGTCCAGGATGTGGACTCACTCTGGCAGGGTGAGACAGAGGGAGTCAGGTGTGGACACTAAGAGGTGAGGACAGATGTTCATGTGTACTCACTGTTTTCTGCTCAGCTGCAGCCGGCCACTTCCTGACAGTCGCCCTGATGTCACCACCTGTCGGTTACAACCACACATCTGGTCAGTCTACGCTCTGAAACATTTGGTCTGGGTCAAACATCTGGTCAGTCTACGCTCTGAAACATCTGATTAGTAGTCAGCCTCAAATCTGGTCAGTCTTCAGTCTCAAACATCTGGTCAATCTTCAGACTTAAACAACTAGTGATGGTAAAACACCTGGTCAGTGAAACATCTGCTCAGTCTACACAGTCTGAAACATCTGGTCTGGGTCAAACATCCGGTCAGTCTACAGTTTTACACATCTGGTTAGTCTTAGGTTTCAAACATCTGATTAGTAGTCAGCCTCACATCTGGTCAGTCTACAGTCTGAAATATCTGGCCTGGTAAAACCAGTGGTCAGTGAGACAGCTGGTCAGTCTACTGTCTGTAACATCTGGTCTGGTAAAACCACTGGTCAGTCTCCAGCCTTGTGTCTGTGATGTCCGGCTGTTGTCAGGGGAAAGACCGTAAACATTCCTCCCTTCACTCAGCTGATCCAGCCTCCACAGCCCTACGATACATTCCATAATTTAAGTTTAATATAAACTTCATTCAGCCACGTTCATGACTCAGATGTCAGATTCTCCTCCTACACGTCTCTTCAGACTAACACCACCAAAAAACGACAAACGGAGGCGGGACCCTGCAGCGGTGTCATTTAGAGTAACATTACATTTTATTGTGTAACATCAACGTAACCGTGACTACAGCAGCTCAGTGACGTCCGTGTCAGTGCTGTCATGTGTTGACATTAAGGCAGCAGATAAACCGTCTTAACACCAGAGCTGTCGCCTCCGTTCACCTGTATTTCTGACAAACAGCTACCGCTATGCTAGATGGTGACGGTGCTGATCCTGGTTGTTGTCGGTCTCACCTTGTGTTTAGCTGTCGGTCTCATGGCTGACGATCACCGGCTCCTCTGCAGCCGTCACACCGAGAACACACGCTGTTCTCCGGCTTCAGCTCTGACTCCGAGCCGTTTTCTCCATCGGCTTCACTTGTTTTCGTCTGCTTCCGGTTTAGACAGAAGTTTGAAACGAGGAACAGGAGGCCAACCAATCAAATGTCTACTGCCGTGTGACGTAGCGGGGAGTGGGGTGGGGCTAGATTTGCCCAGAGCGAGCTGTTGGGTGATACATTGAATATTAGAGCACCTGTCTGCTGTTCTATGCACAATTGTTTGAATGTACAACTTTTTCAATTAAGTTTATTGAAAGAAAAAGAAAAAAACGTTACCAACCACATCCCTGATATTGTCTACTATTATGAACTGAGCATTATTTTTAAGTAATTGTCTTACATAAAACGTAGTATTTAGCATTTTATATTTTGATTGTATAAATAACTCTACAGTTCAGTTTATCAACATTACATCTGGCAGAAATTAGACACTAGTATTAACTTAAATGATCAGCTTCAATTCACCTGGAACTAAACAACATTGAACATGAAGGACAACACAGACTTTGCTTTGAACATATTTATTGATCTTTCTTCTGGTAGCAAACAAAATATATATTCAAATATGAGTTTTGACTTGAGGTCAGAAACAACCATGGTACATGTCATAAAAGAATAAAAAATAATAATAATGATAATAATATAAAAAAAAAAGAAACTGGTCAGTGCAGATTAAGTTGACAGATCTCACTTAAGATCTGATTTACTCTTTTCTTTTTTTTTTTGAACATCTCACTTGACATTTGACTCTGTCCAGCCAGGGACGACTTAATCTTCTACAATGGTTTTCACTCAAACTAAACCACTGTGATAAAACAACAAGATGAACACTTGCAAAGAAACAAGTCAGGTCGGTGCTGTGTGCTGCTCATCGTCTTCATCCTCTACTCCCATTCCTCATCGTCGGCTGCAGCCGGAGCCGCCGCCTGGTTCCTCCCACCGTCCTGAAAAGAGTCGCTTTGCGGACCCTGAGGAAGACAGGGAGGACACAGTGAGGACAACGGATACAAACAGTGGACAGTGAGGACAGAGTATAGAGGAGAGGACATGTGTTACCTTCCTGGAGTCTGTTGAAGCGAAGGTCCTGGACAAGTTGATGCCTGCTCCTCCTGAGCTGCTGAACGCAGACTCCTCCAACCATGAAGGCACCGTCTGCTGCGCCTGTCAATCAAACAACAGAGTGAGACGGTGAGATGGGGACGGAGTGTCCCGTCTCCTCCTGCAGCTGGGTGCAGCCGTCTCACCTTGGACAGGATGGTGACCAGGGCTCGTGCCAGCTGTCCGTCGGCCTCCTGGTCGTAGAAAGACACCGCCCTCCCCGTGTTGCCGCAGCGACCGGTCCTCCCGATCCGGTGAACGTACTCGTCGATGTTGTTGGGGAGGTCAAAGTTGACCACGTGCTGGACGTCTGGGATGTCCAGGCCACGGGCGGCCACAGACGTGGCCACCAGGACGGGACATTTCCCTGAGCGGAAGTCGGCCAGGGCCTGCTCCCGCTCCCGCTGCTCCCGGTCCCTGAAACACACCACACCTCAACACCTGGTCCCTGAACGCACCACCACACCTCAACACCTGCTCTAACTGGAGAACCTGGTCCCTGAACGCATCACTTACCCGTGGATGCTGGTGGTGGGGATCTTGGTCTGGCTGAGGAAGGTGGCGATGAAGTCAGCCTGTCTCTTGGTCTCCACAAACACCATGGTGCGCTCTGAGCCTGCAACGAGACCAGGACCAGGACCGGTTTAGATGTGGTGTGGATGTAATGATGAGGTGTGCATTAAACCATACTGACCCGTGGCCTTCAGCAGGTCCACCAGCTGCTCTCTTTTAGAGAATTTAGTCACTTCGATGAAGGTCTGCTCCACGTCGGAGCAGGCTCCGCCAACCACGCCCACGGCCAGGAACAGGTAGTCCGTCTTGAGGAAGTCTGCTGCCATCCTGCAAACACACAACATCTGTCAACAGCAGTGAAGGCAGCACAGTGCGGCGTCTGCAGCGAGCCAGCGGCGGCACCGTCCCACCTCTGGATGTCCTCGGGGTAGGTGGCGCTGAACATCAGGGTGATGCGGTTCTCCTTGGACGGCATCCCAGGGGAGCCCACCAGACGTCGCATGTCTGGCTCAAAGCCCATGTCCAGCATCCGGTCGGCCTCGTCCAGGACCAGGTAGCGCAGCTTCTCCAACCCCACCTGCAGGACAACGTTGGTCATTAACCTGCCTGAGGACGGGGGACGTCTCTCAGCTGGACGCTCACCTTTCCTCGTCCGATCACGTCCAGCAGGCGGCCTGGAGTTCCACACAGGATGTTGCAACCTCTGAAGATGTCTCTGATCTGATGTCCGGTGCTGACGCCGCCGTAGACCACCACGGGACGGACACAGGTCCTGCAGCATCCACATGCGAGAGAAAGACACACACACACACATTAGCTGCAGCAATTGGAGCGTCCAACGCGTCCTCCTCCAGTGTGTGAACTGACCCGAAGGCGAACTTCCTGGCCTCCAGGTAGATCTGGTTGATGAGCTCCCTCGTGGGGGCCACAATGATGGCCTCGGGCTCCTGCAGCTCGCTGAACTGACTGGCCGCCACGCCGTCCGCCATCAGCTTCTGCAGGATGGGCAGCAGGAACGCCGCCTGCAGGACAACACAGTTAAACTCCGCCCTCACACACACACACTCACCTTGGAGTTAGGGTCACCCACCGTCTTGCCAGAGCCGGTCTGGGCGCAGGCCATCAGGTCTCTGCCGGCAGAGATGATGGGGATGCCATGCTTCTGCACCGGCGTGGGCTTCACGTAGCCTGACTTGCTGATGTTCTTGCGCAGCGACTCGCACAGCGCCGCCTCCTCGAAGGTCTGAAACACACACACCACATGCGGCTTCACGCGTCGTCACGGCGACACGGCTCGTTTGAAAACCCGCGGCTCTGCTCACCATGACAGCCTGCGGCGGGTTGGAGCCGCTGACGTCCACCAGGATGTCGTCGTACTTGTTGAAGTTGATGCCCGACTTGTAGTGGGCGAAGATGGAGTCCTCGTCATCGGGCAGGGTGGGGGGGATGTAGGTGACCTTCGGCCCTGGGGGGGGGGCAGAGGACAGGCTGGTCAGCTGCTGCTTCCTGTTGGACTTAAGCGACAGAGTTGTTGACTTACTGTCACTGTCGCCGTCGGCCCCGTCCTTATTCTCTCCATCCTTATCGTCTCCTTTAGAAAACACCTGCTCGTCTTTCCCTCTGTAACCTGCAACAACACTCAGGATCAATATCATGTAATAATCCACTTCAAAATGATTCAACATGTTTGTGTGTATTACCTCCTCTGAAGCCTCCTCTGTCTCCCTCGTCTCCACCTTCAACACATCATCATCATCATCATCATCATCATCATCATCATCATCATCATCATCAGGCACCAATCACTGGATTTCTCCACACTACATAAACCGTGACCCACACACCTCGTCTGAAGCCTCCACCTCCCCTGCCGCCTCGTCCTCCTCCCCTGCCTCCTCCGAAGCCTGGCAAACACACTCATCAGTATCAACACATCAACTCAAACCCGTCTTGTATTTATGTACATGTACGATATTTACCATTTTCACTAACGTCATCGTCTCCTCCTGGAAAACAACAAACAGCAGCTCAGTCAGTGACACATCTTTGACTGGAATTAAATGTTTAAGTGTGAAATACCACAGATCTTTACCATCACCGCGATCACCTCCACCGAATCCTCTGCCGCGCCCTGATTGGACAAACAGTCAGAAATCATGAGTTCTTAACAATTATCTTTACATTTAATGGAGGTTTGAAAATCTACCAGGTGATCCCACAGTCATCTCTTCTACTGATGCATTAGGCTACATTGCCATAAACCCTATAGTCATAGCAGTAGGTTCGTTACCTTTAATTGTCATTGCAAGCTATTATTCAGAATGCTCTGAGCAGCTCACGGCTCTGCTCCGCCGTTCTAAAAATAGCTTGCACTGACAATTAAAGGTTAAGAACCTACTGCTAAGACTATAAGGATTATAGCAATGGGCCAATTTGACAAAATGTTGAACTATCCTCTTAAATCTTGCACAAACACCAACACAAACTCACCGCGGCCTCCTCGGCCTCTGAATCCACCTCGGTCTCCTCCGGAGTTGTTCCAGCTGCTGGAATCTGGAAAGAAGAGACAGACAAGACGGCTCAGCAGATGTACACAACTACAGTGTTCAACAACTCGCATTACCGGTCAGCTTGCCAGGACTCACCACCACCCTCGTCGTCACCGCCTGCAGACAGAGGAGCAATGTTTAGATTCAGTCACAGTCAGAGAGAGTAATGTTACAACCGAAGCTACAGGATGAGTGAACACCTGCAGAGAAGGAGCCTGAAAACCCTCCCCGTCTGCCTCGACCTCCTCTACCACGACCTGCAGGGAAACACAAACACATTCATTATCAATCATTTTTAAATGCTATGAAACTGTTCGTCTTCAGTAAACTTACCCCTTCCAAATTCACCACTATCACCGTTCCTGAAGTCTTTTCCTGAGCCTGGAAACACAATGTTAGTTCCCTTACAATATAATTTAACAGCAAAATAGCTAACAAATTAAGAAAAATACATTAATTTAATGCGTTAAAGATGGATTGACAGTTGTACAATTGTCAGGTGATTGAATTTTAAGTTGCATTAACAATGTATTATGAACTTACTATCATTTGCAGTATAACTGGATGGTGCAGAACTGGCAGGAGTTTCTTCCCACTCGTCCATTTTAATGTATCTGAAAAGTACAGACACGTGTCGACAATTAGCATTTAATACCACCTACTTCACCGTAAAAGAGTGGTTAATTTGCAGTGTCTGTGTGTGTGTATGTCTTCTTTCCCGTTGTGACCTTGCAGTCGTCGACCGCGTGGTCAAAATGTCGGCCATTAGCCTCGTGGCGTCGTCACGGTTTAACGACATTGTAGCTAACTCTCTCCGTTTTCAGCGGGAAATGCAGCTCGGGGTTTGGGTTACCACAGTGAACATTACAACTGCACCCGGTGAATTAGGTTTAATGTAGATATTGGGTGTATTTATTTGGAAAAACTTGCAGGAATACCGGCAATTCGGCGAGCTAATAGCACGAAGCTAACACCTGGACCACAAGCGCCATTTTAGCTGGGTGGCTAATCCCGACACACTTTCAAGGAGCAGAGCCGCTTTTTTAGCACGACTACATAAGCAGCGATAACCACGATAATAATAGTTTTATCTTTTAATTACTACTCATTATATAGTTCTGGTTGATTACCGAGTTTTTTCAAAGTGCCGCCCATGGCGAAAGCTTGCCACCGACCAAAATGAGCTAATTCTGCATTCATGAAAAAGTACAATTAAATATATAATTGATAACTGTTTGGTTGCATTAAAATAAAAACGTATTTATAAGATTACTTACTGAAAAGCGTCCAAAGTAGCAGCGTGTAAATGTCTTCGTCGGAACTCCGCTCGTGAGCGTCGAGATGTCTCCTCTTCGAAAGGTCGTGTGCAAAGCCGACGCCGAGCAGCGTGGGTTGCCAGTTCCGCTGCTTTCCCGCCTAAGCGAAAATTATATCAGATATCATGCATTTTACACTTTACATGATTCATCATTGTGAATGGTACATATACCCTGTTTCCTTCATTTCCTATTCTTAATTGTCAACCATCATGACACTGATTGATTAAACACGTTCAAGATAAAAACATTTTTTTAAAAATGTATGTTTTCGTGTATCTTTTTGCGCAACACACCTGAAAAGTTTTTTTTCCTAGGTTTTTTTCTTTATTTAAATTCCAGCAAAGCAAACAACTGTAGAGAAAAACCACCACATTCGACGAGACAAACAGACAATAAAAAAATAAACATAGAAAAAATATCATAAATACATAAACACATAGGTCAAAGAAGAAGGGGGGGGGGTATTTAAACACTGAGCATTATCAAAGTCCTTCTAGGCTTCAATATTACAACCATACAACGTCTCTGACATCATATGAACAACGACAGTTATAAGTACAGTTATACGCATCAGTGCCTCACATTTTAAAGTAAAGTCACGTCTCCTTTGATGATTGGTGTATGTAAGCACACTTTATTTCACAGTCAGCCCACAGAGATGTGCATTGTCATGTTGTCTGTACCGCCCTCTACTGTACAAAGCGTGTATTACCCACAACACTATGTACAAGCAGGTACAAGTGACATGGTCATCACTGCTTCAGTAATGCAGTTTTCCCCACAGGGGGAGAATTTTTTTTCAAGATACAAGTACAGTTATTGTAACACAAACAATACAAGTTTTAGCACCTTTCTTGTTGTTAGAGTCAAAAGTTATAAATGGAGGTTTTGAGTGACTGATTTGGTTTTATGAATATCGTATTTCCCAAAGATGATCAGCAAATTTATTACATAGACACCTCTTTCTTTTGTTGTTTTTTTGTTTGGAAAAAACAGAAAAAAACACATAGTAACAGAAAACAAGAATATTAGGACATTATATTCATCAACAGCACGACATGTGTACTATATATCGGCATTGATTAAGGTGTGAGTATAATGAATGATGTGAGTGTAAATGTAATGTTATAAATGTTATGTAAATGGGATTTCTATAGATGATATTGTACATATTAGATGCAGAATGGTAAATAGAGTATCGTTGTGCATAGACGATTATTATTTTGTGTGTTTGTATATATAATCATATATGTATTTAAGGTATAGGTAATTATCCATTAGTTAATAAGGGCAGGATTAAAAGTACAGATTTATGGTGGGAGGGAGGGGTAGACTCCGGTCCCTTCCAGCATCCCGATCCACTCCACCAGGTCTTGCCGCTGGAGCGCATTGCATTGTGGGACGCGGGCCGATGGTGAAGTCAAGATGGCTGCGGAGATGAGGCAGGGTGAAGAGCCCGCAGTGGGAAGGCCGTGAATGAAGTCTTGAATAGAAAAAAACCCTCTCTCTTCTGTCGCCGCTAACTCCGAACACGTCTCGCCGTCGAAGCGGTCCTCGGCCCCCTCCTCCTCCTCCCTCCCCCCGGTACAGTCACCACCAACAAGCCGCAGGGATAACAACAACCACTGAGGAGAAAGTCTCGTATGAATCCCGACGAGAAGGAGGACTGTGAGTGTGCGCCACCACAGGCCGAGAGCTGCCCCGCGGGAGGAGCCGATAGGTGGGCACGCTGGCAGGAGAGAGCCGGGGATGCTGCGAGACCCGCTGGAAAGACCTAGCTAGCTGCTAGCTGCGTGGATGCTACTCTGTTGTTTCTATCGCTACATTTAGGCAAAGTGCATCACAAGCATTGGGTTTTTATAACCCGAGAGCTGCTCTTTACTTTTAAAATGATTGCTATTGCTGTGCATGAATAATATTTTTTTCTTAAAAAATAAAATAAACGACCCGGCGGGCTAATGCTCTTTGCTATGTTAGCTTCAGGATGAGCAGGTACCTGACGTTCCTGCAGCTTCACCAGCATCTCGCGTTTTAACGCTGGTTTTAACAGAGTTTAGTTTATAAATGGTAATTTATGAAATCACACGTTATGGTTGGTTCTCTGAATTACATGCTCTTTGCGTCGTTTAGGTATTTTCTTTCTTTTAAAAAAAATAATAAAGTAACATTTTGGGGGCATTTTAAAACCATTAATTGATGGATTCATGTGACTTTGGATTATTAAACACCCAAACCAATAGAAATCTTATACAAAGGTAGGTGACAACATAATTTGTTCTCACTGACCAGAATCACGTTTTCATTGGATTAAGAAGAAATAAAAATTGTAATTAACCAAAATATTCTTGCTAATATAATAATATTCCTGACTACTTTAACCAAAACAATACAGAAATCTGAAGGAAAAAAAAGTATGTAATTGCAATATTTTATCATGCCCCTCAATTTTTGGCTACTTTTAGCCAGGGCCGTTGCTAAGAATTCTGGGGCCCCTGAAAGAATACTAAAATGGACCCCTGACTTTTCCACTTTTTTTCTTAAGACTACACATGTATTATCATTTTTTATTTAGCTTACTTTATTTTGATGCTATGCAGCATTACTATGAGTATTAGTCAGGGTCTTATGCCGAATAATTCAGTCATATATCAAAAGATTTTGTGGGGCCCTACTGGCTGCTGGGCCCTAGAATTATCACCTTTTTCCCCTATACAACGTACCTGCATTCAGGCAAAATGTTCGATCCTGTAGCAAAGATCACTGTTGGGGGATTGAGTCATTGTTACAGAATTTAAAGTTTTTCTCAAATATCAACTCAAAGTGCACCGAATTCAGAGCATCAGCCCTATAATGTTAGCAGCTTCCTGATAGTTTCAGCTAAAAGACACACGACAGTTGGTTTTAAGATGACATTTTTTCTAAATCCTCAGCGGTCTTAATGTTCATATGTGAACCCCCTTGAGTCTCCGACACGGAGCCTGTGGCATTAGCTGTAATTAACACGTCAGTGCAGCAACGCCGTGACCTCTGCTGTTTGTTTGTTTCACCAGAGAATACGAGGAGCCTGAAATAGAAAACCCAGAAGCAAGCCGAATGTGAGTTCCACTAAATTTATCCTCTGACATAGATGTGTGTATGAGGTGTTTAAGACTGACAATACAAAACTCCTCACTGTTTTCTTCCAATTACATGATGATGATGATGGGTGTAGTGCAAAGTGACATGTTAATATGTTGCTCCAGACTGATCCATCTGTTTTTGAATTAAGAGTGAAAAAGCAGACCTAGACTTTCATAATCTAACTGTAGAGGTTTGGATGATAAATATTTGTGTTGTTTTGAGTGATGGTACAATCACTGTAATTAGCCATTTGTTAATAAAGTTCTTGTCAACAGTAACAACATATGTTTTGAATGCACCACTGCGGTATCTTGGTTTTTAAGTATGCGTACTTCCTGTTAACCATATTAGGATAGGACAATTAATCAATTACTAGACATTTCAGACGACCCCCATTTGAATTCCAGGTGAACCCACGTGGGGTCCCGACCCCAAGGTTGAGAAACACTGGGATAGACCTTAGTTGTTATCAACCTAATTCTAATGGATGTAGTAGTTACATTTGTGTTTTAACTCTTAAACATGATTGTTCAGTCGTAACCATGGAAACGGGATGGATAAACCTCTAACCTGTGGTTCCTTCATCCTGGGCTACAGGAAGCGAGCAGCTGCCAAACATCTGATAGAGCGCTACTACCACCAGTTAACCGAGGGCTGTGGGAATGAGTCGTGCTCCAACTCGTGGTGCGCCTCGTCGGTCGGCTTCAACCGCATGGACAACAACGCGGCGGCGGTCAAGGCCCTGGAGCTGTACAAGGTCAACGCCAAGCTGTGCGACCCCCACCCCTCGAAAAAAGGCACGGCCTCGGCCTACCTGGAGAGCAGCGCCCACGGCAACTCGGCCTGCGGCAACAGGAAGATGAACCACAAAGATGTCCACTCTGTACGGGACAACTTTAAAGGTGAGAACGAGATAATACAGAAGGAAGGGAACAGATTGGATCAAGGAAGGAAGAAGAACAAAGGGAGGAAGGAAGTGAAAAGGATGGTGGGAAGAAGGAAGGAAAGAAGGATGGAAAAGGGAACAGATTGGGTCAAGGAAGGATGGAGGGAAAGAAGGGAGGGAGGAAAGGAGGGATGGAAAAAGGGAACAGATTGGGCCAAAGAAGGAAGGATGGAGGGAAAGAAAGGGAACAGATTGGGTCAAGGAGGGAAGAAGAAGGAAGGGAAATGATGGTGGAAAGAAGGGAAGGATGGAGGAAAGAAGGAAGAAAGAAAAGAAAGGAGGGATGGAGAGACAGAAGGAAGGGAGGAAAGTCGAAAACCTGTTTTCTGTAAAACACATTTCCAAACATCTTGTAAATGAGTGAGTCGACCTGAAGACACTTTAACCTGAACTTCCTGTGTCCAGATGTGAACTACCTGACAGAGGAGAAAGTGTACGAGATCCTAGACATCTGCGGGGAGAAGGAGGACTACTCCCCCCTCATCAGAGTCATAGGTCGAGTATTCTCCAGCGCCGAGGGCCTCGTGCAGAGCTTCCGCCGGTCCAAGCCTCACACCAAGGAGGAGCTCAAGTCTCTCCAGGGGAAAGACGAGGACAAGGACGAGGATGAGAAGGAGGCGGCCGCCTGCTCGGCCACGGCGATGGAGGACGATTCTCCCGCCTCCTCCTCCTCGTCGAGGCTCGGCGAGGGCTCGTCGGGGGACAACGAAGTCCAGAAACTGGCTCCCGACGAGGTGTCGGTGGACATTGAGGCGGTGCGCCGCGTCTACCAGCGCCTGCTGTCCAACGAGAAGATCGAAGCCGCCTTCCTGAACGCACTGGTCTACCTCTCGCCCAACGTGGAGTGCGACCTGACGTACCACAACGTGTACTCGCGAGACCCCAACTACCTGAACCTGTTTGTCATCGTGATGGAGAACAGCAACCTGCACAGCCCCGAGTACCTGGAGATCGCGCTGCCGCAGTTCTGCAAGGCCATGAGCAAGCTGCCGCTGGCCGCCCAGGCCAAGCTGGCGCGCCTGTGGTCGCGCTACGGCGCCGAGCAGATCCGCCGCATGGTGGAGACCTTCCAGCAGCTCATCACCTACAAGGTAGGCTGGGACGAGGGTTACAGAGACTTTCCATGGGAAGTTAAACTGGGGAAGTTTGGAATTAGGGATTTTCTCGATTTTGAAATTGAGATCTAGACTGAGGTAAACTGCTGCATTTTAACATTTATCTGCACACAAATACTGTAGGAGCCTAGAAATTAACAGACTCCATGATAAAGTGAACTTAAACCCTTTTCAAAACCTGGACTCTCTGTATGTAAAACAGGCCAACAAATGATACTTATCAATTTCTTCTCCCACCCCTACTACAAGGTGATCAGCAACGAGTTCAACAGCCGCAACCTGGTCAACGACGACGACGCGGTGGTGGCGTCCACCAAGTGCTTGAAGATCGTCTACTATGCAAACGTGCTGGGCGGCGACCTGGACACGGAGCACAACGAGGAGGAGGACGAGGAGCCCATCCCCGAGTCCAGCGAGGTCACGCTGCAGGAGCTGCTGGGCGAGGAGCGGCGGAACAAGAAAGGCCCCCGCGTGGACCCGCTGGAGACGGAGCTGGGCATCCGCACCAACGACTGCCGGCGGCCGCTCGTCCCCTTTGAGGAGTTTGTCAACGAGCCTCTGAACGAGGTGCTGGAGATGGACAAGGACTACACCTTCTTTAAGGTGGAAACAGAGAACAAGTTCTCTTTCATGACCTGCCCCTTCATCCTGAACGCCGTCACCAAGAACCTGGGCCTGTACTACGACAACCGCATCCGCATGTACAGCGAGCGGCGCATCACCGTGCTGTACAGCCTGGTGCAGGGCCAGCAGCTCAACCCCTACCTGAGGCTCAAAGTCCGCCGAGACCACATCATCGACGATGCTCTGGTCAGGGTAAGTGTGTATGCACCCCCTCAGCGCACTCGACTTAAAGGGATAGTTCAACATTTTGGCCAATTTGCCCATCACCACAATCCCTATAGTCAAAGCAATAGGTTCGTTACCTTTAATTGTCGGTGCAAGCTGTTTTTTGATCAGCGGGGCAGAGATACGAGCTGCTCAGCTAACGCTACGGTCATGGTATTTCTGTAACACAAGATTGTTTTGAAGTTGTTGGATTGTGTATTTGATGAGTTTGATGGGGGAAACCCAGAAATACCATTAGCCTCGGTAGTGTTAGCTGAGCAGCTCACGGCTCTGCCCCGCCGATTGAAAATCAGCTTGCAACGACAATTAAACGTAACGAACCTACTGCTATGACTATGGAGATTATGGCAATGGGCGAATTTGCCAAAATGTTGAACTATCCCTTTAATCCTCCTTTATACTGTGCGTTTTCTACATCTGCTACACATCTGCATCCACAGCTGGAGATGATAGCGATGGAAAATCCTGCAGACTTGAAGAAGCAGCTGTACGTGGAATTCGAAGGAGAGCAAGGTGTCGATGAAGGAGGCGTTTCCAAAGAGTTCTTTCAGCTGGTGGTGGAGGAGATCTTCAACCCAGACATTGGTAAGAAGACACACAACAGCCTGTGTGTATGTGTGTGTGTGTGTAGCTGCAGCTGTTGGATCATCAACAGAGGCTTGTTAGAGTGGGCTGCAGTGATACTGCAGTAGCTGTGTGCAAAAAAGAAAAAGGAAAAAATGGATTCACATCAAAATAGGATTTCTGTCTCTATTCATAAAATTGCACAAAAAATGGATTCACAATTTTCAGTCCGGATACAGAACTAGTTGACTTTTTAGAGTTTAGCTCATCATGCATATTCCTCTGTGTGTGTGCTATGGAAAAAATAATTCAATCTGTACCACAGTCACTGAATGCAACATTTTGGCACACATTTCGACTTGTGTGTTGCTGCTATTAGCATCTGAGCTGCACTGTGAATTGAACATCAACCAGAAGCTAGCTCAGCTACAGTCATAGCCTAGCCTGTTAGCGTTAGCCTGCACTGCAGCTTTTGCATGGATGCTTCCAATGTTGCATCTCTTGCTCAACTCAAGTAAGTAAATGAAATCATTCAGAACATGAATGACTTGAGTTTGTGCACCTGCTGCTAAATGCTATGCTAATTAGCTGGGTGTTTGTCTGGTGCTGCCTTATATTCCCTACATCATCAAATAGCTTTACATATGTATGGAATATGTATACTGCCATATACCATATATAATCTATTACCATTGTTTGAGTTGATAAATGTTTGCAACTGGGCAACAACTGATTGTTTTATTCCCGTCATTGTGTTAATGTTTGACTGAACTGGTGAGATACAGAGACGGGTTTAATGTGATTACACCTGAGATCTCCTGTACAGCGTGTCCACTGCTTTATTGATCTGCCTGTGAAGCTGAACAGGAAGTGGCTCTTGAATTACAACGGAAACTTGAGGCGATAATGTTTGACCCTTGAACTTTTCATTTCAGGCAGATAAGTGAGGACATGAATCTCTTTTTTTTTTCTTCCTTGTTGAAATTGAATCTATTTTTTGGGCTTTTATTCTGAAATGCTCACTCCAGATGATGACAGGAAGTGTCAACAACACTGACGGCTCCTTCCTCAGATTGGAACCGAGCGGTCCTGATCAGATCTTGTAAAATGACCGGTTTTGCTCCATCCTCAGGCATGTTCACGTATGACGAACGCACCAAACTCTTCTGGTTCAACCCGTCGTCCTTCGAGAACGAGGGCCAGTACACTCTGATCGGCATCGTCCTGGGTCTGGCCATCTACAACAACTGCATCCTGGACGTCCACTTCCCCATGGTGGTCTACAGGAAGCTGATGGGCAAAAAAGGAACCTTCAGGGACTTGGCAGACGCCAACCCGGTAAGAAAACCACCTCGGCTCATGCAGGTCTTGATTGTCTTTATTGGGAGTCGGCGCTGAGGTTTTCTGTACCCAACAGGTTCTGTACCAGAGTCTGAAGGAGCTGCTGGAGTACGAGGGCAGCGTGGAGGAGGACATGATGATCACGTTCCAGATCTCCCAGACCGACCTGTTCGGGAACCCGCTCATGTACGACTTGAGGGAAAACGGGGACAAGATCCCGGTGACGAACGAGAACAGAAAGGTGAGCCCGCTTTGTCCTTAGCGACTCTCAGGAACTTTCAAAACACACACTTCATCATCTGGGTGGGGGTGTGTTGCAGGAGTTTGTGGCTCAGTATGCGGAATACATGCTGAACAAGAGCGTGGAGAAGCAGTTCAAAGCGTTCCGGAGGGGCTTCCACATGGTCACCAACGAGTCGCCGCTAAAGTACCTGTTCAGACCCGAGGAGATCGAGCTGCTCATCTGTGGGAGCAGGGTGAGGATCCATGATCTGATCTGATTGGCCTCATATTGATCTCATTTCAACGTGATTTAATGTTTTTTTCTCGCCACGCGCTGCAGAACCTGGACTTCCTCGCGCTGGAGGAAACGACAGAATACGACGGAGGCTACAACAGAGACTCCAGAATCATCAAGTAAGTAAAGGATTGGTAGGGTTGCAAAATTCTGGGAATTTTCAAAGTTGGAAACTTTCCATGGGAATTACCGGGAATATATGGGAATAAACGGGAATAAACCCGAAATTTACAGAATTGAAGGTTGGCCCATAACAGGGAACTTAAATATAGTTGGGGAAAATATATTGTAGCATAATATTGGCTAAAATTACCAGATTAACATTTTTATTTGGCCTTTTTTTTGGGGGGGGGGGGGGGTAATATTTTACTCAACATTCATGTTTTTGTTGTTCATATAAGACTTAAAACTTCTACTCACAAATAAATCTGTTTAAATATCATGTTTTTGTTTTATTTTGCATGGATGTCTGCTTATGACAAAACTAAAGATTTACATTTATGTTTAGATATTTAGTTTAGTTTAATAAGTTTATTTGTATCAGGGACAATGTACAAAATAACATTAGTCTCGAGACGAGAAGAGATGGCTTATACCAGATATAGCTTACCAGCTACTTTCCATCCGTATATGATATGGTTTGTTTAAATTACCCCCAATTTCAAGTTTATTCCCATAAAGTCCCACAATTCCCATGGAAAGTTTCCAATCTGGAATATTTCCAAAAGTCGCCATCTCATTTCCCCATGGAAATTTTCAGCCCCTTTGCAACCCTACCGCTGACCATCCTGTCTTTGCCGCAGGGAATTCTGGGAGACGTTGCACTCGTTCGGTGAGGAGCAGAAGCGCCTCTTCCTGCAGTTCACCACCGGCACCGACAGAGCGCCCGTGGGCGGGCTGGGCAAGCTGAAGATGATCATCGCCAAGAACGGCCCGGACACGGACAGGTGTGTGAGACCAACCGACAGAGCGCGCCATGAAACCATTGGCTGTATTTGAAACCGCATACTACTGTACTGCCTACTACTGCCTTAGTATGTACTGTGTACTGCATACTGTGTTAGTATGTACTGTATACTACATACTACTACTACTACTACTTCAGCAGACCGACACCGTTCACACTGCAGTATGCAGTAGTTTCCCAGAATGCATTTCGCGGCAACCGATAGCGATAGCTGTAAAACGGACGAAAAGCTGTTTTATTTCCCGCTTTAACGCTGTTATTATTCGACTTTATTAAGTTTTAATATTTTTTCATGTGATAAAGTAATGTTTAGATCCCAAATATACGGCGGCAGCTGCTCGACCGGCCAACCTCCGTCATTATCCCGGGGGAGAAAACGATCGCTAATGAACTTACCCGCAGGTTTTTAGAGGTTTACCACCGGCTGGTTAAATTATTTTTAGGAGATAAATGTTGGTCTCAATGATAAAATCTAACAATTGCTTAAACAAATGCTTTTGTTTGCGTCTCCTCCGCAGGTTACCGACATCTCACACCTGCTTTAACGTGCTGCTGCTGCCTGAGTACAGCAGCAAGGAGAAGCTGAGGGAGAGACTGCTGAAAGCCATCACCTACGCCAAAGGGTTTGGCATGCTCTGAGCCCTCCCAGCTCCGCCCACCCTCCCCCAGCACAGGGACTCGTTCTGAGAATGCCCATCTAAAAAAGAAAAAGAAAAAAAAAACAACCCGGCCCCGCCCCCTCCAACCTGTATCAGACACGTAAAGGCGACGACAGAGCAAGAGTTTCCCGGAAAGAGCGAGTCGATAAAGAGAGAGCTTCTACTGTGCCTGCATCAGCCCACGTCAGTCAGTGTAAGCACAGAGACCTCCTGATCAAAGCCCCGCCCCCCCCCACATCCACATCACGTGAATGTGCCCCCTCCCTTTTCCTTCTTTTCTATGTACAGAGAGGATCCTTTTCCCTTTCCCTTATTATTTATTTCAAGGCTAAGTGGGTGATTTTCATGGCTGCCTGCTCCGCCCCCGACCCACGTTGGAGAGAGGGGGGGAGGTTGATATTAAACTATGTAAATTTAGGACGCATTAATGAGTCAATATAAAGCCCGTTTATTGAACAAAGACCTGTTAGAGTAGCCCCCGAGCTCCTGTTCACAGAGCAGAAACCTAGTCTTTAGAGTAGACCTGAATACCAATACTGTACCCACTGACCATTCCACTCACACCATCTCTTACTGTCTCTGCCAGGTCCAGGTGGATCCAGGTGAGTACCTGGACCTGAACGGCATCAAGAACTTAGTTTCGGTTTAGTTCTGGACCTTTTTGTTCCTTTCGGGGAGGGGGCGGGAGGGCGGGATGGGGGGACACTGCAGGTTAGACTCAAACCTTGTCAGAGCTGTGTAAGTGCACTTAGACATTTTCAGAATGTTTGTTTTTTGGCCACAGGTCGCCATGATTGTCTGAAGCATTTATTTCCATGTCTTCCTGTGTTGATTCTAAATAAACAGTATTTATATAAGAGTGCCAGTGGAGCTCTGATAGAATACGCTGCATGTTCACTCGGTGGCGGTCTCGGACGGACGCGGAGCTCTATACGTTCAGCCGATAGGTGAGACCCCCCCCAGTTTGCACTTTGTGTTGTTCGTTCCTGGCTTTGTTTGAATAGTCAATAACCACATGCACACATTCTGACACACAGGGAGTTAAACACCTTTTTATTATATTTATTGGTCCCCTGTAGGTCTTCAGTCCACTGGACCTGAGTCTCTGGCTGTGGTTACACCTGATCACTTTAAAGGGATAGTTCAACATTTAGTCAAATTGGCCCATTGCCATAATCCCTATCGTCATAGCAGTGGGTTCATTACCTTTAATTGTCGGTGCAAGCTATTTTTAGAACGGGGGAGCAGAGCCGTGAGCTGCTCAGAGCTACGCTACGGAGGCTCATTGGATGTCTTGATTTCCCTCATCAAATACACTATCGGAACATTACCAGACAGAGTTGTTTTCGAGGTAAATTCATGCAAAACCACTGATGCACGTTGCTGTCAGGGACGGTTTTTCATCAACAGTCTCTGTAATTCCCTCTAAAACAACTCTGTGTGGTAACGTTGTGTTATTATCTCATAGCGTGGTGAATGTGCAGGTCACAACTTGTCCACCAGAGCGTTGTGGAGTTGTTGGATTGTGTATTTGATGAGTTTGATGAGGGAAACCAAGAAATCCCATGAGCCTCCGTAGCGTAGCTCTGAGCAGCTCACGGCTCTGCTCTGCCATTCTTAAAGTAGCTTGCACCGACAATTAAGGGTAATGAACCTACTGCTATGACTATAGGGATTATGGCAATGGTCCAATTTGACTAAATGTTGAACAATCCCTTTAACGCAATGCCAGATGCAGGTGTGGGCAAGTCCACCCTGATTGGTTCCCATCAAAGCTCTAAGGGAAACGGCGACATAACACATATTTTACTTTATTTTCCATGAGAGTGTGAATGTTGACGTCATCTCCGTGGTGTCGGTCAAACGTAGCTCAAAGACTGGAGGCAAAAACAAAAGAGTCTGACTGTGAAGAGCAAGAAGTTGTCGTCACATTCACATTGAATAGTTAAAGTTTAAATGTTTTCAACGCCTCCAGTCTTTGTTCTGAACCCGTCCTGTAACGCACTGTATGGACACATCACTGTGATCGGATTTAGATGAGGAGGAAATCGGGTGTAACCATTGTCTACAGAGCAGTCGAACAGAATTTGTTGGAAACGTGAACTGTGAACGGGCGGAGGTCCACTTTTGCATTGCTGCGATTGTGAACGGTAGAGTTCACCAGCACGAGTTTAGCAGCACATACTTGTTTTAAACCACTTATCTGAGAGTGACACGCCAAGAACTGTGACAATCCAACAAGGAGCTCTTCTTTCAGACGTCGATGTTCTCTGTGCAATCAATCCTTCGTCCAGCTCCTTAGATCCATCGGTTCCAACCGTTAAAGTAAAATGTGAGAGTCGGCCGATTAGTGAAGCATCTGCTCTGCCTTCTGTCCACCTCAGATCTTGATGAGATGAAGCAGTGTAGACCCTGATGTTCACTGTGGTGGATCTTGCAGCTCCTGGAAGCACAAAGACCTTAACTAAAGTCAAATGTCTAAAATCTAAAACCTGGTCCTGGTTCTGTAACCTCGACTTGTAGTTTTACTTCCAGATAAAACAAAAACATCCACAGTGAACCGCTTCAGTGTCGAGGTCTGCTTATTAGCTTCTCAGCTTTCAACCACAGCTCGTGGTCCTGAAGCTGGTCCAGGTGTCGCCACATCCTCCTGGATCCTTGTACAGCTGTTTCAGTTTTACCTGGGGTTGCAAAGGGGCAGAAAATTTCCATTAAATTTCTGGTAAATTTCCAGAAACTTTCTATGGGAATTATTGGGAATTTATGGGAATTAACTGGAAATTGGGGGTAATTTAACGAACTGTATCATATCCAAACAGAAATGTAAATATTTAGTTTTGTCATAAGCAGACAACCATGCAAAATAATACAGTAAAAAAAAACATGACATTTCAGAGTAGAACTTTATCAAGTTTGAATTATTGTATGAACAATCAATTATTTTACTAAACAACAAAAACATGAATGGGGAATAAAATATTACTTACCATATTGTTTAAAAATCTGTTTGATTAGGCTACAATATATTTTCCCCAACTATATTTAAGTTCCCTGTTAAGGGCCAACCTTCAATTTTGTAAATGTAGTATTTTTTTCCATTTATTCCCATATATTCCTGGAATTTTGCAACCCTACCTGGAAATGTACATCAGCTGTCTGAAAAACCATAGACCAGGGGTCAGAGGTCACTGAGAAGGAGCCAGTTGACCATGCCCCAAATTCTTTCTATTGGTTGAGCAGATGTTGGGACAACTGCCGGCTCCATCCAGTGTTGAAAACCAAGAGATGTGGGGTGAAAGCTGCTGAAAACATTTAAGTTAGGATGTCTTGTCAAAGCCTATTATTAAAGACCAAAACCAGGACTCTAACAGGTAGGTTAGGTCCTGGTTGACAGCCTCAGTATAAGAGGGGAGTGTTGCAACAAGAGTCGTCGTGATGACCACAGTTGGTCGTAGGGTGAATCTGTGACCTAAGACCAGGAAGTACTGGTCATGTTGATACTCTGACTCTGTGAGCCTAACGGTGCCCAGGAGATGCCACTAAACCACGGTGCTCAGACCACCACAGTTCACCCTGAGCCAGTCTTTGTTCCATTATTTTCTCATCTTCATGATGTCGGACCGACCTAGGCTGAATGATGGAGGACAGAACCTTCCTCTGGTTGTTTTCGCCTTCACCGGGGTCACTCTGGTCAGTACGAGTGCCTGAAATACTGCAGTACTTACGTTGTTGAAGTAAATCTCTGTCAATGTTGAAGGTTTTGAACAAAAGGAGGGATGGATTGTGTCCAAATGTCATTGAGCCCAGATCTGGTCTCCAGCTGTTTGACATTACTTTGTACCTCCATTTTGTAATGTTGAAGATGCTGCTCACCCGGGCTCTGTGGCCCAGTGAAGGTAAAAGATGAAAGGTCAATCTTGATCTTGGAAAGGGAAGCAGTTTTCATGCAGTGGTTTTGAGTCAACGGATACATTCAAGATACAAATTGATGAAAGGCTACAAGTATTCAGTGTTGTGAAAACATGCTCAATAAAGATGACTGCTTTTTTTCCAACTCCTGTTGCCGTATAAACCCTGATTCCAACTCACAGGTGCTTTTTCACTGATTCCAGTCCCACCTTCTGAGGACAAGCAAATACCCACATCAATAACATAAGCTCAGCAAGTCTAAGAATTCAAGGTTAGCTACATGGTAACATAATTCACTTCTGACATAGGGCATCTTAGCATATTAGCATGCATATATTTAAATAAGCCAATTAGAAATAAGCAGCCGCGGTTGACCAATTCTTTTGATCATTAAGAAGGGGTTTATTTCTCCATAACAACCGACCAACTATAGATTATCTCACTTAGAACACGGCCTACAAGTAAAATGATTAATTTGAAACATAATGTTGATAAACACGACTTTAATCAATTTTTAATTGCATCATTTAGCGAATGACCAATCAGAATTGAGTATTCAAGAGAGCTGTGTTCTAAGTGGGATGGAGAAATAAACCTTAGAACACGGCTCTCTTGAATACTCGATTCTGATTGGTCAATCACCAATAATCTGCGGTGTTTATTTCTCGATAGACCACCACTGAGTGGACCGTTGCTAGGGGCACCATAGCAACGGCCGATTGTTGGTGATTGACCAATTGGTGACTGGTTCGAATCCCGCATCAGGCGCCATTTACTGCGTGTCATTCCCTCTCTCTCTGCCTCCCCGTTTCCTGTCTGTCTCAACTGTACTATCCATAAAGGCAAAAATCCCCCAAAAATATACTTTAAAAAATAAAAAATCAATAGTATCGATACTAATGTTGATCGAAAAATAAGTTTACTTTCCAGGCAAAAAGTATTTTTTTTTTCACTCATGCTCAATTACAGCTAATGTTATTTTTCGGTGTAATTGGTCATCACAGTAATTTAGCAGACTGATTAATAGAATTAATAGAAAGACAACTTTGTCCTGTGTTTTATTATCATCATTGGCATGATTAATTAAAAGAAAACATACAAAATTATTAAATAATCATGAAAATGTAAGTTTTTATTCAAATTTGCATATAGATGATGCATGTAGATGGTAGTAGTAAAAGGTATCGTATTGGTATCGGTATCGGCAATACTGGCCCTGTATTTACTTGGTATTGGGTCGATACCAAATTTTGCAGTATCGCACAGCCCTAACAGTAATGACTCTGTCACAGCCAGATAGTCGATCAGTGAATGGAGGTGAGGTGACGGCTTAAATGTTACACGACACAAAGTTTTTCAGAGGGCCAGTGCACTTCTTACCACTTGTGTGTTTACAGACTCCGGTGCCATTATGAGCTGAAAAAAAGTTGTTATGGTCCGAGACAAGTGTCCATTGCCATGGTTACCAACAAGCGTTTGAGCCAGAGCAGTAATATTTAGAACGTAATCAGGCAATTTTACCGGAACATCTTTATGGGTGTCCATTATCACTTTTTAATGGACACCCCACAGCCAATCAGAATCGAGGATTCACCCAGACCATGGTATAATACAGTTTATTTCCTAAACTGACTAGAATTAGAGTTTAGAGTTTAAATCTTAGATGATAACCTGAAAATAAAAGAAAAATCTCATCATATCCTCAAATGAATGTACTGATGCCTGATGTACACAGTAAAAGTATTTTTTATTATGAACATTTGAAAACAATGTCACACCTGAGCATTTTTACACATTTGCAGAAAGTTGACCTTGCAAAAAGTTGTTCAAAATATCAAGGTGCATCACTTACATTTTTTAAATGATGACATAAACATGACAAATGAATGACCATTCAAATATATTCTTGTTAAACTGAATTTCGTGGAAGATCTAGGCAAGTGGCGGTGATAGAACCAGAATTTTCCCCAATTGCTGTTTCATTGCTCATTTAAATAATTTGACTATTGGTGTGAAGACAACACACCTTTCAGTTCTGACATTTTTGAAGCCTTTTGTTACTCAGTGCTAACATTTTATTTTTCTACACAAAACATTTTACAGTGTAGCAAAATTGTGAGGAAAATCTCTGTTCAAAGGACAAGTAAGAATCAGACTAATAGTGTGTTCTCCATTGCAATACCACACAGCTTCTTAATATTCAGTATTGATGTGCCTAATCTATGCATACCCGTATTTATATGCAGAAATAAGATGTCATTTTGGTGTGTACAGAGTAATGGAAGAGTCTCTAAGCTTGGCGGTACCAAGCCATGCTCTAGTCTTCATATGGCTTGAGGGTTCGGACCTGGTTTGAAAGATTAACGAGCCGCTGCTTGAGTTTACGCTGAGAGGATTCATACTGACTCGTCAGCTTCCGGAATTTGGTGAACATGACGTCATAACTGGCTTCCATCTGGCTGACCTTGTTCTCCAAGTCAGCGGCGTCAGTGGCGTTGAGCAACGTTTCGTCAATTAGATTATCTTTCATCAGGATGGCACGCCCTTTGTCTTCCAGCGCATATTTAGCATCAGGATATTCAGTGAGTGCCTCCATCAGGTCATCTTTGGACAGGGCAAACAAATCGGAGTAGCCGACGCTTCGGATGTTGGCCGTTCTTCGGTTTCCTGCCTTGCTGCCTTTGATTCCCAGGATGCTGATTTCTCCAAAGTAAGCCCCACTACTAAGAACCACAAACTGGGTCACCCCATCATCTGCTACTACTGCAAGATTTCCTTCTTTGATAATATACATTTCCCTACCAATGTCCCCCTTCTTACAGATGTAGTCCCCAGGACTGAAAACTTGAGGCTGGAGCTTGAGGACCAATTCCACAAGTAAACCTGCTTCGCAGTCTTGAAAGATTCGCACTTTGCTCAGAGTCTCCAGATGTACGTTGATGGCTATCTCCGCTTTTAGTTTGTCTGGCAGGTTCTTCAGCACTAGCTTCTCATCACAGCTTTTCTCCTCTGTCCACAGGTAATCAAACCACTTCACTACTCTCACCTCCAGGTCTTTGGTGACCTTACGAAATTCCATATACTGCTTGATAGAGTCGATCTTAGCCTGAAACTCTACACGGGCAGCACCCATATTGGAAATCATTGCACCAACATTGCCGACAATTGTAGCAAAGATCAGAACCCCTGTGAGGAAGTCAGCTACCACAAAGAAATATTCAATGTCTCGGACTGGAGGCGGAGTCTCACCAATAGTAGTCAGGGTGAGAGTTGACCAGTAAAAGCTGTAGATGTACTGTCGGGAAAGTTGACCAAATTCAGGGTTCTTCTTAAAATCTGGATACACCCAGGTGTCGGAGCCTAAGCCAAGTAACTTGGAGAAGGCGAAGTAAAGACAAGCATTCCAGTGGATGATGATGATGATGTAAAGTACAAGGTTACCAATTCGGAATATGTTGGGGAAATTAGTCCTCGTCTCAGTCCGATCAAAGAACTCAAAGAGTCGGGCCGACTTAAAGAGGCGGTTGAACCTCAACTCTGGGTGGTTGACCCCAATTTGTAAGAATACAATATCAGTGGGAATCATTGATATGACATCCATTTTGAATTGACGTGTCTTCATATACCTTTCTTTCAGGATTTCTTTATCCCGTACAAGCAGTCCTTGCTCCAGGAAACCTGTGCACACAGTACAACATGATTAGCCTCATTAGCAAAAAGTAGTATACTTGAAAGTTCATATTATTAAGTATGCTTAAGTATAAGTGTAGCAAGTATACTATGGACTATGTACTTGTACTTACTATGTACAAGTATACTTTATAGGTCATTTTAAGTTACAAAAGTACACTTTCAAGTATAAAACAAGTACAC
The DNA here is from genome assembly GCA_030347415.2 of Decapterus maruadsi. NCBI lineage: Eukaryota > Metazoa > Chordata > Actinopteri > Carangiformes > Carangidae > Decapterus > Decapterus maruadsi. The sequence continues at coordinate 41,438,264 of CM064886.1, forward strand.
TCATTTACAGTATATACTCCTATTGTACTATGTATATACTTCTAGTCCACATTTTAGTTTATAATAGTATACTTTATAAGTCATTTTAAGTTTTCAAAAGTACACTTTCAAGTATACTGCCTCAGTTTTAGTATAAAATATTCAACATATTCTGTGATTGCAAACTTCACACAATCAAGTTCCATCCACTGACCTGTCCTGGCTCTCACAAATGTGTCAAGATAGTAGAGGGCATCTGAGACATAGTCTAGTACCAACCACAAATTTGTATTTTGGAACTGTAGCTGTAGAAAACAAGCCCTGAGAGGAAGCAAAAAAGATGACATCAGATTCTGAAATTCAAATGGGATGAAGACAGGGAACAAAGTGATGTAAAATCAGACCTGGCCACCAGCAACATCATGTTGTAGAACACTGGGACGGAGACTGTGCACAGCCAGTAGTAGTACAGATCTGTGGCGGGGTCTATAATCCACACCTCCTTCCTGAATTAGGCAAGGCAAGGCATCTTTATTTACAGTATATAGCGCATTTCATACCAAGGCAACTCAATGTGCTTTACATAAAGACAAAACATTTAAAAAATAAAATGAAATAAAAGAGAAGCATAAAACAGGATAAAAACAAACACTAAAAACAGTTAAAGTTCTTAAAAAGAGCTCAGCTATAAGCACATGAACAATGGAATTAGATGTTAAAGGGGTTTTGGTTGTTTTTTTGTTTTTTAAAAAAAAGCATCTTTATGTTATACAAACACCCATCAGTACTGTAGAATTTTAACCTGTGTCCTTGCTCCAAGTATTGTTATGTTAAATATTATCTTCATTGTTTCATTTAAATTCACTATATAGTATTTGTGCATTAATCTGGTAATCCATTCATGTATGCCTTCATATTCCCTTCAAGCAGGTTCACATGAAGGTTCTTTGTAAAGCATTTACACCACAGCGTTTTGACCAGCAGAGGTCGTCATCGAGCTGTGATTTGAAAAGCCTGAAGTATTTAACCCTTTCCCTACTCAACTGAATTGGAAGCTTCACTATACACCAGACTATTGATTAACTTCTGGGAAGTGTAGGAGTCATTGTCTTGGATATGCTCATATATTTTTACTTTTAACCTATACATTGAGTTTAAATAGGCTATGTATCAGGTTGGATAATGAAGAATTGTTTATAACTCATGAATAAAGCAGCAAAAAAGTAAAGGTGTACTCACGGTTCCTCCTTTTTTTCGTCCTTTTTCTTGTCATCCTTCTTGTCATCTTTCTTTTCGTCTTTCTTCTCATCTTTCTTCTCGTCTTTCTTTTCGTCTTTCTTGCTGTAAATGTCCACAGAGGCAGGATTAATATCTTATCAGACCGTCAGCCTACTGTCAGTGTATTTCAGGCTTTTCTAGAAGAGAGGGCCTATATGATCTAAGCATTTAGGGAGACAGCCTACTACAAGAACAACACAGTTTTGGGGCCTTTTATCAATCCAACAAATTAACACCATAAAATTTTACTTGTCTTTGTTGTTGCTGTTGTTCATGTTTTGTGCAGCCAGAGGACTCCGACGGTCACTGCAAGAGAAACACAGTTACAGCATCCTTTATTCAAAACATTGGCTGTATTGAAAAAAAAAAGTTTGGCATTTGATGCTTGGTGTTTTGATGTGTGGCATGCTACTAAATTTCTAATTAAACAAGACCTTGAATGCATTTCCTGGATGAAATACGGATGAAAGCTGAATAAATTGTTGAAACAATGCTGAATTAAGTGAAGAAATTGCTGAAGCAATCTTGAAGAGATGAAACAAACTACTTGGTCATAAAATGTGTGAAAGACTTTAAAGTGTTTTGATTGAAAGGCCTGATGGACACAATGGAGCTTCTCGAAAACCTTCAAGAAACTTAGCATAAGAATACATCCAGCTTTATTCACCCTGTGGTCCCCCACCCACCTGCTCCCATCCTCTGTCCTCTGGCTGCAGGACCTGGACTCTGCAGGTGCAACGCTGCTCTTCTTTTGGAAAAGCCTTGAGAAACAGATCACAGTGAGGTTTCAAAAGTTTGATGAAAATCCAAGCATTGGGTTTGTGTTCTTAAGGTGTTCTATAGAGTCATCGGTGGGACTCACCTGGACATCAGGCCTGTCCCCGCCGAAGGGGCACAATCTTGGGTGTCCATCAGCCTGATGGAGACATAGAAGATGGAGGTTAGAGAAATTATTCAGGTTCAGACCTGGCTCCCCCTCAGTGCCTTGACCTCCTGTGTCTGAACCAGCTGGAGCAGTAAGTCAATGAGTAATTATGATTCAATACCTCTTGTGTACAGCTGAGACCCAATGCAGATGCTCTGGACCCTGCCCTAACCTAGGGGACTACAGAGACCAGCATCAGGCCTTCTAAACCACCCAAAACCCAAGACAGGTGAGTCCAACATGTCCCCTTGATATTTCACTTCAGTCCTCAGAGTCCCTCCAGACCCAGATCCTGATGCTCTAGCCTCAGTTTACATTTATAAATCACTTCACACTCTGATCACACACACACACACACACACCTCTCAGTCTCAGCAGAACATGTGCACTTGACTCTAGTCTCATTAGCTCCTCATGTTTGTCCTTTAGCGCCGTTAACTCAAATCCTCCTCCAGATTACTTTGGCTAAAATTAGACTTTCAGCCCGGGACTCGTGGACTCAGTCGCTCTTTTCTCACTTTTACAATGTTTCTTTAACAACAATCACTGTCTTCTCGGTAACTTGCAGGTTACCTGAGTGTGTGCGACGATGTCAGGGTGAGCTGCTCCCCCTCAGTCCCATCTAACAGGAGACTGATGTGGACTCCAGGTGTCCTGGTCTATAGGTGGTCCAGGTGGGTCCAGGTGCGGGTCTACAGATCCTGCTGCGAAGGTGTCAACGTCCCGTCCTTTGATGTGAAATCACTGCGCAAAATAACACTGGGCCTTTTCTACAGTCACAACCATCCTCTGTTGTGTTGGAGCTGCTTCTGTTCATCTGTGCTGCAACGCCTCCCAGCAGAGGATGAAGGGAGGAGGAGGCGGTGGGGGGGGTGGGGGTGGGGGGAAGCTGACAAATACACAACAAGAGAACAAACACGATGTTGTCCATCATGAATTCTCACCTGTGTAGCTGCTGCTGTGTCAGAACCTGTTCAACCAATGTAATCAGCAATAAATACACAATATTTGTCTTCTTTCTTGTCAAAATGTCTCATTTCTAGTCAAAATCTATTTTCACTTAAAGTAAGACTCGTCACCTAAAAATGTACTTACTTTACTTAGATCATTTTCACTTATTTCAAATTTTCATTTGAAATATTCATTTGAAATAAGTGGCCTAGAAAAATTGGTGGCAAAGATTTTTTTTTACTTATTTCAAGTGGGAAAATATGCTTGAAATAAGTAAAAGGTGTATAAAAAACAAGCTGCTTTTTATGTGATGAGTCTTATTTTAAGTAGCCTATAATGAGATTTGTTTTGACTAGAAATAAGACAAATATTCTTTAAAGATATTTGAGTTTTTGCAGTGTAACTAATAACTGTTATATAAATGCAAACTATCCTGAACAATAATATATATATCTTGATCTCAGCTCCTAAAACTTACACATTTTCAAAATAAAACTGCACAAAAGGGGCTTTTATTGTGACAAGCTCATGAGCTTGTCACAATAAAAGCAGTTTTATGCAGTTTTATTTTGTGAAGAGCCTTTTGTGGTTTTAGAAAGACGCCTGAAATCTCCTATTAAAGGGGATGAAAATTGAAATTGTAACATGAAGACCTTTATGTGCAAGGGAGGTGGTGGGTCCAACTGAAGCTTTAGCTCTTCCTCTGGGCTTTAATGTTACCATAGCAACATAGATCTTGATACTTGAGCCTTGAAATAGGACCTCATAATAAAAAGACTCATTCAATGAAAAAAAAAAAAACAGGTCGATCATAATTTAGTGAAGCTAAAATGATCTTCTATGAACATGATGATAAATATATCCAGCATCTTTTTATATCCCCGAACAGACCTAGGAGCTGCCTCTTTATTTAGATTCCTTCCAGTCTGAGTAAATCCTCTTAGCTAAAGTGAGACTTCAGAGTCCACCTGCAGCTCCCAGGACCAGGACAACCCCCCACCAGATAATCCCAGCTCTGCCCCCTTGGCTCAGCCTGCTGGACTCTGGACTAGAGTGGCTGTGAGAGTGAGAGTCTACATCCCATATGGATCCTGATCTTTATTCACTGCACATCATGTTGAGTCATGACACTAGCAGGCCACATTATGCACCTTCAGGGACAGATCCTATATCAGGCCTGAGGACAGGGTTCTTCCTCTTCTGGACGAGTTTGGATCCCACTGGTGTTCCTGATCTGGATCAGTACAAAAACCACTACTGGTCCTGATCTGATTCAGTTTTCCTTAGGCCTAATTCAGTGTAGAACTGGATCTAGATCTTCTCTAAACCCAATCACTGTTCCCTGTGGTGTGCAGTCAGGGGCAACAGGGCCAGCACTGCTAGCCCTGTCAACAATGAAATAAAAAAATTTTTTTTCATAATTAAAAAGTGATTCTGAAGTGTGTCTGGAGTCAGTTCAGTAAGCAACTTTAGCCAGACAACGATTAGTTTTGTGGAACTCAAATCCGTTCCTCGGCTGGGGCCAGACGCTGCTATTGGGTTAAAACGTTGTCTCATCAGCCAATCAGATTTTGATTCTGGAAAGGTGATGGCGGGTGATTTAACAGCAAGATTTTGTGATACGACTGCGGACCTTTGCAGGAAAAATTGATTTTTTGTAAGACAGGCGCCTAAAATGGATGTTAACTCAAACCAACAAGCTTTGTGTGGCATAACGTGGGAAACTGGTAACGACTGTTGACAGCGAGCTTGGAGCACAACAAGCTGTTCTGATGGACATGTCTAGGCCTACTCTTCAGTAGCCTACAAGCCGTGGTGATGGGTGAGTGCTAGTTTTATTAGGCCCGAGCGGCGAGTAGCACTCGCCCGCGGAGGGCCTATTGAAATCGTGCTGTTTTTTATTATTCTTATTATTCCGTCACCTTCAAACCCCAATTTCGCCCCTTTCCCGGCTTCGAAAACGCGTGAACTTTTGCCCGGACATCCGGCCTGATCCGAAATTCGATATATGTGGTGGTCGCACATGTCCGACGCGAAATGGCAAAATAGCGCCCCCTACAAAGTTCAAAAAAGCCCATAGGGAATTCGGGTCACTTTGGCGTAGAAAACATATGTATCTCACCCAGATATACAAAAAAGCCTCTTATTGTCATGGTGAAATGTCAACAGGAAGTCGGCCATTTTGAATTCTCGTTTTTGGCGGGAAATTAATAGGTCCATAACGATTAGCTAGCTATAAAAAAGTTGTGCTCCTTAGGTCGATAGGTCAAAGGGCGTGGCCTCTGGTGGGCGCCAAAGTTAGGCTCGATCGCCACCCAAATTCGGTTGGCTGTCACGCCCACATACTTTATCCTATCAACTTCAAACTTGAATGACATTACGGCAGTGAGTCCCTGATTCGCCCGATGTATCAATATCCCACTTTACTCAATGCGCCCCCCGTTGGTAACAGGAAGTGACTTTTTTTACATAAACAAGTTAACTCCGCCCACAGATTTTGCCCGACCAACTTCAAATTGGCTACAGACCAGCGAGACGCCATGCTGATGTTATCTTGTGCTCCGTAAGTCTCTATGTCAAAAGTGGCTTCCAAGTTTTTCGCCTTTTTCTTTGCTCGCCATTTCAACTTTGAGCAGCTGTGCCCACATACTTCATCCTATCAACTTCATCCTTGCTGGGCATGACTATGGCTCCGTCCTGAACGTTTCGATGTATTGATATCCCACTTCACTCAAAGCGCCCCCTGGTGGTAACAGGAAGTTACTTGCGTTACAAAACCATTGACTCCGCCCACAAATTTAGCCCGATCATATTGAAATTGGCTAGGGACCACTGTCATGCCATGGTGATCAAAGTGTCAAAACCGCAGGTCTCTAGGTCAAACGGCGTGGCTGATTTGGCTTCATAAAGTTTGCCGCTTTTTTGTTTGCTCGCCATTTCACCTTCGAAATGATGCTCCGCCCACACACTTCATCCTATCAACATCAATGTTGCTCCAAATGACGGTGGCTCCGTCCTGAACATTTTGATGTATAAACTTCCCATGTACCTCCTACCGCTCCTCGTTGGTAACAGGAAGTGTCCTGCTTGGCGCCTTTATTTTTCCTCGCCATTTCCCCTTACAGCTCCTGCCACGCCCACATACTTCATCCTATCAACGTCTATCGTGCTGAACATGACGATGGCTTTCCTGAACATTTTCATGTATAGACTTTTACGCCCACCGGTGGCTGCAGGAAGTGACACTGCTTTACACATTCACTTACATGGGCAGATTCAATTAGAATTTTGTCTCAGTCAGGTCAGGTCAGTCAGCCACTGAACAAACCTGATACAAATACTCCCTCCGGTGGCCATGACCTGCTTTACACTTACATGACACTTAGAAGGCTCTACTGCCCACATACTTCATTCTATCAGCTTCAAACTTGCTGAAGATGATGATGGCTCCACCCTGAACGCTCTGCTGTGTGTCACGCACACTTTACTCAATGCGCCCCCCGGTGGTGACAGGAAGTGACCTGGTTTACACTTACATTGTCCGATTTAATTCAAACTTCAGTGGTTTGATCCCGGTCAGGCCCTGATCACACCTACCCACATCTGGCTTCATACAAATACGCCCCCTGGTGGTAACAGGAAGTGACCTGGCTTACAGTTACATTGTCCGATTTAATTCAAACTTCAGGGGTTTGATCCCGGTCAGGCCCTGATCACACCTACCCACATCTGGGTTCATACAAATGCGCCCCCTGGTGGTTATAGGAAGTGACCTGTTTTACATTTACATTGTCCGATTGACCTCAAACTTCAGGTATTTGATCCTGGTCAGCCCCTGAACGCTCCTACCCGAATCCGGCTTCGTAGCGCCACCTAGTGGACGAACCGCGCATTGCGTTTTTCCGCTCCCGCAGTGCTTTCTCGCCCTTCTCGCAACGGCCCCCGCACGCCTCAGGGCCCCGCGGTCGCATGGGTCGAGCGAGGGCCGTTCATCGCCGCTTGCGGCTTTAATTTTATTTATTTTTAAGGTGAACAGAAATGTTTGTCTTGTCTGTCGCGCCGAGTTGTCACGAGCTGCAACACGAGTTTACCCGAGTAAGAACGAATCGACCCGGAACACAATCCGTTCCAGCCGCTCCTGCGTGTAGTAGGCCTGTACTGTGTGTGTGTGTGTGTGTGTGTGTGCGTGTGCGTGTGCGTGTGCGTGTGCGTGTGTGTGTCAGATTAGCTGCTGTAAATGAGATTAGCTATAATCTGTTGATGCCTCCTGGTGACAGAGAAGTGATGGATCACAATTCAGTAGAGCCTTGCAGCACCATCAGTTTTGATGAATAGGCTATCTGTTGCTAGGGACAACAAGAATGGGAGAAATACTTAGGATAAAAAAACACATTTTACAAGAGTAACTAATGGCGAATAAAACCTTGAATCCCTCTCTGCAGTAAATTCTGGAAGTAGGATTAATATGATGAAGTTCCAGTTTTCAGGTCATTGACTAGAAGTGATAGAAGAGGATTTGGTCTCCTGCAGGGACCTGGTCTCGTTTCAGACTCTGTAGGTCATCCATAGATAATCTCCGGCCCCATGTGCATTCATAATTGCTGAGCGGCTCTGGATGCAGCTCGTTTGTAGCATCTCCCACGAGGCACTGCTCGCGCTGAAGTGGTTCAGAGGACACGGTTCTGCAGCCCCCGAGGGAACCAAAAGACCGAGGCTGGTTTGGCTGCACCCAGACGCTTCGATCCTGAGGCCACTTTCAGTGTTGAGTCCTATGGCGCTGGCAGAATCGAACTGGGACTTTGTTACCAACTCCCAGAGCTCCTGAGGTGTTAACTACCTGCTGACAGGCAGAACTCACCCAGCTCGCCAATTAAACTCACGTCAGAGCTCCGTCTGCGTCCCACAAGAGCGTCCTTATCATGCATCACCCTCCGCCTCTGAAAGATTCTTGGCTGTCTCAGTTCGCCTCCATAGATGAGACCTCAAACTGTTGCCATGCGGACAAGCAGTGATGTCAGATGTGACATCATTGTTCAGGAACTCAGGAACTGATTCCCAAACCAGACCCACCACTGATCAGGGCCGTTGTACACTCTTAGAAATAAAAGTGCTATGTAGAACCGTAAGGTTCTTCGGCTTGTCCTCATAGAAGAACGATCAACAAAGTAAATAAAAAATGATAATACATACCTAGTCTAAGAAAGAAAGGGAAAAGTCAGGGGGAGGGGCCCACCTTAGTATTCTTTCGGGGGGGGGGCAGAATTCCTAGCAACGGCCCTGCACTAATCCAGATGCTGTGGTCCCAACAACACCAAAGGATGTGTCAGTTCTGCAAACAACCTGTGTCACAGTAGGAGCTGAGTTGTTTCATGTGATGCTGCACTACTGACATCTAGTGTCCAGAAGTAAAAACAACACCACTGAATAAAGAACACCTGTACACCTGCTCATCAATATTTTTTGCCTAATTTTTATTCTTTTTAAAATTCTGATTAAAAACACCACACACAATCTTAACTTTATTCTATAATTTCACTTTCTCAAATATAAATCAAGTTCAAATAAAATGCAGCATATATGATCTGTCGTGTCTTGATTGATGGATCACCAGAAATTTGTGCTGTCAAAATGGGGTCATGAGACAGAAAAGGTTGGGAACCACTGATGTAGACATTAATAAATACAAAACACACATGTACAGCCCAATAAATACATAAATAGGGCATCCCAATTGCACATTTTTGTGCAATTTGTATAATTGAGATTTGTAATGAAAGATTCTCAATATGGTTCATGACATGAAACTTGAAGCTGGTGACCCTCTCAACTTCCTGTTCCCCTGACGATTAAGGGAGCATGGTCGCCACAATGTCTCCTGGAGTCAATAATGAGTGCTTCTGTCTTTTTAAGGCTCTAAGGGGCTCAAGCATGGGACTCAGAAGACAAGTTGGACAGTCTTCTAGAAAGGTCTTTTGTTCAACACACACACAGAGGACTATTTAGACCCAGGCCAAGCAGATTGGTGACCAGCCTGTTGAGGACGATGGTACAAGACATCTAGATGAACCCATGGTGGGCAGGGAGGCCAGTTGGCGTGGCAAGGTTGGTCCAAGAAACCCCTGTAAAGCTGCGTTCACACCAAACGCGATAGACGCGAATACAATCGCTTCAGACGCTTGTATCACGTCGCTTGATCATTTTGGACTATCCGCGTCCATCGCGTCATTCGCGCTTGACGCTCCGGCCGTTCATTCACTTTCCACATCGATCGTAGCTGATATAACCACCGTTGCTGCAGTGTACTTGCTGTACAAGGCTCAGAAACACCGGAAAACCACCCGCCGTCGTGTCTGGGTTCACTGTGTGTGTGTTGTTGTTTTTTTCACTCTGTGTAGCAGACGGCAGCGGTGCCTACACAGCTAATCACAATTAGCTTCTCCTTCATGTTGTTCTGAGTGTAAACAACCGTACAGAGAAGTGACGTCATCGGCTTGAACTCGTTGCTGATTGGTTGCCGCGGCGTGATGCCGCTTGAAAAGTTCAATATTTTCAACTTTAGACGCGCCGCTTCATTCGCGCCGTTCCAGACGCCGCGCCGTGGCTCATTGCGCCAGATGCTCCATTCGCGCCGCCTCCACCTGAATCGCGTGTCATCGTGCCATTTACGTTGATTTTCAATGTAGAGTTGCCGCTCCATTCGCGTCTATCGCTTTTGGTGTGAACGCCCCTTAAGAGGTTTCTGGTGAGTCTTGTGGGTCTGGCTCATCATGGTCTTTACCCACGATCAAAACAGCCTGGAATTTAGCTTTTCTTGGTGACATGGCCACAAACAGCATCATCTCAGACTCAGACTGACTCTGTTCTTTAGTCACACAGACGCTGTGGTGTCAGGGAACATACAAAAGAGCTGTTGTAAGTTGTTGAAGGAACAGGACATTGTCCCTCTGTCTCCGCAGGAAGTGACTATACAGTAACCTTTAGTTCCAAATGTGCAGATGTGACTCTATTTAGTTCATTGAATGTATTGCTTATCATAGAAAACCACCAAAATTGGATCTCTGAGGCGCCATGGACTTTAGTCTTTTTCTCATAGTGCTAATGCTAGTATTAACTCCCTTCTTATTGCGTGTTTGATAACCGATCTTTCTTTGATTTAACTATTTCTCCAGTCTCCAAAAAGGGTTCTCCTATGAAGAGAAGCCAAAGAACCTTATGTGGTTCTACATAGCACTTTTATTTCTAAGAGTGTACTCCAGTCCTGTTACCTGTCAGACCAGCTTTAATCCCCCCCCTCCCCACTTACCTCACCTGAGATATTAAATGTGAATGAAATCAATTACTGTGTGAGTAAAGGGAGGATGAATTATTAATAAGAGCACAGAGAGTTGGCCGGTTCCCAGGGGGTCAGAGGTGGTGGTGGTGATGGGATGAACTGGCCTTCAGTCTCCGTGGAGAATGGGTAATGTGTACCCCTCCCCTCTCCCCTCGTGGCCCCTGGAGACCTGACACCTGAAACCCCATCCCTCAGTGAGCTCCGTCTCAGCGGCTTCATGTTGTAATCACAGAGCCACCCGATCCCGACTGGACGGTCGACAACAGGTCATCAGTGGGGGGCGGGGTCTGAGGCAGGACAGGAAGATCTGCACACGCCCATTCTCTTCAGTGACAGCTGGAATCACCAACTGTCTGTAGAACCTGTTAAGGGAAAGTTCAACATTTTGGCCAATTGGCCCATTGCCATAATCCCTATAGTCATAGCAGCAGGTTCGTTACCTTTAATTGTCGGTGCAAGCTATTTTTAGAACGGCGGAGCAGAGCGGCAAGCTGCTCAGAGCTACGCTACGGAGGCTCATGGGATTTCTTGGTTTCTGTCATCAAACTCATCAAATACACAATCCAACAACTCCACAACGCTCTGGTGGACAAGTTGTGACCTGCACATTCACCACGCTATGAGATAATAACACAACGTTACCAGACAGAGTTGTCTTAGAGGGAAATTCATGCAAAACCACTGATGCACGTTGCCTTCAGGGACAGTTTTTCATCAACAGTCTCTGTATTTCCCTCTAAAACAACTCTGTCTGGTAACGTTGTGTTATTATCTCATAGCGTGGTGAAAATGCAGGTCACAACTTGTCCACCAGAGCCTCCGTAGCGTAGCTCTGAGCAGCTCACGGCTCTGCTCCGCCATTCTAAAAACAGCTTGCACTGACAATTAAAGGTAACAAACCTACTATTGGGTGTATGTGTTTTTATGTCAGTGTGTGAAGCCCACTGAATCAAATCCCAATCAACAATGTTGTTGACATGGCAATAAAGTATTGAAACTTGAAACTACTGCTATGAGTATTAGGATTATGGCAATGGTCCAATTTGCCAAAATGTTGAACTATCCCTTTAAAGCTCCTGGTTAGTCAGATTCATTATTAGCCATAAGTTGCAGGAGTGAAAAAGTCCACCTCAGCAACATTTGAAGTAAAATAACTGAGACCCTAGTTTTTACTAACTTCTTTAACCTCATGTTTAAGTGCTTTAAGATGTTTTTGGACTGTTCCTTTAATCCTTGACACATCATCGACGCCATTTAAGACAAGACAAGACACGTCACAATGGTTCTGGAGACGAGCATGAATGAATAAACAGAGGAGACAATAAAGGTCCATTATGATTTTATTCGTTTCTATCTTTGATTGAATGACAGAGGTGGATGAACAGATCCTGTGGAAGGTTAAAGCCGACATGAGGAGTTCTGGAGACCCTTCCTTCCTCCTCCCTCCTCCTCCTCCTCCTCCTCCTGTTCATTCTGCACCAGCTACATTCATCATGGCTAAAAACACAAATCGAAGAGTTGACCAGTGAAAAGCTGCGAGACGAGACACTGATGATGATCCTAGAAACCAGTACCGCTTTGCTTCCGATGAAGACTCTCTTCACTTTGGTTTTGCATTTATACATGACAATATTCTGCAAAGAAATAAAATGTACAACTGCATAAATATAAAATTCTTCCACCATGTTTAATGGCTAAAACATTCAGAGGTGGCGGAGCCGGCAACACGACAAACACCTGGTTTAGCACCACTGCCTTCACAGCAGGCCGCACGCACAACTCTACATTCGAGGCTAAATCAAAAAGGTCAAAAAGGCGTGAAAGCAAAAAAAAGAAAAAAAAAGAAATAAACCCCGGCACACAGGAAGTGATTCATTAAAAGCACAAAAAAGAAAAAAAAAATCCCGCGATCAGCTGGAAAACAAACAAAAAGAGGACAAGAAGTTCCCTGGAGTGCAGCTTCTCCTCGCACACCATCTTATTTCAGGAGGTGTCGCCAACACACACGCACGCACACGCACATATCTTACAACTGCTAAAGCTCGCTCACGGAAGACGATGAGTAGAATGTGGTTTTCTTGTTTTCTTCTCTACTCTACTGAAGCCACACTCACTCTTTCACTCGGCAGCAGGTGGGAAGCGACGAAAGCTCGCTACGCGGCGCGCATGAAGTACACTTTTACAGCGGTGATGGACGCCCCATGGCTGGTGGAGAAGTCTCTGTTACAGCTGAATAAATATTTATTAGACCTATTGCTACTCTTCCTCTAAAATTACATCCTAAATGCGAGACAGAAGTGATGAAAAGCTGATTACAACGTCAGGGGTTTCTCTCATTATTCATTCAAGACTATTGTGATTGACTTAACCGCTAACGCCTACCGCCCTCACCGAGCGTCTCCTACGGTAGATGGGGAGGGGGAAGAGGGTGGGAAGGTGGGGGGGCGGGGGCGGTCAGACAAAGTGCTATGGCTCTGATCAAAGTCATAAACTGTTGATCTGGATCTTGATGTCAAAGCGTCCCTGGTAGCGGTCCTTGTCGCTGTAGTCGATGTTTTCCCCGTACACTTTGCACTCGATGCGCAGTTCGGTGTTATAAGTCAGGTTGGTGAACTGCAGCGCCACCAGCGGCTGCAGGTACTGGGGGTGCAGCAGCTTGCCGTAGTAGGGGTAATACTGCAGGGGGAAGCCGCCGGCGATGCCGTGGTACTTGATCTCGCCGATCTTCCCGGCGTCCTCCTCTCTCTGGGGGGACCGAGAGATGTGTGTGAGGGGTAGAGTTCAGACTGTAACGAGGTAGGGGTGGGTGCGTGTGTGCGTGTGTGTGTTTACCTTGTTGGTGCAGTAGAGGGGGATCGTGTAGGGCTGCACCTTGGGTTGAGCCTCTTCTGGGATGCTGTCATTGGAGGCAGGAGCCTGTACAGAGAGGACGCATTAGGACCTGGACTTGATTCAGCACTACAGACAGAAACACTGACATCTGTAAGATCCGAGGACCCCCAAGGGACAATTTTTTCTAGAATTGTTAAACTTTTTCTGTTTTTTAGAAATTTTACCACTTTTTCTAGATTTAAACTTTTTTTTTTCGAGAAGATTTTACGCCTTTTTTTCTAGAATTTTTTAAAAACTTTTTTTAAATTTAATTTTACCACTTCTTTCTAGAAATTGGACTACTTTTTTCCCCAGAAATTTCTCTATAATATTTACAAAAATTCACACCATTGGCCTAATTTGAATGTACAAAACTTTATTCAGTCTTGGAACAAATATTTGTGTACTTCTGGTGTTTGCTTCAAAATTGTGTCCACTGGGGGTCCGTGGTAGCCAGGCTAGCGCCGCCACATGCTTCCGGTCAATTTCATTTGCCTCCACCATATAGTCAGGAAACTAGTGATGTGTTTCCGTTCGCTCCGTCCGCTCTGGCGGACAGACCAATCAGTGAACAGATGGGGGAACTGAAGGTTACATTTCCGGTGTAGTTCAAAAGCAACGGTAAACAGTTGAGATGGATGTCGGCGAAGCGATACGCTCTGTGTTGGAAACTATTCCTAATATTGAGGAAATAAAGCCAGAACAAGAACCATGTTTGAGGAATTTTATGGAGGGCAAAGACGTAACGCATAACGCACGTCACCACCAAGTAGCAGCGATTAGTTGAAGCAAACGGAAGCAACCGCCTCCCGGAAGCAAACGAATCCCTATGGCTCGTGTTCAGACACTATATGAAATGGAATGAAATAAGCGGCTGATGCATCAGGCTAGGTTTAAAAACTTGCCCGTGGACGGAAGTTGACGATCCGGTTCAGCTTCACGATCACGCATGGTTTGCCCTCCTTGAAGCCGAACTCGCGGTCCTCAATGCCGGAGCAGGGGCCCAGCAGGGTCCTGGAGAAGCGGCAGGCCCTCCTGATGCCCGTCTCGCTCTCCAGGTCACCCCGCTCTTTGTAGGGTCCGGGTTCCTCTGGAAGAGCAAGGGGGAAGGGTTAGTGAGATCTTTGACCTGGGCCCGTATTCCTAAAGGTTCTAAGAATCCTCTCAAAGAGCTCCTATCTTAACCTAAAAATTCCTAGCAAGGAATCTTAGCTTAGGAGTGATTCCAGAACACTCTCAGAGAACTCTGAGCAAGGAGTGGACAGAAACTCCTATCTTAGTGAGGAGGTGTGGTTGACCCCCGTTGCTAGGGATGAGTCATCATTTCAAACGCTGTGATTGGTTGATCCTGAAAAGTTAGATAAAGAGGCGGTGTTCAGCTCAGTTGGTAGAGCAGTCCTATCCTGTATGGCATTCCCCCTCTTTCTGCCTCCAGTTTCCTGTCTCTCTCTCAATTGATCTGTCAATTTAAGGCCAAAAAGCCCAAAAAATATACTTTAAAAAAAGCTAGGTAAAAAATATACTTTTGGTCATACTACTACAAAGGATGGACCCTCCAATCGATAATCATATATTCTAATCTTATCAGACTGTGTAATTGTAAAAAAAAAAATTTCACGTAAAAGAAAATATCTTTTAAATGAATAGTGAGCTATACTTTTAAATTATCGTACAAAATGTGTGAAAACTTGCATAGTATTCACACAGTGAAACTTATTTGCTTATATTTATTTCCATGCTAGTAATTTTTGAACTTTCAACATTTCAACTCAATTTAACAAGGCTAAAATGGTTCAGCTTTCATCAGTGTCTGTGATCGCTGACCGGCCGTTAAGAAGCATTGTTGGTTGGCTTTAAAATCTACCACAAATCAGCAATGGAGAAGAAAAGAACAAGGAAACTCAAGTGGACAGACAGAGGAACAGGAACAATCTGTAGCCTTTCATTAATTCACTGTCATCCAGTGTTTGGAGAATATCTCTCCTGCCTCTTCTGTCCACCATGTTGTCCTCTGCTTAGGGAACTCCTAAGGTCCTCTTCGCCGCTCTTAACAGATCCCACCTTAGGAGCTCTCTTAAGAGCTAGGATGCTTTAGGAATAGCTTTTATCTTTACTAGGAGCTACTCTTAACTTTTGGAGGAAATTCTAAGAAAACATCATGATTCTAAGAATTTTCTTAGAATTTGGCCACTAGGAGCAACTCTTTGCACTAAGAATCTTTAGGAATACGGGCCCAGGTCTTTAAGGAAACCTGGCTCCGGGCTAGAACCCACCTCCGCAGTCCTCGTACTTCATCTGGTCCCTCTGCTTTTCGTCATCATAACTGTTCAGGAAGTCCCTCATGGCCTTGGTGTAGGGCAGGTACGTCTCCACGTCGGTGAGGCTGAAGGACAACTCAGACTTATCTGAGCGTGGGGTGTGTGAAAGGCCTGCAGGGACAACACAACACACACTGAATACACCTTTTCTCAACCTTAAGGAACCAATCAGATACAGAAAGCCTGAAGTCTAGATCCCGCAACATGTTCAGGAACAGCAGCAGTTTTTTTGGTCAATTTGTGCTGATCTGAAGATGACGAGTATCAATGTCAGGTCTGATATTCAAACGGATCCAGTTTCCAGTTTCTCCGGACCCTGGTATAGCTGAGTAGACTTGAACCTGGTCCAGACCTGAAACCAGTAGACCTCCGGTGACCTAATGCTGCACGAGTGTAATCCGCCGACCAGAGATCAGCACATTTCATGACCCATAATGCACCTGCACTTGAACCCTCTGGAGACATAGAGCGGCTAATCACCGTGCCGCACATGCTCAATGTGACCTGCGAAATCCTCCTCGGACCTTCTCGCTATGGCAACGATGATGTGGTGTTGACACAGAGGAGGCTGCTCTGGGACCAGGATGAAAAAGTCACATTTCCAAAACAAAAGGCGGCCATGTCAATGACACCCAGCACAGGAGCTGCTTCCAATTCCCTTTGCTGGTGATTATGAAAGGGGAATTTTGGAAATATTCCCAATTGGAAACTTTCCATGGGAATTTATGGGAATTAAAATGGAAATTGGGGGTAATTTAAACAAACTGTATCATATCCAAACATAAATGCAAATAATGTCAAATGTCAAATGCAAATATGAAGCTCCATCAAAGCCATTGTGGTATCATGTCCGCAAGAAAGATGAGCTTAAAAACCCACCCGGTCTGCGGTGGGGGCGTGGCAGCCATCATGGAGCCCACAGCTAACAGACAGGATGCAGAGTGTATGTGGGTCGGGTCAGATCTATTTGGGTGAGCTGCCAAACTAAAAAATCGTGTCATGTGTGTGTTTGAGACATCCGCTCAGAGTGTAAATGATATGTCCACCCAGGAAAACAAGATGAGATCACCTCAACAACACAACACCAACTACAGAGTGTGGCGTCTTACCAGGGGGCGCCACTCTGTCTTGCCAGGTGGGTTTGTAGTTGCTCAGGGTGAGCAGCAGGGCCTGGATGGTGCCGATGAAGATCCCAGCCAGGCAGCCGTAGAAGATGATGTAGAAGACAATGATTCTGACTGTAGAGGAGAAGAGAGTGTTTCAGAGTGTGTGTGGTTTCTAGTGGTGACATCACCACCGATTGTAGACAGTACGCAAAGACGTAGACCTCTGATGTCATTTCTAAATATCATGGGCATTCAGGCCTGTCATTAAGCTTGAATATAACATTAATTTGATATATAATTAATATATATTATAATGTTAACAGGTGAGCTGTCATTGAAAATCGGCTGTCGGGACCAAAACCTGGCTGTAAACATGTCTAGTCTGATGATAGGTGGTGCCACAGTACTATGTGCCACTATTCTGTGCCGAAAGGAAATTCTGCCGACTTGTTGTGCAGTCTTTAATAAATAAATGGAATGTAATGGAAATCCATACTGCAAAATGTACCATTTAACATGGGAGTTTATGGGGATTGACTCACTCTAGTGGTCAGTAGAGGAACTGCAGGTGTTGGCGCTTAAGCTGAAATATTTAAATTCCTCCTTTAACAGGAGAGATCTAACAGCAAGCCTCAGTATTGGTGGTTGATTAGCTGTGTGTAATCAAGCTGCTGCATAACTTAAAAAACAAACAACTAATAAATAGCCTAACCAATCACGACAATCTGATACCTGTGCCCATGGCGATGCCCCCCCCCCCCACCCCAGAGCTAACTTTTTACTACAGTGTTATGAAAACTCAGGACTTAGAGGTCAGGCCGCACCTTCACACTTCGAATTCCGCCTTCATTTACACGTCAGCTACCACACACACACACACACACACACACACACACACACACACACACACACACACACAGAAAACAATACCAGCCATCACTACAGGGTGTGTGTAGCAGAGTGTGTGTAACAGTGACTGATCCTTGTGCTTCAACCATCACAGCTGAGTGACAAAGAGCCAGTGTTGGGACCAAAACACCACATGACGCCCAAGTGTCAAGAAGATTTCAAGGTCTCATAAGACCATGGATGGGAGATCCAGACTACCGTAGACCTCCAGGGGGGGTCCTGAACCCCTGACCAGGGTATCAGTAGTTACACACAGTGATACTTTTAAGCATATGCAGCAGAATCTGTTAAGAGACTCCTTCATCCAGCTGCTCCACCTCCAAGGACGTCTGTCGGACACCGGCGTGCTAACGCTGCTCCGTCTCCTCTGTCAATGCGAAAAAGCAAAGGTACAAAGCCGGCATTCAGACCAGAACAGGACGGCCCAACAGTGGTGGCCATTGTGCGTGCATGTGTGTGTGCAGATCACAGGAATGCATGAGCGGCTGCCTTCTCGCTCTAATCAATTCTCAGCATGAACATGCTATAGGATAAGTGTAAAGTGAAGTCCAGAGGGTGAGAGCTGCTGCTGCTGCAGGAGGAGGAGGAGGAGGAGGAGGAGGAGGGAGGAAGGCAAAGTCAAAGGGGTCACACCACACCGGCCCGAGCTGAGCCGCTCATCCAGAACCCGAGTCCTTGTGTAAAACCTGATCCCCCTCCCCATCTCCCCACCTCCCCCTCTGCAGCAGCGTAAACCTGCACACACACATGAGCATCACTGCGCATGGCACCAAAACGGCATTCTCAGATGAGCAGGAGCTGGGATGGCGCACATAGAGTCACTGAGACAACATTAAACCCAGGTGTCAGAGCGCCTGGCTGGGACCGCAGAGCTTTGACATTGAGGAGGAGGAGGTGGGGGGGGGGGGACAAGGACATGAGGACATGCGCAGTGGCGCCGCCGGAGGAAACAGGAGAAGAAAGGTCGCGCTGCAGTTAATCAGTGTATTGTTCCTTTAGATTAGAGTGACACCTGATTACAGCAACCCGACACGGATCGATAGTCCTCCGCCTCGCGCTTCCGAGTCCAGGCCCGGATCACCTTGACTCACCTTGGACTATGATGCATTTTTAACCCCTTCATGTCCCTGCTCCTAAATTGCCTTGTCTCTCCACAGCCGACACATAACTTCACGTCTCCCCCACAACACGCACACACATCAGCTGTGTGTGTGCGCCGCAGCGGCTACACTCCATGCATGCACAATCAGACCCTGACACACAGAGACACACGCACACACGCGCACACACAGATCTCTGGGCTGTGCACCTGGACACGGATGCTGCAAAGTCAGATCTAACAGGTGCGCGAGGAAGCGTCTGATAGGCTACTCACACCAGCTGCCGCCCGTGCGCCCCAGCAGCTCCCCCTTCTCCGAGTCCCACAGGAACTTCTTCCAGCCGCCGTCTTCTTTATTCGAAGGCATCTTGACTTTTTTTTTCTTTTCCTTAAACTCCCCTCTTCCTTTTTATAGGGTTCCTGCGGTGGCTCTGTGGCGGACTTCCCCTCCGTGCTCCCAGCCCCCGTCGCAGAGGTATCCAGCCGGTGCTGCAGGACGGCTCCCGAATTTAAACCGTCCGTTCCAGCCGACTCCGCCCGTTTCAAACTCTCCACAAGTTACCTCGGAGGAGGGGCGGGACAGCGGCGGCTAATTAGCGAGCGGAGAGCACTGTGCGTAGCTGTGACGTCAGGAAGACGGACAGAGAGCCTATAGAGGCAGAGGCGGGGAACGGCGTATACATATGTATTGTATATATGAGAGTATGTCTGCAGGTAGCGGTCTGCGCACACCTCACACACACACACACACACTGCAGTGATGTCCAGTTTTTTCATTTAGCTGTGATCATCATGGAGGATGTAGGTGGTAGATGTGGTATCATGTCCTGCTGTAGCTAAATTCTGGATCATGATGGAAGTCCTGGGTTCAGAACTCCATGACTGATCCAGAATCCAGATCCAGATGTTGTCATAATTCAAAATCTGATCAAGTTCTTGCCCCCAACTCAAGAAGTCCAGATTGACCCAGAACCCAGCAGGCTTAGGTGTTACAAGCATGGGCGTAACCATGCATTCTTTGGGAGGGGACATGCCCCCCCCCCCCCCCCCCCCCCCCAATATTCTGGGAACACAAAATAATATAATCAAATATATATATATATATATATATATATATATATATACACACATACACATACACATATGTATACACATACATACATATACATATATATACACATACATACATATATAATAAAAATATGTGGCCTACATTCTCCTTTTAAGAACCCCTCTGTTAACGCATCCATCTTTTGTTATTTCTGATTTATTTTCCATTTAATTCTATAGTTTAATTCATTTGTTAGGGAAAACTGTGTGTGCCCACCCCCTCCCAGCTTTGTGTTGGTAGCGCAAGGCATATTTAACAAGGTCACATACATTTTTAATATTTATGTTGGCACAATTCAACATCTGATCAAATTTTTGCCCCCACCCCCCACCCCAACTCCAGAAAATAAATATAGGCATTCTTTCATAAGTGCCGCATTTTGATTCCTTGAGATTTACAATTTTCACCATCTATAAGTATCTATTTAAAGCATTTAACTTAATAATTAGCAGCACACGTTATTCTAAGGAATTTCAAAACAAAAGCGTGCCTTATGTGTCATTGTCTGATTGATGTTTTCATTTTCATTTCATCGATGCTGTGGACTTGTTGATCAATGAATCGATATACTGATGTAGATCAATGTGGTTTTAGGTCCCCCTAGGTCCTCCAAACTCTGGATCCCTTTCTCACGCCAGAACTCCAGAAGAGTGACCCCGAATCCAGATCCGGATGAGACCAGGCTGAGCTTTTTCAAGGCATATCTAAGAAGGTCAGAAAAACATTTTTAATACTTCATGTTGTAATTCCACGAAAACTCCATAGACACTATGTGGACATCTGGACATTCATCTTCTGCACCCCCTAAGTTCTTTTTCTTGGGGTTCCCCTTGTTTATTTGAATGTTCCCACCTTTAAACCTCCATTTTTGTTACCGTTCTCCGTAGGATAGTTTAGTGACATCGAAGCATTAATAATTTCTGAGTGTGGGAATGTTTTAGATGTTCACTTCTTGGATTTTTGTGTTGTGATCTTCACGGTCAGAGGCCACCAAATAAATGGAGACCACCTCCAGACTCATGGTGAACACAATGTAGATGGGTTTGCAGTGGACCCTCATGTTGTCCTCCTTGGTCAAGGAAAAAAGTAAGAAAGGAAGGAAGGAAGAAAGGAAGCCACGAAGGGCTGTGTGTGCAGCCAAGGGGTGCGCGTGAATGTGGTGACGTAGGGACGAGGACCACTAGATGCATGACGAGGGTGGGGGCTGCTAACTCATGGTGTGTTCAAGGCAACCCGTATCTCGTGTTTTTCCGACCTGTGAAGTCATACCAGTTCGATCTGGTACGAGTTCACAGGTCTGAAGTTACGAGTGCACTTTCACAGGCAACAGGTCGGAAAAACACAAGTTACCTGGAACGCTACAAAGTCGTAAGTCGTGACTTGAAGCCGTAATTTATGGTTTCAAAAGCCTGCCTGGAACGCAGCATTAGCCAAACAACCAGATCGCTGACTTATGCTTTAAATAGTGAAACAGCGGCGCTTTTATAGCCGATTTTATGATTAAACTCTGAACATGGTCCCTGGTCGGGACCTGGGGTTATAAGCATAAGTTACCATGGTGATCTAGTCGGGTTAAAAGAGAGCCACCTTTGTAGTACAGGGGAGCCTGGATTTACTATATTGTTTTTAGATTAAACATATCAATAATGTCGTGGGTACACTATAAATAAACCATAAAAACTATGATGGGTGGCTGGTACCACATCCTCACACACTAAAAAAAAGAAGAAAAAAAAAACAAATAGGCTATCTCTCTGTAGCTGCGGTCAAGTGTGCTGGACCGGAAGTATCGCACAAAAGGCTGCGGCCTCCATGATTCCGTGAAAAATAAGGTGGATAAGGTGGGATCCAGATCGGTCCTGATCGTCTGGGTCTGGGTAGACCAGGATGTGGGTGTTGGGGCCGGTTCACTGGGAGCAGGCTCAGCTACAGTCCCAGATTACTGTCCTCCAAACCTGTAATTGCGACTCATCTAAAACAGTCATTACTCTGATGGCCGTCACCTCACTGACGGAGCTACACACACTGTTCCCACTGGAACTCGGTGGGTGTCCTGTGTGGTTGTGTTATGTTCTATCCTCCCTCCTGCAGCCTTTAACTCCTCTCTAAAGCAAAGCCCCGAGGGCATTCCTCTGCCAGGGGCCGGGGGCCACACGATAACCCACTTTTCTACCTCAGAATCTTTTCATTTACAGCGTATTAAAGGACCGGGGGTTAAAAAAGCAACTACCTGCACATGCCGATTACGCACGTGCGGAATGCGTGTGATGTGTGTGTTCATGCGTGCGTGAGTGTGATTGTTCAGCGATGCACTGCCATCTGTGTAGATTTGTTTGAATGTAAACACATGTGCGTAAGTGTGACGGGTCAGGATTACACACATGGGGGCTTTGACCTTTGAATATCAACTGAAGGTTGTGGGACAAGCGGGAAAGACCTCGTCCCATCCGTCCACATGTCTTCAGACACATGGTACTCTTTGTATGTCCTCCCTGCTCGTATCACTGCATCCAGAGTCCGCGGACCCCTGAGGACCACTGGACTAGAAGTATATAATTAGTACAAGTACATGGTCCATAGTATACTTGCTATACTTATACATATACTACTCAAGCATACTTAATAAAATGAACTTCAAGTATACTATACTATTTGCTAAGGGTTTCATAATTTAAGATCATAAAGGCTAGAATGCTGAGTTAAGCTGACATTTTACATGATGTGAAAAAGTGTTTTCTTCAGGTGAAGATTATGTGATCATGAGTTCAGTGTTTATTTAGAGCTCTCTACATTTTTTTTGAAACTCCTTCAGTCCAGACATGATGAGACTAACTCCAGTAATTACTGCTTTCTCTTCACTCCTGATCCTTGGTTATAATCTGCACAGCTACAACACTCACTTCCTGTGTTTGTGTGTAATGGAGGTACCTGTGCAGGTGCTCAGGGTTTGGGATGATTCTTTTTATATTGCAGCCTGCTGTCTGACAGCTACCATAACTTCTGTTATCTTGTGTACACAATCAACATGTGTACAGTGAGAGGTTGGATGGGGGAGGGCGGACTCAAGGTGAGCGAGACGCTTCCTCTGTAACACCCAGCTTATCTACGACAATTCATCAAAAAACTCCCAAACATCAGAATGCACCTTTAAAAAGACTCTTGGTTCCATGGGGCTTAAATTAGCAACAGCGCTATCAGCATGCTAACATGCTACCTTTTAGTTTAGCATGCTAACTCTTCCTGTTAATGTAAAACATAAGGGCTGATGTGAAGGTCATTAGCTTGGTAGCTTCTTGCTCAAAAACTGAAAGTAAAGTATTTAAAATAACTGAACTAATGAAAGTTCATTCATTTTCTGGAGACCATCAACACTAGGTTCAAACAGGTTCATTAACTCCCAAGCTTTTAAATAGGTGGTTTTAGGTGACGTCATGACTACACTTGGGGCACAGGCGTTGGGGAAAAAGCTATAAAAATGCCCAACGTCTGTGTAGTCTATAGCTGTACCAACCAGTCAAATTTGGAAAAAATTGGCATGCTTTTTTTTTTATTCAGACCAACAACCGACACTCGCTAACCAATTAATAACTGTTAACTGATAAGATTCAAATGCTTCCAAGTGGTTTGGGTCATTTTTCCTCTTTTTTTGGCCAAGTCCATCCGGGTTTGGGCCGAGAATTAATGCTAGTGAGCAGGGCCGTCGTTAGACATTCTGGGCCCCCTTAAAGAATACTAAAGTGGGCCCCTGACATTTCCAGTTTTTTTTTTCTTAGACTACATGTGTATTATCATTTTTTATTTAGTCTACTTTGTTTTGATGCTAACACAGCATTACTATGATTATTATCCAGGGTCTTGTGCAGAATAATTCAGTCATACAAAGATTAGACTACTGGGGTTTTTTATGAGCCCCACTGGGCGCTGGGCCCCTAGAATTATCATCACCTTTCTCCCCTAAACAACGGCCCTGCTAGTGAGCTGCGTTGAGTCTTTCTCCGGCATCCATTGTGCTCCGGCTCAGCTGATCGATGCTCAGATGGAGATTAGATCTTCCAGTCTATCATATCACTATGTTGCACTTTGGTTTAGCATGAATGTTCTTGGCCATCAAACACACTCTTCACTTCTACATCATTTCGTGCTTTTCTTCCCAATATTTCAGCCTCATCTTGTTTGCGACGTAAAGCAGAGGAGGATTTGTCCATGTCGTATGACGCTGTACAAGCTGATCCAATGCTGTCTTCTCGGGTCAAACAAGTTAATTAGAGATTAATTAAAAAAGGACTGAGGATTATAAAATCCAGCTACAGAGCTGACCCTGATTACTGTCACATAACTGCAGCAGCAGGATGAACCGTGTCAGTGACATCACTCTGCAGTACAAGGTTGTTTAAATCATATAAGCTCAGGCTGCATCCCATTGCTTAGCCTATGTCGTGTGAGAGTGAGAGTAAAACACATATGTTTGAATTAATGCTAAGCTAGGCTATATGCTGACATGTGGGTCCGTCTCCAGCTGCAGGCTGCAGCTCAGCGAGGTGTGACTGCAGTTTAAACATGTCTGACATCACAGTGACCTCTGAGGAAAGCAGATAACGTGGTGTAATATTCTACTTTAGCCAGACGGAAATGAAATCCTTCTCCCTGTCCATGACACTGCAGGACTCGGCTCTGTTTATTGTAAAATCTCTGTATGACTGCTGCTATTTTTATTACTAGTCATAGTTAAGATCATAGATGGAGTACTACGGCAGGGCTGCTGACCTTCACAATGCTGTGACAGAGTGTCCCAAGCTGTTTATAGGTGAAACATTGAGGAATGTCAGCATACGTCATGTTGCAGGAAATGAAGTGTTTCAGCAGCAGCGCAAAGGGGGGAGGGGGCTGTTGTTTGCAGCCAACATAGTGAGTAAGTGGGACATTAATTATGATTCTGAACATTACAGAACCGTCTTTATTCTCCACTTGACCTGCCGCTCTCAGCACTTAGCCCCTTCGGTTCCTACTGAAGAGCTTCATTCTTCCACATTCTGTTGCAGCATCAAATTGGGAAAGATCTCAGTTCCACTATATCATCTGAAAGCTTGGTGCTGGCTTTGCTAAAACCATTTTATTCCATCAACCATTTGACCATCAGACCCAACAGGGACTGGTCTCCTGACCCCTTTCTGTTGATCCAGAAAGGAACATTCCAACCTGGTCCATCAGGTTTTGCTTCAGTTTCTCATTTTAACATTCTTTATAGGCATTCTCACATTTTCAGTATGTTGCTGTGATGTGATCAGATCAGATCAGGGTTAGCATTGGGGTCCGGACCACCGAGCCTTTATTCCAGGGTGCATGATTGGATCTAATTCAGGGGGCTGCATCCTTTGGGTGACGCTAATCCAGATGAGGAAGTCCAGGAGGATGTGGACAATTTGCACTGTTCCAGCTGTGTCCATCCCTTACAGATGCATCACAAATATCTTGCACCTTGCAAATCTTAGAACATGTCGACTTTTTACACCTGGATGTTCGAAGATTCTGGATGTTTTAAGGTCCAACAGTGTTATTTGCAATGAATAATGGCACAGGAGGCTTCAAAATGGGACAATCTACTTGCCGCACTGTGATGCAACCGCTGTGGATGTGGGAGTCAGCCAGCATCACAGCAGACACATGTGAGCTCCAGATGTTAGCATGAATTAAAGCTTTAATACTGTTCTCAAAGCCCCCCTCTTCTCCCTTAACAGGTAACCAGAGAGTTACGCTTCCTTTGGATCTGGTCGTCTGTGTGTGTGTATTGTGTGTGTGTGTGTGGGTAGATGGAGGAGGGGTTGTGGAGTTGTAACAGGACACACATGGAGCAGCTTCAGCTCTCCAACATAAACACAAGAAGAGGCCTGAGCCTCCTCTGACTCTCACTTTGTCAGCCTCTCCATAAAGACCCACGGGTTAATGATTGACGGAGGATAATTATGGAAAGTTTAAATGTCCTCCCTCTGGTTAATGTGTAGAGCTGTGAAAAGAATCTGAACCTGTTCAACCAGGACCCACACGGCTGGATCCTAACAGTCCATATGTGAAAGCTATGATTTAAATCTCAGAGTCAAAGCCTCATCATGACTGAGTATGAATATACGTAATATTATCCATATATTTATACGGATATAGGCCTATATTATATTTAAATCTGTGCGATCTAAATTCAAGTGAAATGTACATCCATTCCCAAATCTGTCAATATATGTTCATCTTATACATATAAATATATAGCATGGGCATTTATATTTACAATTACCAAGAGATTATTTATATTTTAATTGGCGAATGTTGTTTTGAACGTTCATCCATACTGTGATATATGGAAATATAGTACTAATACTATATGTATGTCATATAGTATTACATTTTCACATAAGTTGTGTCAGGTTGATTCTGACACATATAACATCTAGCCAGAATGTTGGGTATCTTTAATTTTTCCCCTTTGATTGTTAATGTCTTTTGTGCAGGATTAGCCTGCTTAAGTTAGACCAGTGGTTTTCAAAGTGGGGGCTGGGGCCCCCTGGGTGGCTGCCAGGGGGCCCAAGGGGATCCTCAGCAAATTGGCGGGAAGATGTAAAGAAAATGCAAATAATAAAATAAAATGATTGTATTTTGGGCATTTTTGTATGATTATATAACATATTGAAACCTTATTTGCCATGCTCCATCATCAACTGTTTCAGAACTCAGTGGGTTAGCTAATGCTATTTGGCGGGCGTTGCCATGGAAACGTTTGGGTGCCCCAGTATTATACAAAGATAAGGAGGAATATTTCAATATTTAGGTGAACATTTTAAGTAAAACCCTTAAAGGGAAGACTTCAGGGGTGTTCAGTGCAAGTCAAACTCTAAGGAAAATGTGTTTTGTGCCACTGGCCCCTGGTCTTCGCACCAGCCATGAATGTAAACACATGAACACAGTAGAAACCTGCTCTCCTGTCTCTATTGAAGTAACTGGATGTTTTTCCTCGCAGGCCCCCTGTTACCCAATCCCCTGAGGGCTCGCCGTGATGTCACCACAGCGTGAAGGTGGGAACTAGATAGGGCTGCTAACATTTCATCAGCATGTCATCCTCTGTTTTTCCTCTATTTAAATAAATAGAGAAAACAACACAAGTTGGAAAAACCTTTGAAATAAGCAACAAGCTCTTCAACCTGGAGCTGTTTGCCTCACATGGAGATATTAAGTGTTATAGATCCATGTTGTGCTGGTGGTCATACTGAATGTCAGTCCAGTGTACAGCTGCTACGTCCACTGTGTAACGACACCTTCCCATTAAACTTTCATTATTGTTCCTCCGAGCCGGTTCCTTTCCTTAGCCTCTTGTGAAACTTTGGTTACAGATTAATCCTCATCTCACTCATATTTAGCAGCTGCTCCCCCACCACTACCTCCAGGACAAAGTTTACTACTGGCTTCTTCCAATAATTCATTTGATGGTTAATATTTGAGCCACATAAGATAACCCGATCTGCAGAATGAGACTCGGGGCTCTTTGAACTGTCAGTGCTTTACAACTGCACAGTCACTACACAGGGGTTATGAAACTTGACCAGATAAAGGCCTAGAGTCTGGTCCCAGTGAAGACCTGGCTCAGATTGGGAAGAGGGGGACTGCATCTCGTCCTCATAGCGCTGGTGGTCAGGTTACGGATGGTTCAACCTAATTCAAACCATCTGTGGGTCTTGTTTTAAGCAGATTAAGGCCAGATCTCCGGGGGAACATTACAACAACTAAATCTATTTTTTTTGTTTTGTTGCCAAAAGCATCTCTGTTTCAAGCTGAAATGTTCTTCATGGACTTTTAAAGGTGCAAGTCCATGTACCATGAGAGAAGTTCTGGTGGAATGGTTTCTTAGAACGCTCTTTTTAAACCCAAACGGCGATCTTTTCTTGAACGTACCCAACTAAACTGTTACTAGTGGAACACGAGGACCTAAAAATAAGCAAGTTCCAATCTTTGATCTTTGGAATGAAAGCCTCCTGAGTCTCCTGAGGTTAACGCCTCCTCCCTGCCTGGACTTTGTTTCCTGCGAATATCTCACCTGACTTCTTGAAGCCGTTCTGCCACAGTCGTGTTCACTAAGCGCCTGATAGAGGCAGGTGTTCACAACAACACCTGGTGTCCGGCAGGTATTTAATGATGCATTGCGACAGGTATAAATGCCCAGACCATGACCAGTCACCGTATTCACATATTTCTGTCACAGAAAGGACAAAGCCGGTCCGTTGTGTACCAAGTTGTACCTCATTAATATCAGGAATGTGACGGATCAATGTCATTTCTCCACTTCCTGATCGATCACCAACTGTAAAAACAATGGACACCCTGTTAGACTGATTTTTCATTCCTTTGGCCTTGCAGTCCTTCCACTACTGTCCTCATTTGCTAAGAAATAAAAACAAACCAATGGAATTAAAGGTTAAGTTAGCACTGATGCACTTGCCCTGCTGTCATATTACTGTGTTGATAATGAAACTATATAAGGTTAGTTAATATTTAACGTTTGCACAAGCCAGTGGACCAATGTGTCACCTGACAACTTTAGCAACACTAACACTGTAATTTATGCTAGTAGCTAACTAAACATGGCAGACTTAAGATTCCATTCACTTACTATATTCTTTAATGCTTTTGGAAATGCAAATTAATCTACCTATATTAATTTGTTTGAATGAAAGTAGAGGTAAGTATGTTCTTTGAGTATTTTTGACTTGTGTAGACCCTTAGCAAAAAGTAGTATACTTGAAGTATGCTTGAGTATAAGTATCAGTATAGCAAGTATACTATGGACCATGTACTTGTAGCATACTAGAAAGTATACAAATTTAATACTTCTTTGGACTAAATTAGAACATTTTAAGTTAGTTTAGTTTAGTTTACTTGTAGCATTAAAAATATATATATATATACAATAGAAAGTATAAGACAAATTTAATACATAAATAAATCAAGGAAAATTTGGACGAAAAGGAATAAATTAGAACATTTTAAGTTTATACAAGTATACTTTATAGGTCTTTTTAAGTTTACAAAAGTACACTTTTAAGTATACAAGTACACTCATCTATATACTCCTATTGTGCTAAGTATATACTTCTAGTCCACATTTTAGTTTATAAAAGTATACTTTATAGGTCATTTTAAGTTTTCAAAAGTATACTTCCAAGTATACTGCCTCAGTTTTAGTACAAGATGAGTATTATTGTAGTACACTTTAATAAACTACTTTTTGCTAGGGGGATACAAAATGGTAATGTATGTTATAAGATTCATCATAGCCTATATCAAATATTCTATTTGATAATAAATTTGTATTAGTCATTGTGCAATAAACTGACACTGCTATTAAATATTATCAGATTTCTTTGTTAGAAGTGGAGCTACAGGGACAGTGTGTACTTCCTGATATGATGATGTCACCTTTGACCCTTTAGATACAAAATATCATCACTTGTATTGTTTTATCCTGTTTTGACATTTGTATTCAAATGTGTAACTGTGAACTATGTCAGAACTGGCTCAGGATTAACAATAACAAAAATACAACTACTGTCTGCAATGTGAGTGATCAGTGGTGTGTGTAGGTGCATGGCTGGATGTGAATGTTGGATGTAAACGAAAAGAGACGAGGACAACAGGAGATCTGCAGGGTGCCCAGCCAGGAATGGAGAGAGAGAGAGATGGCGTTTCCCACATGGTCCTTAAAGACGTGGCCCCGCCCCCCTTGGGACGCACACCGGAGGCCCATCACGAATCAGCCTGCAAGGGACAGAAGGGAGCGAGAGGGCACCACACACACACACAGACAACCACTTGGGGTTGTCACAACTAGCTAACAAATTTATGACTTCTGGTCAAAGAGTGTTGATTTGTGAGGTCACATCCACCTTGACCTTTGACCTTCAGAATGTAATCAGTTACTGAATCAGCTCAATCTCGGGAACCCAGTGAATGTTTGTTCCAAATTCAGAGGGACAGAAACGTAAACGTTCCACTCTTATAACAACACAAACACTGAGAAAAGCACAGGAATAGATGTGGACATTGACCATGTTGCCATGACAACCAGGACACTGACACTCACTCTGATATTGAAGGTGAAGGCACCGCACACCAAAACAAATGGGAGATTCCACTTCTATTTAAAGCAGAATTAAAGGCAGGCTTTTGATCGTAAATTAAGCTTCAAGTCACAACTTGACTTTGTAGCGTTCCAGGCAACCCACTCGTGTTTCTCCGACCTGTTTTACCGGTGAAAGTCACTATAACAGCCACTGTAACTTCCGACCGGTGAAACCAGATCGAACTGGTACCACTTCACGGTCGGAAAAATACGAGTTTGAACGCACCATAACAGTCCTCGTCCCTCTGCCACATTCACGGCGTTCCTTGGCTGCACACACAGCCCTGCATGCCGTTCTCTCTCCTCATTGGATAAAAACTGTAGGATACGATAAATGTTTTCTCCTCGGCTCAGAGCAGAGCAGAGTGACTGACAGACCCGTGTTTTGGTCCAAACACTCTATGTAAGTGATTGCTGTCGGAAGATATAACTATTTAAGACTTATATTAACACAAATATATCACTTACTTCTGCTTTAATTGGCTGAATTAATTTGATTTGTCTTGTGTGGCCTGACGTGTGGACAGGTGAAAGACACTGTCCCTCATTTCTTTCTTTACCTAGTGAGACCAGGACTAGGACTTGGTCATGAAGTCCTGACCCTGACTGTCCCCTTGCTTCCTCACACAGGTAAACTAGAGCAGCCCCGGTCTTAGTCCTGGACCTGCTCCGGGACCCCAGCGTGTGTCATATTAAAACCCGTTGACAGGTAGAAGAGGACATGGCCGGCAGACGCCCTGACGCCATGACGCCATGACGGCGTCCTTCAAGCACAAGGTGACAGGAACACAACACACCCAGTGATTCTGACCTGCAGTCATAAAAACACACAACCATTAACAGACCGATAAGAGGAAGAATCAGAGTCCTGCTGCTTCACTCTCAGACCCAAAAAGGCTACACCTTTATATATCGCAGCTTCATCTGTCCACCTGATAACATCATCATCATCAGCTTCTATTGTGAGGACAACAACACTCGCCGTCACGGATCACTTGTCAGTCGCACATAGTGTCAACAAAATCTGTTGTCAGAGGACGACAGTATGCCTCTGGCCCTGCTAGTCACCTGCCCCCCCTCACCTGCCTCCTGCTGAATGAGCTTGTATCACTCACCAAGGGAGATAAGACTTTATCAACTAGCGAGTCAAAGAAAATCATATAATAAATACAATCTGTATTAAAGAGGAAATCCAATGATCTAATGACCATGGTTATCACCATCATTTGCAGTGAAGGTCATACGACCAGGAGAGTCAGGATATAAATGATGGGATATGCTAGATCATCAATGTCCCAGGAGAACTAGATCTGTGTAGAGGAACCAGTCTGGAACCAGAACTCTTGAAGAGCAGCTGTCCAAGTTAGAAGGACCTCGGTCAAGAGGAAGCTTCAAGAGATATCTCTCTCTGACTTCCCTACATTCCTAAAGGCTTGGTCAAACTCACTGTAGTTTTTAATAACATGTTACTCGAAAAGAAGGACAGTAGGCTTGTCTGGGAGTGGTTCCATCATCGGATTAACCCACACTTCCTGTCCTTGTGTGTATTAAACACACACAGTACCTGCCCGGGGGAGTCGGTACTGGGTTTACTGATGATAATAAAAAATGGAATATAGAAAATATGGCTGGTACGTTAGTATTTACATACTTGGTTAATTAAAGTCTGACACCTTGTCCTGTTAGAGGAGTCACCTTGTCCCTACAGCTCTTCCTGTCTTCCTGTGTCCAGCCCCCTTTCTTACTACTACTTCCTCCTCGTATCTGCATGACTGCATCCTCACTACTACACCTGCACAGCCCTTTGCCGGTCCTCGCCCCCTTTTCTTTTTTTTTTACGCGTGGGACTCGGGGGCCACACTGACCTCTGGAGGTGTGAAATGGATCATTCCTCTACTGTACATCGCAGCAGTCCCTGCAAGGGAAGCCATCCCTCCTCCTCCTCCTGCTCCTCCTCCTCCTCCCGGATGATCACCTGAGTGAGAACCAGGAAGTGAGGACTGCGGCAATCCTGGTGTCCTTTGAGGGCTCACCTTCAACTTTAGACTTCTACTACATACCTCCAGATCTGCCAATGAGAACGGTGCTTATCTATAAGCAGAGGCACATTTACAACTCAATAAGATTACAACCCGCCCCTCCTGGCTTCTGTGTTCTAGTTGTGTTATTAGTAGCAACAACACGTTTCCATGTACAACAGAAGCAGAGGGAGAGTCATGTTTCAGTGCAGCTCCAAGAGGAGGAGGAGGAGGAGGAGGAGGCTGTGTCCTCCAGATGTCAGCGCTGATGGAAAAGTACCATCGCGGCCAGCCGAGCCTCGCATCCTTCTGTGGGTGAAGGGATTATACGATAAGCCCGTCCTCACTTTTCATTTGCTCTCCTCTGTCCCGCTCTTGCGTCGGGGGCTGCTGCTGTGTGACTCAGAAAAATGCTGACTGGGACATTCTTTCAGCTGCTGCCGCACGAGCACCGGCTGCACTGTCCCATATCAGGACAGTCTATTTACACTCTACCTATCTATCAGTCTATTCTCATTGTTTCCTTGATGTCTCCTGGAGTCCTGATGACAAATGGTCTCATTTACATTCGTGAAAAAGTGTCCCTTTATGTAATCAAAAGTCTTGCGGTATTTTAGACACGATGCTCTTTTTATTTCCTAAAAATACTCGCAAGTGTGTCATCGTTGAGTCAGCTCGGTTCTCAGAACTCCACAACAAAAGCTGACATCACAGGGACCTTAATAGAGTGGCAGAAAGAAGCGAACCAGAAGATGAGGATGAAGTCAGGATGAGGCCTTTAGTGTTTCTAAAACTTTTTCAGACTAAGGACGGCTGACACAAAAATAAATCTCATGGACCAACTTAAGTCTGACAGTACCTTAAGGACAACAGAGTTTCTATAATCACCTTTAAATGAAGTGTCATCACAAAGACTCTAGTGAATCCTGATATCAAATCAACTTGTATGTAAATTCAAACATTATATAATTAGCTGTATTGCAGTCTTACATAACATAACATCAGGGCTGTTGTATAGGGGAGAAAGGTGATGATAATTCTAGGGGCCCAGCGCCCAGTAGGGCCTCACAAAAAACCCCAGTAGTCTAATCTTTGTATGACTATTATTCTGCTTAGACCCTGACAAATACTCATAGTAATGCTGCATTAGCATCAAAATAAAGTAGGCTAAATAAAAAATGATAATACATACGTAGTCTAAGAAAAAAAGTGGAAAAGTCAGGGGCCCATTTTGGTATTCTTTCAGGGGGCCCAGAATTCCTAGGAACGGCCCTGCATAACATACCCCTTTGTGACACTGTCCTTGACATAGCTTTGCCAGTGGATTTACATAAAAAATAATCAGCTATTTCAAAGGCTTTTGCACATGACTTTAAGGAATAACGTCTCTGATGTGAGCATTGTAACACAGCCGTTGGGGAAAAGCTGTAAAAACCAGATTCCTGCTCTCCTCCAGCCGGGCCGCATATCTCAGAATCAGCTCCTGAGGGAGGAAGCATCTTGTTCCTACGCCGTTGCAATTCAATTCAGTCACAGAGGAACAGATGAGGATGCGAGAGGTTCAGCAGGTTCATGTGTTTTGGAGTGTGAGCTCTTCACGCCACACACACTAACTGTGGCTGAAGCAGGGGAACGCCTGCCATCTAGTGGGCAAAAAAGTGTACTGCATGTTCACTGGCAGCTTAACGGTGCAGTCACGACACCATTTTCTCTGCTTAATAAACACTTCTTTTAGTATTTAGAGACGGATAATACACTTAAACAGATTTAAAGGTGCTTAGGTGTACATTTTAAATATATTAATTTAAAATTTGTAAATTCTGGCTTTTTAAACAGAGGAAGAAATCAAATTATATTTTTTAGAAAAGATGAATCTCTGTCATAGAAAAATACTGCTAATATAGATATATGAATAATCAATAAGGATAATGCCATAATTCCATACATTCCAGCACAGTAGATGGCAGTATAGACGTTCTATGATGAGGAAGTAGCAGAGGACTTATCCTCCATAGTGACTAGGTGATGGAGCGTCCTTGAAGCTGCTGCAGCTTTGGAGGAGAGTGGGAGGGAGGAAGGGTTACTGGTCCGGAAAGAGATGAGAGAGAGGCTGGTTGTGGTGCGTTTAAAGTCACAGGACAAGAGCTGTTACATTAAGTCACTGAGGACAAGCCATGCTGGTGTATTGTCTGTGTGACTGTCTGTTCAGTTGTGTTTTGTGCCTCTATTTGTGTATTGTCTTTAATGTCTGTTTAGCTGTTTTAGCCACTGTTTTTAACTTGTACTTTTTTTCACAGCCCTCTCCCCCTCTCCCCTCAAGAAGCTTGTGCTTTTTGTCAGGCCATCATTGTAAATAAGAACCTGTTCTTAATGATTTTTCGCCTGGTTAAATAAAGGTTAAATAAAAAAATAAAAATACGACTTCTATTATTTGAGAGATTGCAGCAGCAGAACTAAAGGAGATGTAGCTGCAGGAACATGGTGATTTTCACAGGGAGAACCTGGATGAATGTCAGGTCTAAGTCCTGATATAGTAATTGATACTGTATTATGATATATAGCCTAATTGGTTTTGGTGACGGTCATGAAAATACAAAATGCTGAGATGCTGCAAAACCTTCATGTTAGCAGATTAAGTAAACTCAACATTGGATGTATTACAAGCTCAGTTCCTGTAAACAACACAGACAATTAGCCTATAGTGTTTGGTTCTTCTTCACTGTTTAGTGTTTTTCAACCTTGGGGTCGGGACCCCACTTGGGGTCGCCTGAATTGTCTAGTAGTTGATTTTTTTTTCCAACTAATTTTTAATTTTTTTTTATTCGCACCAATATACTAACAATACACTGACAATAATAAACAAAAAAATAATTATTATTATTCTTTTTAAAATTATGATTAAAAAAATACCACACACAATTTTAAACAACTGTATTCTATACTTTTACATTCTTGAATATAAATCGAGTTCAAATAAAAGGCAGCATATAAAGATATCTGATTCTGCATGTCAAATCGCCTGGTGGTTTTTATTCGACGACTGGTTAAAGAAAATATCTGACATTATTTACATGCATCAGATGTCGTAAAACGACAAAACACGACCTGCTTAATAAAATACTTAATTAAATGAGACTGATGATAATTGCACTTTTTGTAATGGAATCTGAAAATATCATAATTTTTTATAAATGTTAATTTTGTTTTACTTTTTGGAAGTAGAGACATTTTTATTAAACAAATCTATAAATAAGTTAACTGTTTCTTTTTCAAGACAAGTGGTTTTCATACCTTGTTGAAATCTATAAATAGGCTATAATTTTGAAGACAAAGACATTATTTTAGTTTTTTCTAAACATAACATTGCTAAGCTTTTTATTTCATTGAGAAATGTTCCCATTCACAAAGCTAAGATGTCCAAAGCAAGCCCATTATTTGAAACTTTATTTTGAGTCTCGGAAATATATTGATGATAATAATGAGAAATGTTTACCAGCCCGTCAGTTTTATTCAGAATACCCTATTTAAGCTCGTCTGTCACTTTATGTAGCTTCTCTTATTTGTTTAACTAATTTCATTGTTATTTCATTATCTTTTATTATTATTTTGCTAATTACTATTTTGTGTCTATTTTTTCATATTATGCGATTTGGAAATGTCTGATTGTTTGTATTTATTATGTACCTACTATTATGCTCTGTTATTGTTGAACATACCGGAAAAATAAAGATTAAAAAATAAAACAAAACGAAAAACGACCTATTTGACCGTCTTTATTTCTGCGTGACTCCCGGCCAGTAGGTGGCGGGAATGCGCCCGTTAGCTTTGCCAACCGGAAACAAACACCAAACCGGAAGTAGAAGAAGAAGAAGAAAATGGAGGCCCCCTGTCTGTCATAATGGTCTGGAGATAATTAGTACACGCATGTATATAAAACAGGATAATAATAGTAAATATTAAGTTATAGAGTGGTATCAAACATGGACGTGGCCCTGTACCT
This sequence comes from Decapterus maruadsi, assembly GCA_030347415.2. NCBI lineage: Eukaryota > Metazoa > Chordata > Actinopteri > Carangiformes > Carangidae > Decapterus > Decapterus maruadsi. The sequence goes on from CM064886.1 coordinate 41,474,318, forward strand.
GGCCGCTGCGGCCCTGCTCATCGTCCTCATCGCGTTCGTGTTGAAAATCCGGAAGAAAACAGAGGAGGGTGAGCGGAAGCTAATGTTTACACAGCTAATGTTTGTCGTGTTTACCTGTCTGCTTCTTTAACTCTGAGTTAACGCGACTCATGAACATTGAGACGCGGGTCATGAGTTGGTCATGAGTCGGATATGAGATACTTTAAAGTCAGTGAACGCCGCAGGGCTGACGCAAACGGCGACGGTTAAAGCTGACGCTGCACAACTCGGGCTACGTCATCTTTCACCTGTTACCGCTACTTACACATCTGGGACTTTTCTCCAGATGTTTTCAACACACCAAAATGAATAAAGTTGCATTTTTCTCCATGTTACGCTTTTGGTTCTTCGTTAATATTCAGCTTTAAAGTCATACTATCCTGTACTTTACAATATTGCACTATTTTTAGCCAACTTCTATATGGTAGTGATGTGTCCTGAAGGGAGGTGACTCTGTTTACATGCAGCTCTAAATCTGATCAGTGTGACATGACTATCAGTCAACTGTCACAAAGTTACTTTATTTCCCCTTCTTATTCTGAAGTATTTCCAGTCATAATGTTATGGTAGCTATTAAGTAGATATCTGATCTCAGATCTGTTGTGTGCTCAGCTGACCAGGAGCAGGGGCGGGATGTGATCCGGGCGGCAAGGCCCCCTCCCCAGGCAGCGGAGGACCGAGGAGCTGGGATGCCCCGCAGGAGGAGGAACATGGCGGCAGTGATGGCCAGGCGTCCACCGAGAGAGGCAGCGGGGGCAGCGGGGCCAGCGGGGGAAGCGGGGCGCGGTAAAACACTGTCACCTCTTTTAATTGTTGTCATGTTCCACATCCCGACGTAAACTAACGAAACTGTTGACCTTACACCACATTTTTCTGAATCAAGACCACAATAAACCAGGTCTTGATCACAAACGACAAGATGTAGACTTTTCAAATCTGGCTTACTTCATCCCAGATGGGATTTAGACCTTAATGTGGTCTAGATGCAGAAAAAACAATTAAACTTTCCCCTTAACTCCCAAACTGACAGCTCTTACAAGTGAGCTACCTTTAGCCTTATATGTGATGCTGGGTGTGTGCTGTTGGTTTCAGAAGAGGAACAGGAGGAGGATGAAGAGCAGGAGCAGAACTTCCAGCCGACGGCCAAGGTTGGAGCCAAGAAGCAGAAGAAGCTGGAGGAGAAACAGGCCAAGAAAGCGCAGAGAGAGGTGAGCAGAGGCTAGCCTGCAATTGCCTTGCAAGCTTTTCTCCCATGATGCACCACGAGAATGTACACTGCGTTGTGTCTCTTTCCAGGCGGAGATGGAGGAGAGGGAGGAGAGGAAAAGGATGCAGGAGCTCAGGGAGCAGGAGAGGCGGCAGGAGGACGAGAAGGAGCGGCTGATGGAGCAGAAACAGGTCACGCTCTTTTCACCAGGCGTTCTCGTTTTGACGCCGAGCAGCGCCGTGCTAACTGCTGATAATCTGTTCAGGAGGAGGAGGAGCGACGAGCCAAGGAGGAGCAGGAGAAACGCGAGGAGGAGGAGTACCTGCGACTCAAGGCCTCCTTCGTTGTAGAAGACCAAGGAGAGGAGGAGCAGCTCAGCGAGGACCAGGTCTGATCACTCCTCTATAGGTCGTATTTTAAAGGGATACGCCAACATTTTTTTTTTCATGTCTTGCCTCACTCCCGAGTCCATGACCAGCAGATAGACACCATCCTTTCCAGCAGTCAGAAGCTGATTTCATTTTAGCTCTAAACTCTGTAAATATATCACTTTATCAACATTTCAACCATGTTTAGGTGAGAAAGTAGCCGTTTAGATCAGCAGTGTGTCGTTAATTTGTCTAAATACCAGCTTGGTTCAGACAAATTCTGCGCTACTCAGGCTAACCATTGTGACCAAAGCACTTCTGGTTACTTTCACAAAATAAAACACCCGTTGCCCTTTACATACAGAAAACCATGACGAACAGCAAGCTAACCTACCCTCGATGTAGCTACCTTGAACCAAAACAAACTGCTTGAACCCTCCGTTTTGACCCATCCCGTCCCGTTACTGGCATTTAACCGCTCAAGATCCCTTACCAGAGAGTTTTGTCAGCTCTGAGACGAAGATCGGTCCGTTTAGAGTTGCTGAAGAGTTTCTCTGATGACTTTAGGAGGAGGCAGGCTAACACTACCCATACACTTCCAGTGTTTGAGCTAAGCTAATTAGCGGTGTGCTAGCTCTGCCCATACCTCCCTTATTACTCCCTTATTACTGCACACACAGTCGAAAGGATGCTGTCTATCTGCTGGTCATGGACTCGGGAGTGAGGCAAGACACGAAAAAAAAGTCAGCGTATCCCTTTAACAAACTGGAAGTGAAACTAAAACTAAATCATGTCTTCTTGACTCTTAGTCGCGTAACCTGCTGCAAGAATTCATCCAGTACATCGAGGTGAGACAACACACATCTAGATGTTGTTGGACCACATGCCGCCACCATCCTGACACACTGTGCTTTATGTTTTCAGACCTCTAAGGTGGTTCTCCTAGAAGATCTGGCCTCTCACTTTGGGATGAGGACTCAGGATGCTATCTCCAGATTGCAAGACCTGTTAGCTGACGGCTCCCTCACAGGTCGGTGTTAGCGTAGCTCAACGCCGCTGCCACCGTCAGTTGTTGCCGCGTGTTACCGTTAACTTGTCGTCGTGTCTCCTCCAGGAGTGATCGACGACCGAGGGAAGTTCATCTCCATCACCCCGCAGGAGCTGGACTCTGTGGCCCAGTTCATCCGACAGAGGGGCCGGGTCTCCATCACAGAGCTGGCCCAGGCTAGCAACTCCCTCATCAACCTGATGCCCGAGACCCGCAGCGCCGCCTGAGGAACCCCAGACCACGGACGCTTTCTAGAGAGCAACCTGACCCCAGATCAGTACCTGCACTCAAACAGACAAGGACTTGTGTTTGTTAATGTAAACTCATTGGTTACACTGTGTGACGATGATAAACAATGAACAGTTTGAGTGTGCTCATTTCCTGTCACATGACCTTCATAATTCCAGATCCACAGAGAGCTCAGGTACAGGTTGAGGTGGACTCAGTAGGGATGCACCAAATCCTCATTTGTGGGTTTCTGCTGAATCCACTGTTTAAGAATCTGCAAAATCTGAACCGAATACCAAATTTTTATGTATTTTTGCACTAAGGTTTCGGTTCAGTAGAAACCAATCGAAAAAAAGCCTAAAATTCTGGTGAATGGGAAACTGAATCCTGGATTCGGTGCATCCCTAGACTCCTGCTCATTAATCCTGCACCCCAGAGTAACATTATGTCAACAAAGGGAAAAAACAGCTGAGTGAAGTTCAAAATTACTTTTTAATTCATTTCATCCACAGATTAAATAAAACAAATAAATTCTCTGCATTAAGTTGAAGACGTGTCCTGCATCGTTCTGTAGTGGGCTGGTCCGTCCCTGTTCGGACCGCTCCACAGCCCTGTCCTCATGAGGAGGGGGCGGGTGTTCCCTTTGTGTTCACAACAAGTAATCAACATGTAATTTACAGGAAACATGAGTGATGGCTGAAGAGAGGCACAACTGCAGCTTCAGGATCCTCTGGTCTGGTTTTTAAAGTCCAACTCAGGAGTCTGGTTTCAGCTGAATGGGTCCTGGTCTTTATTGTGGACCTTCTGTTCTTTCTGGCTTTGTTTCCCCTCTGTGATCTCCCACGTAGACGTAGCACCTCGGTCCTGAGGAAAGACATCAGTCCAGTTCAGATAAGAATGTAAAAATTAGCATTAGCATTAAGCTACTACAGGTAGACTGGATGGTGACACCTTTATGAGGACACCTAGAGGGGCCAGGTCTCTCCTGAGGGAGTCGCAGGCTTTGAGGAGCAGGTCCCGGTTTGCCTTCGAGCCGGGTCCGGCCGTTTGATCATTAAGGCGACCGAGGGCGAAAGCTCGGACCTCGCTTCTGAAGTGGGTCAGCTGTTCCACCACAGCCTGCAGGCTGCCACCACCGCTCAGTACATCAGCCTGCTGCAGATAAGAGAGGAAGGGGGTTATGGTGCGTTACATGTAGAAGTTGGAATGACGAGTTGCAATTTTTACATTTACAAACAGGTTGGAAAATGTCCAGGTATAAGAATTGAACAGTACTGAGTGTATGGTTAAATGTAATTTGAAACAATTCTGAGAAAACGTGAGTAGTGGCCATCTTGAATTGTTACATCAGGGCTTGTCGGCTTGACTTTAAACTAAGAATTCAGACTTTTTTCCTCATAATTCTGACTTTAAACCAACTTTTTTCCACACATGTTTATGTTTATTAAAGACTCCCATTAGCTGCTTTCAGGTGAGGTTGATCCTTTTCTTACCTGACTGTGCAGGAGATCAACTCCGAATGCATCCAGGACGTCTGTTAGGTATCTAACAATGGCTCCAAACACCGCAGGGCTGCGAGCTGCTCCGCTACTCTGAATGCATACACGGACACAAAAACAACATCAGCTGACCTTTGACCTTCAAAAAGTTAAGTTGCAACCCAGTAGGAGACGGATGTTACCGTAGAAACAGGCTGCAGTTGGCAGTTCCCGTGGTAAACAAGGTTCATCAGAGCGGCGACGGCTCTCGGGGTGTCAAAGTCGTCCGCCAGAGCCGACAACACGGTGGATTTAGTCTCAGCCAACCTGGAGGAAACAGCTGATGTAAACATGACATCACCAGGACAGAGTGTGCATGTTCATGATGGATGTTCATGTATGTGGAGATGAGCTACCTGTCCCACAGAGCAGCTTCCTGTACAGGTGAGCACTGCAGCTGACCCGTCATGTAGGCCTGAGCGGCGCAGATGAAGCTGGAGATGGTTCCCAGAGAGGAGCGCGCCTCGGCCATGCTGCTGTCGCTGTAGTCTATGGCTGAGGAGACCAGACCCACAATGCATCAGGAGACATTACGACAATATTCATTTGATTATTTTGTTAGAGAGATTGATTATCAAAGCTTTTTTCTCACCTGATCTGTATTTCGCCAAGAGACAGAACATCCTGAACTCATTAGCAGAGTAAGACTGGAGGAAATCCTGAGGGAGGACAAAGAAAAACATGACCTCACTCATGATGTCACAATTAAAGCTGGGGTATGTAATCCTGGAAAACTAGCAAGAGAGCGAGCAAGATTTGAAAAAAGCACCTCCTCCTGCCTCCTCTAAGTTCCTCCCCCCTGCTCCCCCTCCCGTCAGTGAGTCCGTCCAAGCCACGCCCCCACACACAGGGACGCGCACACGAAGCGGCACGGAGGGGAGCTAACCTGGAGCTAACCCAAAGAGCTAGCTATTTCGGAGTATTTTGGAGGACAACAACGAGCAGAATCATGTCTCATTTATCTGTAAGTAAACTATATTATTGTGTTTTTTGTTTTGTTTTCTAGCACATCAGTCTGTGCAGACCCAGAGGCAGATCGGGTCTGAATCTGCCGAATCTCTCCAAGGATCCGGCTGGATACAGACCCATCAGCTAAATTACATTGTAACACCGTTACGTGTTATTCACCGACAAACGTGTTCTATTTTTATTCTTATTGTTATTAGTCACATAGCATGTAATAGCAACTCGTTTTTTTCATTGACAATAATGCAGGGTAATGCAGAAGTGTTAGAGAAGTAAATTTGTGCCAATATGTCAATTTTATTCTAAAAATTAGTTAGACAGAAATGCTATTAGGCTAACGATATCTTTGTTGTTTGATTGTTAGAGTTTACATGATCAGAACACTGGTTCAGATCCGAGCTACAGTCCGCAACCGAGCACGTCTTCAGCTCCAAGAGGACGCGGTCGTGCTAGAGCCAGAGGAGGCCGTGCTCGAGGGGCTGCAAGGGGCAGAGGCCGAGGAACTCGAGGTCAAGGACGTGGAGCAAGCCGGACTGCGACTGGAGAGCGTTTACAAGATGAGGATATTCAACGAATGGAGAATCTGCAAGCTCAAAGAATTGCAGAAGAGCAGGTAGCCTTTCTAAAATAGCCTTTTGCCCCCCATGATCTCCACATTATCTAGAACGGTAAACAATGACATAACATTTACTGTGAGCACAACATTTCTGTTAGTTTATTGTCATTCATAAACTGTAAAAGAAAAATATAAACAAATTAAATTTTCAACTCTGGTCTGGCAACAAACCAAAAATAATATTAGTAATAATAAAGGACAAGGTCTAATCTTCTTGATAAACTGTTTTTTTTACAGGCTAGAATTGAACGACTGAGCTTGGAAGAATCCCATCAGGTGCTTCAGATCTGCCTTACAAGGGACCCAAGCCTCCTGTTCGGCGTCCTGCAGATCTCAGCATCAGGAGATGCTCCTCCACCAGGCCCTCCAGCTCCACATCTACCCACTTGGTGTGTGTGCAGGAAGTGCCGCGAGATGCCCACAGATCTAGAAAAAAAGTGCTGTCGGGTGCTGGGCACAGAGTGGTTATTCCTAGTTGCTGTGTCTGGAAAATCAGAGACCGCTACCCAGACCCCAATGGACAGTACAAGGGTTTTGTCCCTAGCAGAGTCTAAACACAGATTTACACTGAAGCCCTGCCATTTATATGGCAACATTTGCACTGAGGTTTACATTATGCACATAACAAGGTTGTTTATATTTGACTTTTGTTTAAAATGTGTCTCTTGTTATTTATATTTTGTCATTTTGGAATAAAACTTTTGAAAAAGATGAATGCCTTTCATTTTACTATATCTGCAAAACAAGCAATAGATTTTCTCACCACCACATTCAAAATAAGTGATTACAAACAACAACAAAATTGGTATAACTCTTTTTATTGTTACATAAATAATCTGTAGATTTTCAAGAATAGTATATCATGGTGTTTCCAGGGATGGGAGACAGGTGAGGCTGTGTGGAGTAGTCGTCAGCTGTGGTGATCTACTCCTTTGGCAGTGATTTACCTTTAGGAAGAATATCACAATTACACATCTGATAATAATTAATACATTTTTTGAGACAATCAAAGAATAAGAATACTTAGAGCGTGTACATAATGTGTACATTATGTTATAACTTCATCAAGCTACAATATTGTAAGAAAACTCACCTAGGCCTCTGCTCAGTTGGGTCTGCAAAAGTTCCTGCATCGATGGAGCTGGGACACCTGATAGAACCCCATGTTGACGTGGATCATCTGGCCTTTTCCTTGCAGTCCGTGGCAAACCCCCAGTAGCAGACAGCCTGCACCGCAGAATTGCACTTTGAAGGTCTGGAATGTAGCTGTAGTCCTTCTCCACCTTTTCTGTGTACAGGCTCCACTTCTTTGACTTTTTGTTGTACACCTTGCTGTATCTGTAATAAGAGAAAAGATAAGAAGCTTTGTGATACATTCATATTAGCCATACATTTACCCTTCATTCATAGAGGACAAAACATGGAACTGTTTGTGTATGTATAATGTAGAAATAGAAGTCTTGGGTTTGGCAGTTGGACCAAAAAAGCATAAAGATTGATATAAACTGAAGATCCACAATTGTCCCTATCCTCACTGCATAGCATGTACAGACTACTGCAGCCCATGACAAGCTTGTAACATGATCAATTACTCCACCAACACCACACAAAGTTAGAGGTACAACTTATGGTAGCTGTGTTTTATTTTAGTGTTGGTTGTTGTTTTAGTTGACAACTCTGTGTTCAGTGCTGGACCTCCTAAGGTGAAGGACAGTTATCTAATCACTAACATTTACATGTATTTATAATGTTTGTATATTGATATGGCAGATATCACTGATAATAATACCTCAAATAGCACTTTGAGGCACATAAAACAGAAAAGGCTAGATGTGAAAGCGTTGACAAATTCATATTCATAGCAGCAGCAGCAGACAGTTGAACTCACCGGTCGGAAAGAGACTCAGACACAATAGTTGAAACTGGCGGGGGAGGTGGCCTCATCAATCCTTCAGACGGCGTCTAGGTTGATGGATCCTTCTCATAGCTATGAAACATAAATGAGCTACGTCACTGCGGTTGTAAAAGCCAATATATGTACGTATTTTATCACAATAACACAGACACAGACGACTATGGTAGTAGAGTAATATCTTTTAAAAAATCAGTATCTATTCAATACTAGCGTCATCGGCCCGTTTTACACCACAGATAAGCTAATATTAGCATTTGGCTAATACGAGCTACAATAGTACCTACGTTAGCAAAAGTTAGCCTACATTTTCATGAAAATAAGAAATCCTCCCTGAAGCAAAACAAATAATTACCTGTCCAACAGAAAGACGGCAACCTCGGCATCACTTTTGAGTCTCTTCAGATCCCTCAGTTGTCTCCACCGCTCAAAAGCTGAACCAATGTTGACTCTGGTTTTCGCTCTTGCTTTATCCAGAAGCTTTTTGTTTGCAGACTTTTCTTCCTCTGGCTTTCTCTTTTTTGCCTTTTTCTCTGGAAGAGCCGTAACAAGTATACAGTTGAGGCGGTTTGGGCTGCGTTTTCTCAGCCATTGCTCAAATGATCACGAAATCCGTCCTGTAACTCTGTAGTCCTGCAGAGGTGTACTGAATCGGCAGCAGGCAGCAAGACCTGAAGGCTGTGCGCGCTCCCGTAGGAGGGGGCGGGTGCAGAACTAGACATGAAGGCATCTGATTGGTTCCTTAGTCTCCGAGCAAACTTCGACCAATCCGTGCTATTCAGACCGAAGGGAACAGATTGGGCGGAGTTTTCTCACTCTAGCGGCTGTCACAGAGCTCTGTTATTTTCCGTTCCTTTTCCTGCTGACATAGCGTACCGATTCCTCTGAAATTAGACGGGCCATTTCCCCCAGTATAAGAAAAAGTGCTTTTGAACAGGATTACATACCCCAGCTTTAAGTCATGTCTGGCCATGAGGTAAACGACTGACTGTACCTTGATGGTGATGTAGTTTTTCAGTGACTTTGACATTTTCTCTGTGCTGCCTTTCAGGTGTAAATGCCCTGAAAACAATAACAAACCCATTAGCAAGAATGCTATACTGGTGCGGCGGAGTGTATCAGAAGCACTCCTCTGCTTCCCTACAGTTCACGAACAGGTGGAAAACCGGACCGAGGCTCCGCACGCCACTGAGGAGTGGTGAAGATACCTATCAGTCAGTATGACAGAAACTGGAACCAGGGTTTCCAGCCTCGTTAGCCTTCCGGAATAAAAAAAAACCTACCTGAGTGCAGGAAGTAGTTCGCCCACTGTCCACACTGGTGATAGGCTTCGCTCTGAGCCACCTCGTTCTCGTGGTGGGGGAAGGCCAGGTCGATACCTCCAGAGTGGATGTCCAACTGACTGCCGAACACGTAGCTGCAGACACGCAACACAACAACACCGCTGTGTTACTTCAATAAGGATTGGTGAACATAAGTATGGTCAACCTGCCCCCTCGCAAAAGACTAACAAACTGGACTCAGACCTAGCGACGGTGGAGCATTCGATGTGCCATCCAGGTCTTCCTCTACCCCATGGAGACTCCCAGTGTGGCTCCTCGGGTTTAGACCGCTTCCACAGAGCAAAGTCCCTCGGGTCCCGTTTGCTGGAACTACCTGGGGGGAGCAGGTGAGTTGTCAGTTAGTGAGGCTAATGCACACCCTAACGTCCAGACCAGATGCTACTACTGACCTGCTTCTACCTGAGCGTCCACAGCTCCAACAAATCTCCCGTACCGGTCCCCGATGGACTGGATGTCAAAGTAGACGTCACCTGTAACCAGACCAGTTGATAGGTTGTTACCTAACTGATGTGAGTCTGCAAACGTTCCCTATAAGACTACCAACGTGAACACTCACCGTCTTCTGTGGGGTAGGCGTGTCCGTTCCTGATGATCCCTTGAATGAAGGAGACGATGTGATGGACGTTCTCAGTGACTCTCAGGTACACAGCAGGCGGAACCACCTGAACACAACAACACAACATGAAGACCTGCTCCAGACAAATCTACAAGATGCTACAGGTCCACAGAGTCTGGTGGAACCAGGACTGAAGACTGAAAGAGTCTACTTGAATAGTGACTTGAGGATAGACCTTTAAGGACAGCATGTCCCTCTTGAATTCATCCTCATACAGTCTGGCAATCATGGTCGGGGACACATTCTCCTGCAGAGACACACAGTGTTAAAAACAAAACTAATAACCATGTCAGCCCTGATCAATCGATCACTGATAACCAGTCTTACCTCCCAGCCTCTCCTAATGATTTTATCGTCGATATCAGTGATCACCATGGCGTGGATGACTGTGACCCCGAACATCCGGGACAGGATCCTCTGCAGGATGTCAAACCTGACATACGAGCTAAGACAGGACACAGGTGAGGTTAACTCAGACACCTATACAGATTGGGTCTTCCAACTGTTATGGGGTGTGTATGACGTTACCATGCGTGACCCAGGTGGGCGTGGTCGTAGACAGTGGGACCGCAGCTGTACCTAAAGGGACAGCACATTAAGAACACTGAGTGACGCTGTCGTTGTTGTTATTACCAGGGCCGTTGTATAGGGGAGAAAGGTGAAAAACTCCGGTAGTCTAATCTTTGTATGACTGAATTATTCTGCATATGACCCTGACTGATACTCATAGTAATGCTGCATTAGCATCAAAACAAAGTGAATAAAAAATGATAATACATACTAGTCTAAGAAAGGGGAAGGGGGCAGGGGCCCACTTTAGTTCTTTCAGGGGGCCCAGAATTCTCAGCTACGGCCCTGGTTATTACACCTGCATGAAGGTGAAATTATACTGTATTCTTCCGTACCACGTGGCCACTCCATCTCTAGCAAGGACAAGCGGCTCTTTCTTTTTGGTCAGGCTGTTGAAAGTCTTCACCCCGGTGTCAAACCCGCTCGGTCTGGTCCACGTCTTCCCCGAGACACCGCAGCAGGACGTGCGTGACCCGGCTTTGACTATCAAGTGAACAAGCCGGGCTGTGTTTAGAAGCTCAGCCTTCCAGGCCGCCGTCCTCACCGCGCTCCTCCACATCCTGGTAGATCCCCTCCAAAACAGTTGAATGTTAAATAAAGTCGGCGCTCAGCTGCTGCTGCTGCTGTTGTTGCTGTCTCTCCTCCACATCCTTCTGTCACCTTACCCCCACGACTTCTCGCGTGAGTTCCGACACCGGAAGTGTTTCTCTCGTATCATGTGACTCCGTTCTCGCTGGCAGTGTATTGCTGGAGCAGGTATGTCCAAATAAATAAGCGCTAATCGAGAGCGGACGGTTTGAGTAGGAGCAGCCGACAGTTGAAGATGCAGAACGTGATCAACACGGTGAAGGGCACGGCGCTCGGCGTGGCCGAGTTCCTCACCCCAGTGCTCAAGGTAAACTTCCCTGCAGGAGCTAGCTTGTTGATAGGTGGTGGCTGCTGTGAGACGTCGTAAACACACGAGCTGTTACCCAATTCCTCCCATTTTTTTTAAATATCAACATTAGCTCAAGCAATTAACAGCTAAACTAATATAATATAAAAAATAATATAATTAAATTCCCACCAGTTTTGCATGGCGTTGCTGCAGATGTTTCCATTTGATTCACTTTTGCTTTTGTTATTGATTTCAGGAATCGAAATTCAAAGAGACAGGAGTCATTACACCAGAGGAGGTGAGACTACACATATTGATTTGATATTTAATATAATTTAATATATAATGCTCACGTTCAGACCTCTGTTTGTGTGTCAGTTTGTGGCAGCTGGAGATCACCTGGTTCACCACTGCCCCACATGGAAATGGTGAGTGACATGAAATCAGCAGGGTCGTAGCTAGGAATTCTGGCCCCCCTGTAGAATACTAAAGTGGGCCCCGGCCCCCTGACTTTTCCACTTTTTTTTCTTAGACTACGTACGTATTATCATTTTTTATTTAGCCTAATTTAGACAGGCACAATCACTTGACGTTTTTAAATCTAAATTTAAAACACATCTTTTCTCTGTTGTTTATAATTCTTAAAATTGTTGATTGCTTTTTCTTTGTTGCCATTTTTAACCTCTGTAAAGCACTTTGATGGAAAGTGCTCTTTATTACTTTGTTTTGATGCTAATGCAGCATGAGTATTAGTCAGGGTCTTATCCAGATTAATTCAGTCATACATACAAAGATTAAATTAATGAATCTAAGTTATTTTCTTAACAAAATTGAGGTGTAGCCTATGTTTTGATAATCAGTTGTATCTAAGCAAGTTGATTGTTTTATAAAAGTATTAAAAACTGATAGCTAACTCTGCTGATAAGCTATTGAAAGACGGATTGATGATTAGCACAGTAGTAACATGATGACTCACTCACTGATTGATTGTATTATATTATCTGTTAGTATGGAAACTGTGTCAGATGCAATTATCTATTTCATGTTTTATAAGAACAACATATAAATAGTCCATCCAGTGTGACATCCACATCACAGAGGAGGTGAAATCTGTCACAACCAGGGTTGGAATTTCACAGCGGCCATGTTTACTCACCAATGCTAATGTTTACTTGCTAGTGCATGGGTATAGTAACACCATAACTGAAGAATCTAGGTGTATACACATTTATAGAGTCTGATAATTGATGCATGCTAGCAGATGTATTTTAAAAGATGTCTTGTATATATGTTAAGTCAATATGTAATTGTCTGTACACAATTTGAGTTATTTTCCTGTCTTTTCACAATCATTTAATGGCATTTAGACCAAGTGGCCTCATGATGAAATTCCTGAATTCCTACATTGTGGTGTCACATCCTGCTGATGGGAGGAAATACCAAAATCACGTTATTAAATTATAGAGAAGCTGAGATGTGTTTTTGCTTCTGCCCTCAGGGCCTCAGGAGAGGAGTTAAAGGTGAAGCCGTATCTGCCTCAGGATAAACAGTTCCTCCTGACGCGCAACGGTGAGACTTTCTATTCTGTTATCATCTACAGTCTAAAAACACTGGTGGTCAAATTACTACTTCCTTTATTGGTCTGTATTTAAACAGTACTTTTTTTCATTTTGTAATGGGGGAAAACACAGAGGATTGAGGAAATTCATTGATTTACACCAGAACCTTTATGTTGCAATAATTAACAGGAAGTATATTTTCTTAAATTCGGAAATGTTGGATGATAGCGATACCACAGTCTTTAAAAATGTAGTAACCGTCCATATAAAAATTTTGATTTTTTTTTTACACTTTTTAATTTAATAATTTAAAGGTTTGATCTACGATGTGCTGCACAACTTCTGTTTTCAGGATCATTTCCTCTTTTCGAGTTCCCTGTAAATGTGTTTTGAGGTGCTGACTTGGATCATCAGTGATTTCTGTGTGTGTGTTTGTGTGGCTGGACTCCGCAGTTCCCTGTTACAAGCGCTGTAAACAGATGGAGTATTCAGACGAGCTGGAGGCCATCATAGAGGAGGACGATGGAGACGGGGGCTGGGTGGACACGTACCACAACTCAGGTATGACGCTCAACAACAGCTGCAGGGGTCAGAGTTCAGTGGGTCACTGAATATTAATACGTTAATACGTGTTGTTTATACTTTTTTCTGTCATGTTATCATTATTTATTTATTTATTTTTATGTTTGTTAATGTCTCATTTGAGTTTTTCTTCTTGATTTTTCATTTTTGTCTTCAGTCCATCACTCTTTTGTAATGCACTTTGAACAAACCTGTTGAAAAGCGTTGTACAAATGAAGTTTAAGTAAATTTAAAGTGTTTCCACAGGAGTGTTGGGTGTCACAGACGCTGTACAAGAAATTTCACTGGACAATAATAAGGTATATTTTGTCTTTATTATTATTTTTAGGTTTCCGTCTCTCGTTGACGTAAAATAATCACACTTTTATTCTGAAATCCCATAGGACAAGAACATGAACGCCACGTCTGCAGCGTGCTGTGACGATGACAACGATGAAGATGACGACGAGGATGGAGAAGCAGCAGATATGGAAGGTACCGATGTCATAGCAGCGATGATGTCGTCCATGGTTACACAAGAAGTGACAGTAACTGACGGTGTCTGTTGTCCTTTCAGAGTACGAGGAGAGTGGCTTGCTGGAGACGGACGAGGTGGACGCTCTCAGCTTTCACATTTATCATCTGATGTAATACCAACAAGTCCAGCCAATAATTGTTGATTGACACCTCCGTCTTGTCTCCAGGCAACGCTGGACACCAGCAAAATCGTAGAAACCAAAGCCAAAGTAGAGCCGGGGAACGAAGACCAGATCCTTCAGACCAGGACGTACGACCTGTACATCACCTACGACAAATACTACCAGACCCCTCGACTCTGGCTCTTCGGATACGATGAGGTATGGATCCAGTGGTGCCGTAGGACATGCTCTGTAAACATCTGGATGTTGTTGGAACTAAAGCCCATGTGGTGTCTCCAGGACAGACAGCCGCTGACTGTAGAGCAGATGTACGAGGACATCAGCCAGGACCACGTGAAGAAGACGGTCACCATAGAAAACCACCCCCACCTCCCTCCACCCGCCATGTGCTCTGTCCACCCCTGCAGGTAAGACCAGGATTTGTCATAGAAGAGGACTTTACTGGCAATCAATCAATCAATCAATCAATCAATCAATCAATCAATCAATCAATCAATCAATCAATCAATCAATCAATCAATCAATCAATCAATCAATCAATCAATCAATCAATCAATCAATCAATCAATCAATTTAATTAAACCCATGTTCTGTGGGTTTAAATAAAAGGCCACGAGCAGAAGACCAAAGAACTGTAGGAGGTACAGAAGGGAACCGCAAGTCTGTTAAAGGGATAGTTCAACATTTTGGCAAATTGGCCCATTGCCATAATCCCTATAGTCATAGCAGTAGGTTCCTTACCTTTAATTGTCGGTGCAAGCTATTTTACTGCACGCACAGTCGAAAGGATGGTGTCTATCTGCTTGTCATGGACTCGGGAGTGAGGCAAGACACACACAAAAAAAAGCTGGTGTATCCCTTTAACCAAAGCTTCTGTGAGTGGATGATAAGAAGCTCTGTGATCTCACTTTTACTTCCAGGCATGCCGAAGTGATGAAAAAGATCATCGAGACGGTGGCAGAAGGAGGAGGAGAGCTCGGCGTCCATATGTATCCTTTCACAGCGTTGACATCTGTGTGGCTAACAATGTGGTTTATTGTGAAGGAAGAGAGGATTTGGATCCAGTTTTTCCTGTTCTGATTCTCATTCGTGGCAGAAACTAGGAAGTGGCCCGTGTTTTCCTCCAGGTCCTCCTTCCTGTTCACCTTGTTTTACTCTCACAGCAGCTTCTGTTCAGTTTCTGCTCACACAAGCAAAAGTTTGTCCAACAATCACCAAGTCAGTTCATTCATCATCATTATGGCTGACTTACCCTTTACACATGAAACACCCTGAAACTGGGACATGACCTTCCAGTTGTGTTGAATCATTGTAAGCAGTGATTCAGCAGAACTCATTTATGACATAATGAGACTTTAAGGGTGATGAAGTACCTCAAGTACATTTACTTCAGTACTTTCCATTATCTGCAGTTTCCATGAATTATAGCTTTCTAGAAATGTATCTTGCTGACCAAGCCTTTTGGTCAGCGAATGAATTCTGAAATTCAAAGCAATCCTTAAAGGTACCTTGCGTAGGAATTCCTCCATCTAGCGTTGCGGTTGTAGATCGCAAGCAACTCATGCTGCATTCAGGTGAAATTGGGCAGACGGCAGACGGACAACAGCTGCTGCACGGCAACAAGTGTTCCGTCAGCACGAGGCAAAACAATACACGTGACAATATGTTGTCATGGCGATGTCGTATTGTTTACCTGACCCACGTTTTACTGGCTTTCTCTGGACTTCTGTGACTAAAATGACATCTGGTTTGTTACCGACGGTCGTCTGTCCGACTGCACCTGAACGCAGCATCAGTGTAACACTCCATTCCTCCTCACTGCGTTACCGCGGTGACTAATCACAGACGCCACCTCGACCTGAGCCGACAGGTCAAGGTGACGGTGTCTCCGCTGAGTTTTTGAACCAAATAATCGATTTTCGTGAATAGATAACAGGAGAACTTACACAACTTGGTTTCTGATCCTCACCTTAAACTTCCTGTTGTCCTTATGGGTCAAGGAAGGAAGGACAAAGGGAAAGAAGGAAGAAAGGAAGGAAGGACAAAGGGAAAGAAGGAGGAAAGGCAGGAAGGACGAAGGGAAAGAAGGAAGGAAGGGCAAAGGGAAAATTGGGAGGGAAAAGGAAGGAACGATAGATGGAGGGAGGGAACACATTGGGTCAGTTAGGTCAAGAAGTAAGGACGAAGGAAAGGAAGGGAGGGAGGAAAAAGGATTGTGGAAAGAAGGAAGGAAAGGAAGATGGAGGGAGGGAGCAGATTCATTCAAGGAAGAAGGAAGGAAGGGGAAAAGGATTGTGGAAAGGAAGAAGGGAAAAAGGAAGGAAAGAAAGATCAAAGAAGGGAACAGATTCATTCAAGGGAGGAAGAAGAAGGAAAGAAGGAAGGGAAAAAGAAGGATGAAGGAAGGAAACATATTGGGTAAATTTGACCCAGAAGGACAACAGAAGGGTTAAACTTCCTGTATCATTCCCATTCCATCTGCGGGTTTGTGACAATGCATCCCTGTCTTTCCCTTAACTCTCGACTTCCAGGTATCTTCTGATTTTCCTCAAGTTCGTTCAGGCGGTCATTCCCACGATAGAATACGACTACACGAGACACTTCACCATGTAGCTTCACCGGCGCACCGCTTCCGCTCCAACGCAACTTCTGTACACGGGATGAGATCGGAGTCTGGTCTGGTTCCAGCCAGTTTACGGAGCGTTTGTGTTACTATGAGACACTTTGCGCGAGTGCAGGACTTGGGGAGGGAGGGGGGAATGTTGAAGGTGTGTGACAAAATTGTCTGTCAAAGAAACGGTGGCTTTAGGAAACAGGCTTGTTTCCATGAAACCCAGAGTCAGAGGTTTATGAGTTTGAGATTGAGTTCACGTTGTGTCTATTTATTTAACCTGCGGAAAAAAGAGCAACATAGTTGGATATATTTGTTAGCAGCTTGTTTGTGAGAGACTAACCAAGCAGATAGAACGCATCTATCTCCTCTGACTCTGGCGTAGGACTGCAGACAAGGTTGCGTTCCCAAAAGCCGGACTACCGTTTCTCCATAGGGTTAATGTTGTGACCACGGTGTGGTGAACTCTCACAAAGTCCTTTTGTTAAGACGATTATAAAACTCACCACATTCCGCACCGCTTCTCTGCTTCGAATTTGAACGAAACTTTATTAAAGGGATAGTTCAACATTTTGGCAAATTGGCCCATTGCCATAACCCCTATAGTCATAGCAGTAGGTTCGTTACCTTTAATTGTCGGTGCAAGCTGCTTTTAGAACGGTGGAGCAGAGCCGTGAGCTGCTCAGAGCTACAGTACGCTACAGAGGCTCATGGGATTTCTTGGTTTCCCTCGTCAAACTCATCAAATACACAATCCAACAACTCCACAACGCTCTTGTGGACAAGTTGAGACCTGCACATTCACCATGCTATGAGATAATAAACACAACGTTACCAGACAGTTTTGCATGAATTTCCCTCTAAAACAACTCTGTCTGGTAACGTTGTGTTATTATCTCATAGCGTGGTGAATGTGCAGGTCACAACTTGTCCACCAGAGCGTTGTGGAGTTGTTGGATTGTGTATTTGATGAGTTTGATGAGGGAAACCAAGAAATCCCATGAGCCTCTGTAGCGTAGCTCTGAGCAACTCACGGCTCTGCTCCGCCATTCTAAAAATAGCTTGCACCGACAACTAAAGGTAACAAACCTACTGCTATGACTATAGGGATTATGGCAATGGGTCAATTTGCTAAAATGTTTAACTATCCCTTTAACCCTTGGTCGTGCAAAGCGCCAGTTCATTGGGTTTGTCGGAGTTAAGATGAATTCTGGAAAACTTCAAGATGACAAACATGGAAATTCAAGCTGCATTACGTGTTTTTTTACGTTAGCATTAATTTTGACGTGTCTAAATGATGAATGTAAGTCCAATACTTGGTTTTCTGTAGCGCTTCAGCTGCTAAATGCATCTATTTGTACGCAACAGTTCATTGTACAACTATAATTGACGTTCAGATAAAAATCCGGTAGCTAATGTATGTACCTTGCTACTTTCAGCACTTCAGAAGAGCTTTGCCGTTCCCAGTGGTTACTATCGCTTCCATGCTAATGCACTTTGCAGGAATCATGGCTGAACCTCATTGTTGCTCTTTCTGCCGGTTTGTCTTAAAACTTGACAACTTTCTTCTCTGAATGTGTGGTTCTCGGTTGGCGTACACGCGTTTTTGTGTTTGTGTTTTACTTCAATCGTGGGCAGTTTTCCCATCTTGAAAGGTTTTTCGCTCATGCTTTTTTACGAGCCACTACGTCACTACCCGTTGTCTCTAAGAAGTATTTAAAGTTGGCTGTGCGTACCGTCCGCAACTCTTTGACTAAACAGAGTAATCAACTGTCATGAGCCTACTGGTGGACTTCGGTAATTCTCTCAACGACACTTTGGGCTCTTTTACGTTGACCTTTTACTGACAGTACTTCACTAAATAAAGCATGACCTTCAGTGATTCTTGCTCTTCTTTCCATGTCGTCTGTTGGTGGGATTAAGTATTCACTCTGTACTGCCTCTTGCTCCAGTGTCCCGATATAACCTGCTCCGTGGTAACACCTGAACATTTTAAAGTACACATTTATCAATAAAGAATTTCCCAAATATTGTAAACAGAATTATATTTGTGTATTTATTTATCAGCTTTTTCCTGCTCCCAACTATCATTATCATATGGGCCTTTAAAGGGGAACTATGCAAGTCCGGTCACTTTTCAACCGTTTTGCTTTTCCATTCTCCCTGGAACTAGTTAGAAGTCATGGTGTACAGAAACGGCCGTTTGTCCTGTTTGTCGCACCGAGTTGTCACGAGTTGCTGCAGTGCAAGAGTTTACCCAGTAAGGAAAACGAATTTGAGACCGAGCTCCGTATGTGTGCAACGTTTGATTGACGGATGACGGATCCAATATCTGTGGCTGATAAATCATGTGACGTATGGCTGTGGCTGACGTATAATCTGTATTATCCAATGCGGGAAAAAATACCACACTTTCATACCAGATTTACTCAAAAATAGAATTTTACACAAAGTTTGGCCTCCATTGTCTGATAGGTGAGTTATTACACTAATGTTAGGACCCACAGTGGGCTCAAATTCAAATTTCTTTTCTGTACAGCTTTAAAAGCCATTCAGACAACTTCTACCATCTATATAAGGGTTCAAATGAAGAAACCATAGAGTAAATACTACTAAAAATGGCAACTGCAGTATAAATCCAGACTTTTTATCTCCTGGGAAAATTATGAAAATAGGCTACAGTCCCCCCGCCCCCCCCTTTTTTTAACCAAATAATTTAATATACTCTAAATGTTTGTTTGTTTTATTTAACAAAAAAAAACGTAGGAGCATTTAAAATAAACAATAAATAAATAAATGCTGTCTAATCTATCATCTAATCTGCAGTTCCGCTTTCACACAGCTGGTGTCGGTAGTGCGTTTGATGCACCGGTGCCTCAGTCTGTCTGTCTCCATAGAAGAAGCCCGCGCTCAGCGATGTCAGTCCCCACAACTCGTGTCTGTGGACGCTGGTGCCGGTCAACATGTCTGTGCTGCGGCCGACCCTCCTTCTCTGTGTCTACGGCTTCTTCTCCAACCTGCGGCCGCTGGAGCCCTTCCTCACCGCCTTCCTCATGGGACCCGACAAGAACCTGACGGAGGCTCAGGTCAGTTAGCTCAGCGGCTACACACACACACACACACACACACACACAGGCGCGAGACGACACACACCAAAACTTGCATCATTGTAACGTTCGATTTCCTCCTCTGCTGGGGGTGTAACAAATTCAAGTCGCATGGGACCCGCTAATATGTGTATTGTAACGTTGGCAACAAATTATGACGCATTTATTAAAGTAAGCTCGCGAGCATCAGTCACTGACAGGTGACCTTCACGTGCAGGTCTGTAGGAGTGTACAAGTCAATTTAAATAACGACTTTTGTTTGTTTATTTAACCCTGTTTATTATTTGTTCAACCCACGTTTAAACGTAATATAAAAAGTACACACTTAGTAGTAGGTCTACACGAGGGTACATAAAGTTAAAAAAAAGGGGGGAGAAAAACTGCATAAGGAAGTAAATAAATAAACACAATAAATAAAATAAAAATAGCATGTTATAGGCTAGCTACAAAGACATATTTCAAAATGTGTTTTTGAGTGACATTTTGAAGTAAGAACCCAAAGTTCAACCCTTTCAATAATAATTTGATCAAGATTAAATCAATGAGGGGGTAAGTGTTAAAACATTTGTTAAATAGAGCCATTTCATTGTGTCCATTACATAACTCTGATCTGTATTTAACAGATTTGGAATCAAGTTGATTAAACAAGGTTTTCCTTTCCTCTCTGTTGTATTCAGATAAAAATCTGAATATTTGCAGCCTTCTCTGAGCTCTGTACTGTTTTTACTGTAGTCACTTATTGTTTGAGGTTCCTGGAAGGGTAGACTACATGATGGAGTTGGATTAAATTCCCAGTTTCCCAATCCAATTTCTCTCTTTTTTTACCCCCCTCTGTGCGTTCACAGTTGTGCATTGTTATTACAATCCCTCCTCACAGCAGCTGTGGAGGAGGATGTGGGCCACGATATGATATGATAGGCTATAAAAGAAATTTTTCATCTACTTGCGCAACCAGTAAATTTGTCTTTTTTTTGCCAAAACTGGTGAAACATGGAAGGGGTAACTCAGAGAATCTGGTATCTATCATTACAGGTGGAAAGCCATTGTGTATTTGCTTTGCAAGTCGATTTATGCCCTAAATTTTCTGTTTGCACTCCTAAAATTTTAAGTAAAAAAAAAATGTTAGTCTGGAGCCCTGGCACGTTAGACTGGATTTTCTTTATCTCAGTGGGACTTCCTTGTTAAGTAAATGAACCAGTTACATGACAAGCTGCTTGAGAAACTACTACCGTTCCCTTTAAAAACAAATGGGATCTGTTTGCCAGGGCGGTTGTGGCATGCAGCCTTCTTTGTGAGTCTGGACCTGATGGTAATCCCCCATGAAAAAGTGGTCCGATCCTTTTGGAATTTTTGGTTAATCCTCGTATAATTACTACCATCGTTTGCTTCCATCAGAAGCCTGAATTAATCTTTCTGTTTGAACAGGAGTGATCAGTCTGTTTTTGTCCAGAATTAACTTACTGGAGAAAATCAATACAGCGGAACAAGTTTTCCTTTGGAAAACTGCATCATTTCTTTTATTTTGACAATGTTATTGTAGTTTATTGTTAAATAGACAGATGATAATTAGTTTTCATTAAAATTTACAGTCTCCTGACAAAACTATTTTTTTAATGACTGGCTCTGGTCCTATAAACGTTCCACATTGGCTCCCCTTGTCTGTTTTAACCTTCCCCCTATAGTTGGTCAAATTACATAGTGGTAAAGATTAATATATGATTTACATGAAATATCATCATTTCCTATGTGGAACCCACAATAAGAAGCTCTGAGTCCTGTCTACAAGGAAGGAGTCAGTGCATCTGTTGTGCCATGCAGTTAAGGCGTGCCTCAGGGAAGGGTTATTGGGCCACTGTGGTTGTGTTATTATTATGTAAGATATCTAGTGACTTTTCACCACAGCGGAAGAAATCTAAATATAAAAGAAAGAAAGAAATATAAATGTCTGACACACCTCCGAACTGTAAATATTTACTTTCTTAGCAATAATTTAATGACCAAAATTATTTCTCAGAATCTTTCATTAGAATACAACCAGAAAATACAGGAATATTATGGAGGTACATTTGTGTCTTTATTATTCAATCCACAAAATAACACATCCTCTGATCCTCGTCCTTACCTCCAGGTGGTCAGTGAGATCTACCCAGTATGGACGTACTCCTACCTGGTGTTGCTGTTCCCCGTCTTCCTGGCCACCGACTACCTCTGTTACAAGCCCGTTCTGCTGCTGCAGGCCACCAGCCTGTTGGTCACCTACGTCATGCTGCTTGAGGCGCAGGGCGTGCTCGCCATGCAGCTGATGGAGTTCTTCTTCGGCCTGGCCACGGCCTCAGACGTAGCTTACTACTCCTACATCTACAGCGTGGTGGACCCGGAACACTACAAGAAGGTGACGAGTTACTGTCGCAGCATCACTCTGTTCGGATTGGCTGCCGGATCTCTGATGGGCCAGCTGCTCCTCACCTCACCCAGCATCCGGCTGCTGCACCTCGTCATCGCCACTTTGACGTCCGTCTCATTGGCCTTTGTTGCCCCCTGGTTCCTGCCCATGCCCATGAAGAGCTTGTTCTTCCACAAGACCAATGGACCAACGGAGACCCAACGCAGCAGCGCTCCCCTGATAGAGAAGGCAGAGGATGCCGACAACAAAGTGCCTCAAAGCAACCAGGAAGTTCCTTCGGTGAGTGACGAGATGTTTGGCAGATGTTCAATCCACAGGCATGAAGTTGTATACGTAACACCTTGTCAGTTGACCCTTTGTTGGCCTTCTGATTGGTCTACTGTTCCACCAATCAGAGATTTTCAATGGTTTCCAATGGGAGTTAACCCTTCCGTGACCACTGTTTGTCCAACCTAGAGTACTGGAATAAAAGAGTAACGACACGCATTGGTCCAAGCGCCTCTTGATGGTGGAATATGGGTATTGCAAAAGCGCCCAAGAACTGACATCTCGGCATTGTTGGTTAATGAGCCAGTGTGGTATTTTCAATAATTTAAGGACATTTCAGTTCAATAAAAAAATAGGACATTTCTAGATCACCCACGTTAATAGCATCATCGTGGACCCCTTTACAAATAAACATTAACACATAGGCGAGTAAAAAAACAAAAAAACAAACAGTTTTCTACATGATTGCTTCAATCTACATTTAATAATAAAGAAATTATAAGTGTAATTTGATATGACCAAGACACCTAAAAACAAAAACACGTTCTTTTGCAATACCCATATCCTGCCACTAGGGGCCCATAATGCTTACCACGGGAGTCAATGGAAGTGTCGTTACTCTCTTATTCCAGTGCTCTAGTCCAACCTAGCAACAGTAGGGCGGGACTTGACAAAGAGTCTTCCATCCAGGTCCAGACGTCTGCGAACTCTGAGGCAGGAGACCGCCGCCGCGCTGGTCTCTCTGAGGTGTTGTGGGCGCTGTTTGACGATTTCCGGCAGTGCTACAAATCCCGCCCCCTGCTGGCCTGGTCGCTGTGGTGGGCTCTGGCCACGTGCGGCTACTTCCAGGTCGTCAACTACGCCCAGCCGCTGTGGGAGAACATCCGGCCATCTCAGGAATACGAGATCTACAATGGCTACGTGGAGACTCTGTCCACGTTGTTGGGTGAGGTGAAACTGTAAAATGAAGTAATTAAATCTCAGACTTTGGTACGATTCCAATTCTTTGAGTTACGATTTGTTTCAAAATTTGTTCACGATTCAAAATGATTTGATCCAATTTGAAAAATCCAACCCAGCCTGACACATTTAAATTAAACTTGTCTGTAACAACATCTCTGTCCTGTCCGTCCCGGGGGAGGGATCCTCCTCTGTTGCTCACCTTGAGCTTTCTCCTGGTTTTCCCTGTTAAAAGGGTTTTCCGTGGAGTTTTTCCTCAGTGGATGTGAAGGTCCAAGGACAGAGGATGTTGTTATGATGGGATGTAAAGCCCTTTGAGAAAAACTGGAGGTAAAAACGGGCAAAACGGGCTATACAAATAAAATTGCCTTAAATTTTGAACCTTAGAAAATGATAAATTTTTCCCACCTGTAGAAATAACCTCACCTCAAGCATTACTTACTGTCCTTTTCCTGGCTCTGTGGAGTTCAAACGGGAAAAGTGGTTCATCCTGTCAGCAGTATGAAGCCCAGACTCCACACAGCTGTCTCTGAACAGTATTAACGGTTGTTGTGTCCTGCCGGTCTCCAGGAGCCCTGGCGTCTCTGCTGGTGGGCCACCTGCCCGTCTCCTGGTCGGTGTGGGGGGAGCTGGCCCTGTGCCTCTTCTCCATGCTGATGGCCGCCTGCCTGTTTGTCATGGACATGGTCAACGACATCTGGGTGTGTTACAGCTCCTACGTCGTCTTCAGAGCCACTTACATGCTGCTCATCACCGTGGCAACGTGAGTACAAAGCCGTTACTTATTTAAATACCAGTACTGTAACAGTGTACCATAGAATATACCTAAGATAATCTAAGATATCTGGTTGGGATATAATTAACTAGGACTTTTATGGGTTGAAAAAACAAGCTACTTCTCTATTTTCTCTGCCAAGTTTCTCTGTAAGTTAAAGGGATAGTTCACCCAAAATTCAAATTTCACTCATTTTCTACTCACCCTCATGTTGACTAAGGGTTGGGAGAAGTTTGAGAGTCATCCATGCCTTTTTGGAGTTACGGGGGGGTCCGCGTAGCACTGCATTGCCATATGACGGTAGCGAACGGGGCTCACTTTTCTTTGTCCAAAAAGACACACCAAAAAACCTCCATACTGCTCGTCTGTAATGTCCCTCTTGTATTGAAGCCCCGACATGAGAAATTGTTCCAAAAAAATTAAACAAGTCTATATTTGTGCTGAGTAGAAAATTAGTGAATTTTGGGTGAACTATCCCTTTAACAGCAGTGTTTATAACATATTGTGGTTCCAAGATGCTTTCGCAGGCCGCTGGAAAAGGAAATTGTCTAACTGCAGTGCACACTGTGGCAACCACTGACCATGATGTCTAAATATCTGAAGGCCGAGTGCACGTTTATCATGTTGTGAGGGGAAAACTGCTGAGTCACCCTCCGACAAGCAGAACTAACACAAATGTCAAGGCTGCACCACGGCCTCACTGTTCTTTCTGCTGTCCCAGCTTTGTAATTAGACATATACATCATGTTTAGGTTTCAGATTGCAGCCAGTCTCAACATGCAGCGCTACGCCCTCGTGTTTGGAGTCAACACCTTCATCGCTCTGGTGCTGCAGTCGGTGCTCACCGTGGTGGTGGTGGACTCGGCCGGCCTGGGCCTGGACGTCTTCACCCAGGTGAGTTAACGTACAACGCCTACCCTCTGTGACGCACACATAACGCAGATTTGATTGACAGTTTTCCTGCCGTACCTCCCGCAGTTCCTCATCTACGGCGGATACTTCACCGTCATCTCCGCAGTCTTCCTGGTCGCGGGGATTTGCAAACTGGTCTTCAGTCGGCGCTCCAAACAGGAAGTCCTGGCCAATGGGCAACCAGAATCTGACTCCACTCCAGTCAGCGATAGAACATGATGAAGTACCAAAGCCTGAGTCTTCACAGTAGAAGGTAGAAGCTGCTTCCTGTGTCTAGCAAAAAGTATATACTTGAAGTTCATTTTATTAATACTATAGACTATGTACTAGAAAGTATACTAATTTAATACTTCTTCGGACTAAATTGGAACATTTTAAGTTCATACAAGTATACTTTATAGGTCATTTTTAAGGGCGCACTCACACTAGGCAATCGTACCGTGCCCAAGCCCGTTTGCTCCCTAAAGTCCGGATTCTATTGCTAGTGTACTTTTGAGGACTGAATTGGAACATTTTAAGTTCATACAAGTATACTTATATACTATAGGTCATTTTTAAGTACACTTTCAAGTATACAAGTACACTCATCTATATACTCTTATTGTACTAAGTATATACTTCTAGTCCACATTTTAGTTTATAAAAGTATACTTTATAGGTATAAAATGAGTATACTTGTAGTACACTTAAATAAACTACTTTTTTGCTAAGGATAAGACACAACAGCATCAGCGTTTAAAGGAATAATTCACCCCAGAATGATATTTCACTCATTATCTACTCACCCTCATGTCGACTAAGGGCTGGGAGAAGTATCAGAGTCCTCCGTGGCGTCTCTGAGTTACAGGGGGTCTCGGCGTAGCAGTGCATGTCCATATAACGGTTGCAAATGGAAACTGGCGGTCTTCGTCACAAAAAACACACCAAAAAACATCCAAATACCTCCATGCTGCTCGTCTGTAATGTCCCTTTTGTATTTGTATTTGTTAATTGCAATGACGTCAACGCAAATCTTGCAAGATTTGGACGGACCGGGAAGAGGAGCTTCTGCTGCAAACAAGCTTGAAATATGGACTTATTTAATTTTTTTCGGGACAATTTCTCATGTCGGGGCTTCAATACAAGACAGACATTACAGACGAGCAGCATGGAGGTATTTGGATGTTTTTTGGTGTGTTTTTTGTGACGAAGACCGCCGGTGTCCCATTTGCACTGCTACGCTGAGACCCCCTGTAACTCAGAGAAGCCACGGAGGACTCTGAAACTTCTCCCAGCCCTTGGTCGACCTGAGGGTGAGTAGATAATGAGTGAAATATCATTCTGGGGTGAACTATTCCGTTAACATTTTCATGTTATTAATGTAAAACACATGCACATCCCTTTCCTGTGGAAAAGAGGTGTCGCAGAGCCCTTTCAGAAAAAAGCTAGTCAGGCAGTAAATAAATGCTGCCCCCTGCTGGTGGCTTGTTATATTAATAACAAACACCAGCTAAATGAAGCTTGCAGATATTCTGCAGTATATGTGAACAATCATTAGCGCTGCACATGCCCATGCGCTAACATTTGCACTTCACCTTTAACACTGGAGCCAGTTTATTTATTTGCCATTTTGGGATCATTACAGTGAGGAAATAAAAAACATGTTTCTTTACACTTGAACTTGCCAGGAGTCACACCAGGGACTCACTTGCATAGAAAATCTTTATACATGCAACTATAAAAGTACCACAAAGATATTACTTTGAAAAGAAAACAAAAAAGCACATTAAATAAATATGTAAAATTTTATTTAAGAGTACATTTGGAGATCTGGGCTCCAAGATGCTACACAATAAAACACTTAAACATAATCATAAAACATTAGAACAGTATACAAAGCTATCTACTGGTAGGTGTTACTGATATTAGACTTAGGAGAAGGTTAAAGGTCAAAAAATAAACAAATAAACTAGGCTATATAACAATGTAAAATGCAGCATAAAAAAACTTTATTGCAAAAGAAAAAGAGGAAGATCAAAGAGGGGTTTAGGGAGGGGGGGGGCAAAGTCTGCAAAGCTCAGAGAGAATTTAATCCCAGGCTGCTGCAGTGCAGTTAGCACTAAGTCTATACGGTAGCTCTTTACCAGGTGAGGCACAAAGATACGCACAGACACAAAACTTACTGCGTGGTTCAACACTGTGTAATAGAGTGTTGCCAGGACCGACGCCAAAACCCGTAAGTTCATCACAGCGCTGGTTCCCGGAAAAGAAAGTGTTTGAGCCAAGCTAATCACGGGCGATACGGCTCTATCTCCCTTGTTACTGCACGCACAGTGGAAAGGATGGTGTCTATCTGCTGGTCATGGACTCTGGAGTGAGGCAAGACACGAAAATAAATGTTGGCCTATCCCTTTAAACACAGACCCAATCTGAGGTATTTTACCAAAATCCCATTCAAAAAACGTGTTGACTTTTAGACGCGGGAACCAGAAATGCTAAAAGCGCTAACGGAGTTCTGGGTTCACTGGCAGACTCTACTCTATATACCACAACCAACATCCCATAGTGAAGCTGATGCCTTACACTAGATGCTGCTAAGTCTGTGTTTAATTTAACACTAGCCAAAAGCATATGTTTGTAATTTTTATATTATTGCGTTGGTGCTGATGAGCTCTATCGATCAGGCTGGAGTGTTTGCGAACTGTCTGCTTTGTCTCGTGTCTTTTTGTGTTCGCAACAGAATATTTTAACAATGACCAACCTCAGTGTTTTTTATTAACTAACAGCAGGAGTTAATGTGTTGCATTATATCAATGTAAAACTCTGATAGCAGTATTGGGTTTTAAACTTTGTACCTGACACTTCAGTATTTACACGCGCAGTGAAGCCAAAACCCAAATGTAGGTTCTATATTCTTATTCTCCACTTCCTGTTTCTCAATAAAATAATAATGTTTGATCAGATCTCAACATTAGATTTTGATTTTCTCCTTCTATGGTTTTACAGGTGGTTACTGGTGTTTACCTCTTTTCTTTTCTAATAGTTATTGAACTTTAGGTCATTCTCTCAGGCAAAGTTTGCAGGAATGTGGATTTTTACAGAAACTGCATAAAGGGTTCAAAAGTCTCAGTTTCTGAGGGGGAGGACATTGGGATTTCTTACATTTTTATTATCTGTTGTTACATTTTTATTCAACTCTGCCTTTTAAGGGGACCATGGGAGTTTTGGAAAGCGCCTGTAAATAATAAAATGTATTATTAATAGGCAGCTTCATGTTAATCCGTTACGTTGTTTATGAATGTCTTTCTGTAAACAAAAAAAAAAAGAACAAACAGCCCGAATGAATACTGTTACATGTCAGCTGCTCCATGCATATAGATTTATATATTTATACAATTATTTCACTTTTATATGAAGCAGTCACCATGGCAGTTTAAACACCTTTTGTTTTGCTCTGACTGTAGCACATGGGATCCTGTGCGCACAATGTGTTACCTGCCAAAACTGTAAAGCTGTCTCTATGCAACACATTTTGTTTGTTGTCTTTTGTAAAGTTGTGTGTTTTTTGGGTTTTTTTTAAATAAAAGAATGAGCAGTAGCATTGAGATAAGTTTTAAAAACATGCAGGAGATTTACCTCATCAGTTTGGTGGTAATAAAAACACAAAACTACAGTCCATTTTTACAAACTTTAATTTTATTAAATAGTAAAACTTTTTATACACTTAAACATATTCTAGTCTGGTCACAGTGGGTGATACCATAGTGTTTCTACTATGTGTGTGTGTGTTAGGTGAGGCTCCAGATGACCGTGAGCATGGCCATGACGCCATTAAGGACAGCGACACCGTAACCCATGTGGAGGTCAGAGCCAGGTTGGTCACTAGGAAGAAAGGAAAAACACACATGGTGAGGTCAGGTGAGGTCAGAGGTCACACTGATGCCATGTCAATGTTTTGTTACCTGGTGTGGGCCCGGTCCAGCGGGGTGGGGGCGGTCGTGCCAAGCTGAGGCGAGTCAAGGCAGGTGAGAGTCCAGGAGGAGATGTAGAAGATACATCCTGCTAATACTGACAACACCAGGATGCTCCAGAAACCTACACACAGTTCCATTAAGGTTATACGACCCAGTGTTAGGGCCACATTGAGAAAAAGACAAGCAAACACAGACTTCGAGAATAAAGTCATACATTTCCTACGAGAAGAAAGTCATCACATTATAAGAATAAAGTTGTACATTTAGGAGAATAAAGTAGTAAATTTATGACTTTATTCTCAAATTTTGTTATTCATCAATGTCAATGTGGCCCTTATACTCCATCGTGAATTTATGATGACAGATTAAGTTGATGTTTCTTTTTTTTCATCTGTTAATTATTCATGACAGTCTTCACATAGAGGATTACGCGCACATAGCCAATGCTATACTTAATATTAAGTTGATGCAGATAGTATCAGGTGTGCTTTCCAATAAAAGTTCACTAAGATGGAAATATTTTTTTAATTAAAAATGTTAAATTAAAAAGTGAACAACTCATGATAAAATAGGCTATACAAACTCAAACAGACCTGATTGTCAGATGTTCTCCCCCCCCAAAAAAAGTTCCCTGAAATTCAAAATGCTTTTAAACTCTTGTAAATGAAAACAAAAGATAATCAACTTGTAAAAATTGAAAAAAAGGAAAAACTACTGATAGCATACAAAACAAACCCTGTTACCAAGAAAACAAAAAAAACCTTACGACTGATTTATGTGGTTTTTAAAGCACCTCAATGTTTTTATTTTAGTGGAGCTCCAGTGACAACAGGCTCGGAAAAAATTTAAATATAAAACCAAGAATTGCTTTCAAATCAAAGAAAACATGGATCATATCCCATGTCATACCCCAAAGTTATAAACTTACCCAGCATCCTCTCTTCAGTCCCATCCTCTCGTCTCAGTCTGTCTGACCGCAGCTCTGAAACAGTCAACCAGTCAGTCAGGATCACAACATCAAGCCTGGACCTTTCAGCTTCATCTCATGGTCTTCATCACCCACAGGGTCAGTGCTTTTACACTTTGAGTCTGATGTCCAAGTTGAGATCAGATTCATGACTTCCTGTTTTAAGTAGGTATGAGCTGCAGTCTCACCAGGAAGTACATCAAACTTTACCTAAAACTTAAACCACTTTCTCCAAAGTCCTGCAGTGTGTGTTTACCTTTGAGTATGGGGTAGATCAGCGCACAGAAACAACCGACAGCGGCCACAGACACCGCGGAGCCCAGCATTGACAGCCCGACCACAGACCACCGTATGGGGCCGCACCGTGCCGCCCTGCCCCCGGTTCCCTCCCCCGGCATGCCGCTCTCTCTCTGGCCGTCGCCGTGTGTAATTATCCTGGATCAGGCTGCCGTCTCTCCGCGCTGAGTGTGCATCCTAGAACCGCACCATGGACTGGAAACAGGTACTGGTCCAGCCCGGGAACTGGCTTCGGTCGTTTACTGTCGTTTACTCCCCAGTTACACTTCCGCACTTAAAATTGTCCCTTTGGGCGTTCCGTCAAAGTAGTTTTTCCTTGGAAAAGAGACGCCTCGCGCTCACCTGATCTTCCAGCTGATTGGTTCAAAACGTGAGGTCACTTTTATATATTGCTCCATTGCTCTGTATTGCTCTTCCCCTGGCACAACAGTATTGTTATGTACAGTGTGTTAATAAAGTTTAAATAAAAAACCTTTTGGAAGAAATGGTTACTTACTCAGTTTGATTTGCATTGAAAAAATGAAAATAAAATGAATTAATTAATAAGTAAAAAAGTAAAAGACTCTTCTAATACCCTCCAATAATAGTCCAGGGTTGAAATTATGAATTTCCAGATCTGAGTTGACAGTTGATACAACAACCTCATACCCTCACCTTCTTTTTACAGTCTATGACCCTCACTCAGTACTGTGGAGGGAATCCTGATCTGTGATCTGCCAGGGCCAGTTGACAGACTTGTTTTCCAGGCTGCAGTGAGACTAAGTAAACCTGCACAAACCGGAATGTGGCCATAACAGTAACCCTACCATAACAGTATTATGTGCACAATACCACCACCATCACCACACAATTACTACTACTACTTCTAAAGTTTACTATTAAATAAACAGCTTTAATCATCATGAAATAGATTTAGAGGAAGAATAAAACACTATATAATACGATATTACAGATTTTCAACGTGGTATTTATAATTTTGGATTGAGTCTAATTTTACCATTTGTAATAGTAGTGTATGGCCACAAGGGGGCAACAAACGTACACGCTCTTATTTTGAAACCTACCATAATAAACAGAAACCCCTACATTTACTTTGAAAATCACAGGGCGGAAAAGGGGGTTGACGCAGTTGGCTGTTGTCGGTCACAGTCACACAAACACAGAGACAGAAGACGCCACAAAGCCCACCGGGTACCCCGCAGAGCTACGGCACATTTACGGTAAATAAACGGTTATTTCTGTGCGTTAACTCCGCTGCCATTGTGACGCCATAGACTCACCGGCGGCGGGAAAAGCTCCGTAACGTTACGTGTTGCTGTGTCGCTCCCAGTCGCGTATCACGGGGGCTAACTTGTTGGTAACGCTGAATTTAATACAACAATGATGTTTTATCGAGGTGTAGATCTCTGAACCAACACAACAGAGACCGTGTTAATCAATGAAGCTAATACAGACACTGCTGTGCGACATAACAAGCTGTGTGTGTGTGTCGCCTGTGTGATAGCTGGAGGGGAGTTAGCTTGTTGTTGTTTACTGGAGCTAAAATAACTGAATAATAACTGAAGCATTTCTGCGCTGAAGTTACCTCAGTGTTCACCTGTTGCTTTAACCAGTGGACTCATTAGCTGTTAGCTGTTAGCACCTCCTGTTCACTGCACTTACATATTTGGCAATGCAGTGAGTCAGTGTTAGATTGACATTTGCATATTTAACACAGTCAAGTCCCACAACAAGGATGCTCCTTTTCAAATTTCCCCATGCGGTAAAACCTCACATATCATTTAGAGTTATAGCAAATTTGCCTATTGTCATAATCCCTCATTACCTTTAATTAGCGGTACATGTTGTTTTGAGATCAATGCAAGATGCTCTGCAAACACAATGGAGGTGAATGGTACAGGTCCCCCCCTTATACATTATGACAACATGCGAATATTCCAAAATGTCAAACTACCCCTTTAATGTGACTCACTGATGTTCACCTCATTGATAAGTAATCTGACAGCTCTGTGTCGGATTCCAGTGCCAGTAACAAAAGGCTGTAAACCAGATAATATCATAAATGCATGTGTGGGCTTGAAGTCGTCATGGGATGTGTACTAAAATGCCTAAAAGCTATGAGGATAGTGGTGACCCTAAAGGTCAGATGACCAGGCTTGTGACTGGATGGTGCCCTAGGGCGAGGCCTCAGTCCTCAGCCCCTCAGCCTCAAAGCATGCATTGACTGTGGTCGAACCAGGCATATAAAATATTAAAAAGCAGCAAATATCATATTTGTAAAACCATCCCAGGATGTTAAAGTGAGTACCAGCCCGGAAGCTAATAGAGAAACATATTGCAAAAGCTATTGTCACACAATCTAGTAGTATTTCCTCTCTGAACTGCAGAGAAAAATGTCAAGCTCCTTTGTTCTTAGCTTAATTTGATTTGACAGCTAGCTAAGAGCAATTAGCGCTGAACAATGTGCAAAAAAAAAAATCATATTCTAATGTGACTATTTTCGGCAGATATTGCCATTGTGATGAATCATTTTTGCATTTTGTATTTTTGCATATATTTACTAGCTAACGTGAGCCTAGAACCAGCTCAACTCCTCGATTAATAGAGGAAATAAACATCTTTAATAACAGATGATGGGGTGTGTGTTTGTGTGTGTATAAACTGCTGCTCTGTTGACTGATACAGTGTCATAGACATGTGAAGGAAGTGAAATGCAGTGTATCAGAAAAGATCAGTGATAGCACCCTGTCTCTGTGGTAAGTTAGCAGGAACTGACTTCTTACCATTTTTTTTTTTTTACAGTGTAATTTAGCTTGAAACCAATTTCCAACGGCCTGGAGGACTCTACAGCTAATCTGCTCTGTAGAACTGTGATAGGTGTTGTGGGTGGGGCTAGCAGACTGACTGTTTGTCTGTCTGCCGCCGCCACTCATCCACTGTGTCTGGCCCTGACAGTGACATTCAAACAGATGCTTTAATGTTGCTGTTAGCTACAATTTTCTGCCGCCGCTGGCATCCCGACTGACTTGCTGAACCGCTAACTGAGTGAACATGGCGCATTAGTCAGAACAGATGACTGTTGGCTGATGTTATAATCATGTGTGTTCTCGGATGGATGCACATATCTATTAGGCTTTAATGATTATTCAATCGACAAAAAACTCTTGGATACAGTCCTTACCCCAACTGGAATTTATTGTAATCTTCTGGTGTTTTATTTTGAAGGGTAATTAGGCCTTTTGCTTACAATTAAGCTCCGTATTGATTGATCTAATCTAGTGTAAGGATGAAGCAATTTAGGACCGCCCACAAGAGAGCTCTCATAGCCTATTATGCTAACCTTACAGGCTACATCCTTGCTACTATATTTGCCGTCTGAAAATTAAAGGTACACTGTAGCCTTTGGAAAATGGTGACGTCAACACCCACGGGCAACCCATGATTGGGTGTCATCATCAGCCTACACTACCAGTGGTGAAATCACCGTGGAATAATGAAAAACAAGTGTTACTGTCCTTGTTGTCCTTGCCCGTAGCTTTTTGAGCAGTTCTCTTCTTGCATTTTAAACACCACAAATGTCTTTGTTTTTATTTGTTCATATTAGTATTTTGGGGGTTGTGAGATGGGGTTTTACATTTAGAGTGTCGACAACGTGGTGTTGATTGGGTGATAACGGCTTTTATAAGGTGAAGTTCTGAACGTTAGCTGTTTGGATGTAGCATCAGCCATATTCCACTGGTCCAGCATTAGCGACGTTAGCATTGTATGTTAGCATTTTACATGACGTGAGAATCTGAGCCAAAGCACAAATTTAGGGCTTACTTTAAACTTTATTGGTTCCATTTTCTTAATGCTAAGATAGTATTAGCAACTGGCTAACTCTCATTAAACTGTTGTGGTGTTTACAGTTTGGACTAGAAACTGTGATGTGCTAAGATGAGCTGAGCCCCAGGTTTTAACTGCAACAGGAAGAGGTTAAATTGTCATGGCGACGAGAGTAATTTTATCCTCTAGTTTCTGAAGATTATAATAGAGTATAATATAAAATAAAACATATCACTTTCTTGTAAGAGATGACAACAAAAACAATTAAAAACCCAAACTTTTCAAATAAATGATAAAATACCAAAACAAATCTTAAATATAATATTTCAAAGATAGCTGTCGATAAAAAAAAAAAGTTTGTCGAGGGAAGATGTTATTTCACCTTGTACCTACTACCTGGTTCTTTATTGTGGGCTGGACACCCACATCAAACACTCTTTCATTCTTTCAGTGTTTCGACATATTGCTGATGGTTCCTCCTTTGCACAAAACATTTTTACCACAGAAGTTGCGTTTTTGCTGCTCTTCAGAATCAAAAAGCAGAATTGAAATAAAAGCATCACTACGCAGGTCCTCATGGAGCCAATCCACAGTTCTTGGAAAGTCAGCGCAGGTTTTTGATACCAGGTGGTGAACCACGCTGCTGCTCTGTGGTTTCTGTTGAGGCCTCGCGCATCAAATGTGAGAATCTCCTCCAAGCCCCTCTTCGGTCATCAGCTGATTACTGGTCAATGGTCTTGAGTGAGTGATGTTCACAGACGGTCGGTCTTGTGACCACACGTGGTCATGTGACCACAGTGAGGTCACATGATGCAGCCTCAGCAGCTGCGTTCAAGATCAACCGTGGGATGCTTGTGACTGTACTTCTCGTTCACACACTGGGTCGCAGGCAGCTGGGGGGGGGTTGTGACCTCTGCCTGACCTTCTATGTTGCATTCAGGTGCACACAGGAAAAAACAGAGGAAGCAGTTACCTCCCACCTCATGTAAAGTCCTCCACATTGGCTGACTGAGCTGTTTGGCGATGCGTGTGTGCATGCATGTGTGTTTTGTTGGTCAGCAGCGATAGAGCCAACTGTGCCTGTTGGTTAGTAGCAGTATTTATTTAAAGCAACATGCTGTCAGCCTGTATAACGTCACAGAGCAGATAGGGAACAGAGGCTATGAGTGTGTGTGTGTGTGTTAGTGAGGGTGTGTGAGAGAAAGCTGAGTAAATAAGTGGGGGTTGGGGCAAAAGAGGAAGTGGAAGTGGAAAAGGGGGAGAGAGTTAATGTGTGAGAGGAGGATCAGAGATGCAGATTACAGTCAGCCTCACTGCTCTCTACATACAGGAATCTAAAGTAGCATCTTGTGCACAAGTATAGATGTATCACACACACACACACACACACACACATACACGCTTAGCAGCTTCTGTGAAGACGTTGTGTTGGTTTAGTGAACCCCAGCCAGATGATGGTGAAGCGTGCTGATGTTCAAAGAGGCGAGCACTCCAGTTTCCTTAGCGACAGTTCCTCCTCCACATTTAAAGGACTGAAGATGCGATACACCCTAAATGAACATATGTAACATACATTATAAACGCAGACAGCACCCAACCAAACCGTACTTATTTAAATGGATTTTAAATATTTCCGCACATTGAAGCAAACAAAATATAAGAAATTAGCATTATTATCCTATAGCCTATTTACGGTAATGTAACCAAAAATACAAAGCACAATGAAATACACAATTACATAATAGCTTGTTAGCAGGAGTTAAATAATCCAAGGTGATGCAACAATATCTCATATAATACCTTTCCATTTGTTTGCCATTAATTATTGTGGGTTACATTAACATTGGAAGTCAGAAGAGCTGGGAATGACGTCATCACCACCGAGTTGAGGGCTTTCCAGTTGAAAACGAACAAACACGGAAGTTGGAAAAATGGACGATTGATCTAACTAATGAAAAATATTATGATTTAACGTTTTCAAAAAGTCACACAAACTTAAAACGAAAATATGTAACGATCACCAAAACGAACGGGCTAGTCGTTAGCCACATGCTAGCCATCGTTAGCATAGCAACACTCTAGTTATACACACAAACCATGTAGGAAAATGTCCAGGGATAAGAATTGAACAGTACCATGGCTGCCTTCAACGTGAAACAATTACGAGAGAAATATAACAAACTGTAAAACTGCGTAGTGTTGACGCAAGTGTCGGCCATCTTGAATTCCTATGTTGTGGCTTGTGGGATTCGCCTGACTTCACGGGGCGTTCCAGATTAAAATTGCAACTCAGAGTTTGGAAATTCCCACTTCCGAGTACAACTGCAACGCACCATTTATCAGCTCCCTTTCATCCCCTTTGATGATATCGTGTTCGTTATGGCAACAAGGTTACCAAATAAAAGACCCTAAACGTTGAAAGTATAATTTAAAAACAAAGTAAAAGCTAACAGTTGGTGCTCAGCCAGGAAATGACCAGTTAGTTTTTTTAGTGTTCTCTGAGACTTCCCCAAACTCTGCACACACACACACACACACACACACACACACACACACACACACACACACACACACACACACACACACACACACACGGTTATCTGTTTGACACACCTTGTGTTCTCATATTTTATCATTTGTTGTGTTGTGTTGTGTGTGCAGTCCAGAATCCAGAGAAATTCATTTTACCACATACATTGAAACCTTTTATTTTGAAATGCTTCATGTTCCCCAAACCCAGCTGATTCCAGGTCTGTGTCTCCTGCAGGACTGCCACGTGGAGCTTTTGCTTGTCTCTGCGTATCTGAGACTGTCCAGCGTGTGTGTGTGTACGCGTAGCGTCGTCCCGCAGTGTGTGTGTGTGATGTCTTCAGAGCTGCTGGTGGATCTGGGCGAAGACCCTGCGACCGCTCAGTTAGGACAGCTGAAGCTCGCCACGATAGAGGACCAGCAGTGGCCCGCCGATGAGTCCACGCTCACCAAGTCAGGTAAGACAGATCTGAATCACACACACACAGATTGCTATGAATTCTGGGAGCCACGTCTCATGTTTGTCGGTATTTCCTCTTCTTCTAAATCAGATTTATTGAATGAGAGGAAGAAGTTAGAAAGCTTCCTGAAATTGTTTGCTGACAGTTTTATTATGTTGTTTCGAATTGATGTACAGTCCAGGCTGCAGCAGGGTTCAGGACTTTTAACTTGAAATAAGGAATTAGGACTACGTTTGATTCATTTTTTGTTTAGGATTCTGACTTCAATCTTAAACTGCGTTCACACCGGAGCTTTAAGCATATTTTTTTGGCTTTTCATGCTCTAATAAAGATTAGACAGGACAGTTCAAAGTGTGACAGGAAATGGGAGGCAGAGAGGACACGCAGGAAAGGTCCGTACGACGCGGGACTCGAACCGGGGCCGCTTGCAGCGAGGACTACAGCCTCCAGATAGGGGGCGGGTGCTCTACCAAACACCGCCCCGGAGCTTTTATTTTTGTCACTGTCGCTCGTATCGCTAAAAAAAACGCTCCGTCGCTCAGCTGCAGTCGCTCGTCAATTTGTCTCAGAGCCACAGACTCATTTTCTCTTTGATGACATCATGCCTGTCTCTGTTTACACTGGCACCACCGGGATTAAGGCAGCCAATCAGTGCTGAGCGACGAGCAACTGACGGCCGGAGAGTTGGGATTTCTCATCTCGAACGACTTAAGCGAAAAAACGCTCCGTCGCTGTCGCTCCGAGTCCCAGGGTTTTTTCGCCTGGGCAATAAAACGTTCAACCACGACTTCCGGTTATGACGTCAGGCTGAGAAGCTGTGCGTCTCCTGCTCGCTCGTAAGCTACTTTTAAAAAAGCACCCAAAAACTAACTTGAAACTTCCTCACAATCGAGTAAAACGACATAAAGCTAAAACATGCCGAAAGGAGGGACAAGATCTAGAAAGACCGCTTTTCAAGTCTGCGACGACATTGCCTCCGATACGGACCA
This sequence comes from Decapterus maruadsi, assembly GCA_030347415.2. NCBI lineage: Eukaryota > Metazoa > Chordata > Actinopteri > Carangiformes > Carangidae > Decapterus > Decapterus maruadsi. The sequence continues at coordinate 41,512,482 of CM064886.1, forward strand.
CGAGGGAGACGCCGGGCTGATGGATACAGACGGCGCAGAGGTGAATGTTACAGGTGTCGAAATCATGAAAGCTATCAACTCCCTCAGACAGGACTTTCATTCAGAGATCGGTACGGTATTAACAGCCATCGAACGCATTCAGGCAAACATAAGTGAATGTAACAGCCGCATCACACAGGCTGAACAGCGGGTGTCCAACGCTGAAGATACAATCAGCGACATGCAATCAAATATTGATATGCTGGAAAAAAAAGTGAAGTATCTGACAACTAAAACAGAAGATCTGGAAAACAGGAGCCGACGTAACAATATGAGAATCGTGGGAATACCAGAGAAGGAGGAAGGGACGGAGCCCTGCGCTTTTATGGAGAAGTGGTTTACCGAGATTCTCGGTGTGCTCCCCCCGGTGACACTGGAGAGAGTGCATCGCATTACGGGCCCAACGCGCAACTCTGCCAACCCCCGAACCTTCATTGTGAAGTTCCTGAACCATCAAGATAAGGAACGTGTGTGGAAAGCATCGAGGGCAAAGGGCCAGCTGATTTACAGAAACAACAAGATCAGATTTCATCCAGACCTATCTGCGGAGGTGTATAAACAACAACGAGACTTCTATGGAGTCCGACAAAAACTTCGAGAGAACGGACTCGACAAACACCGGATTATCTTTCCAGCAAAACTACTTGTGACCCATGGAGACCGCACTCACATCTTCGAAACACCGGCAGCAGTTGACCAGTTCATAGCTGGTCTGGGAGAAGAGACATAGAGTGGAAATGGAGGACATCGGACAAAGACTCTCGTATGTATGAACAGAACAATATCCCACCTCACACTTTTTTCACTCAATTTAATTTTTCATAGACTGTGAAACGATTTTTGGATTTTTGGATTTTTGATTTTTAATTTCTTTTTTTTTTCTGAAGCTCATTGACAATACACGGAGGTGAGAAGAGGGATCTAAACTTTTTTTTTTTTTTTTTCTTTCCCTGTTTTTGAGAATTTTGACTCTCTTGCTCTCTCTCCTTGGCGTTCTTTTTTTTTGTTGTTGTTGTTTTTTGTTTTGTTTTTTCTCTCTCTTCCTTTTTGGCTGTTTTCTTTTCTGATATTTTCAAACTAAAGCTCCCCCTCTTTCTCCGTCTCTCTGCCCACCCCCCCCACTTCTTTTTCTCTTTTATTTATTTAAAATAATGATCATTATCATTGTTTTACAAACTCTATCTTTCTCTCCCTCTCTTTTCCTTCTCTTTCCCTGGTTACATGTAAGCTGGTTGCCTCTTTTTGATCTGATCTGATTTTTTTTTTTCTTTTTATTATTATTATCATTTTTTTTATTTTTGTTTGTTTTTTTTTCTTTCCAAGCTGATATGACTTTCATAAATATATAGGCCTAAAGACTGAAAGGGTAATACTACAATCATGCTTCTGATAAGAACTGGCTCTGAACTGAACTGAGCGCAATGGACTTGAGGGCCGACTCCACGATCTACAGGGGGTGAGAGGAGGAGGAGGAGGGAGGGTTGGGGGGACGGAGGCGCAGAGGGAGGGACGGGAGGAGAAAGAGAAGGGTTAAGGAAGGGAAAAAAAAAAAAAAAAAAGTGAGTGATTAGTTTGTTTTGATTTGAATGGTGAAGTGGACATAAGATGAAAGTGGGAGAATATAGGCTATGATTTCTTCACGGGTGGAGTAAAGGGGAAAAAAAAAAAAAAACATGAGCGGGAGACACTAGCGCGGGAGGTCTGTGAAAGCAATGGGAAACACAGATGTACCGCGAGACTGCAGGAAACAATATGCAGTCGGGGCCCAGGCTCCAATGTGGAAGACCTGGATAAGCCTCTACCTCTTTGCAGAAAATGTTTTGTTTTTTTTAGTTCAAACATGTTTTATGGTTGTGTTAACTTTACTGCAAAGAAATCCCATCTATCTATGGGATAACATAATGGAAGTCTGGAGATCGTTTTTATTTAAAATGTTTGTGTCTGTTTTGATATTTTATTTTATATCATGGGTAATGATTAAAGATTCATTTCAGGGTTACTTATCTTTACAACTTTTGTGTATGTTAAAAGAGAGACATATAGTTATTAATGGAAGGTATAAGAGTAGTTAGTTATAATGTCAAAGGCCTTCATAACCCCCTTAAGAGGAAAAAAATTCTCAATGAGCTCAAATATCTTAAATGTATGATAGCCTTTATACAGGAAAGTCATTTATCAGACATTGAGCATAAAAAACTTAGGAGATCTTGGGCAAGCCATGTATATTACTCATCCCATAGTTCAGGAAGGAGGTGTGGGGTAGCCATACTGTTACATAGCTCCCTACAGTTTTCTATGCATTCAAAATTTACTGATAAGGAGGGGAGAATTATATTAGTCAACGGGACCATTAGTGGAGTAAATGTCTCTATGCTGAATATTTATGCTCCAAATGAAAATATCCCTAAATTTATCAAAAAAGTAAATGACTTCATTATAGAAAAGGCAAAGGGAATTATACTGATCGGAGGAGACTTTAATTGCGTTTTGTCAAATAGACTAGATAAAAATCCTCCCTCAACTAACACACCTTCAAGTGCGAGCCAGGCTCTCAAGCATATGATGGAGGATATGGGGCTTATTGACGCATGGAGACACTTGCATCCAAAGGAGAGGGATTACACATTTTACTCAAATCCGCATTCTTCATACTCAAGAATTGATTATTTTTTTGTAGCTAAAAATGAGTCATATAGGGTGCTAGAGTGTAAATTACATAATATAACCCTGAGCGACCATTCTCCAGTTAGTCTGTTATGGGATCTAGGAAGAAGTACTAAAGTTAGACAATGGCGACTAAATGTCTCACTTCTTAACGACAATAGTTTTAAGGATTATATAAGGACAGAATTAGCTCAATACCTAGAATTTAATGATATAAACGAGATGTCACCGGTGACCCTATGGGAGGCAGCTAAAGTAGTGTTGAGAGGTAAGATAATTTCATTTGCGTCAGCTAAGAAGAAACTTAAAGAGGCAAAACGTGTAGAACTTGAAAAACAAATAAAACAACTGGAAAAGAAGCATAAAAACCAACTATCCATAGACAATCTGACGCAGCTTAAAGAAGCTAAGAGGGCTCTGGAAAATTTGTTTACGGAAAATATCGAAAGGAATCTGAGATTCTTAAAACAACGTTATTATGAATATGGGAATAAAGCCAGTCGATTATTGGCATTTCAACTTAAAAAGCAGACAGGCTTATCAGTCATACAAAAAATTAAAAACAATGATCTGGGGGATCCCTTTCTTTACAAACCAGATGAGATATCTGAGGCTTTTGCTACATTTTATAAAAAGCTGTACTCAAATATGGATACTTGTGTAGACTCTAAAAAATTAGATGCCTATTTAGAAAATATAAAATTACCAAAATTGTCTGAAGAGATTTCAAAAGTTATGGACGGTCCTATAACAAGAGAGGAAATAGTGGATGTGATAAAGGGGTTAAAAAATAGTAAAAGTCCAGGTTCAGATGGTTATAGTAATGAATTTTATAAGGTTTTTATGGAGGAATTGAGCCCAGTTCTGGAGAAAGCCTATAGGTTTGCATTTGAAAATGAGGAACTCCCCCAGGATTGGAAAGAGACTATTATTTCTGTGATACATAAGGTTTGTTGTTCTTATAGACCTATAGCACTACAAAATTCTGATTGTAAAATACTGACCACGATACTTGCAAAAAGACTTAAGTCTGCTATTACAACATTGGTGCACCCGGATCAGACGGGGTTCATTGCGGGACGTCAAATGTCTGATAACATACGAAGATTATTAAATGTTATGTCCCATGCAAAAACAGTGCCAGTGCCATGCATGGCCCTAGCTTTAGATGCAGAAAAGGCGTTCGACCGTGTGTCTTGGCCTTTTCTTTTTAAAGTCTTGAGGAAATGTGGTCTAGGGGAGGGATTTATTAAATGGGTTCAGCTATTATACTCATCCCCACAGGCATCAGTACGGGCAAATGGATGCTTTTCACAAAAATTTGAGCTGGGTAGGGGCTGTAGACAAGGGGATCCCCTTTCACCTCTTTTATTTGCCCTCAGCATAGAACCCCTAGCACAGTTAATAAGGGATAGCTCAGATATAAGAGGCATTGAGGTGAATGGCGAAGAACACAAGTTGTCGCTATATGCAGATGACGTAATTGTGTATATTTCTGACCCTGAAAAGAGTGTCCCTAACTTAATGAAGTGTCTTGAGACATTTGGACTCTATTCGGGTTATAAAATTAATATGACAAAAACTGAAGCACTCTCCATGAATAACTTGATCTCTCCTCATTTGAAAACCTTATTTTTATTTAGATGGCCTAGGGAAGGCATCAGATATTTGGGGATAAACATACCACCTGAACTAAATTTATATCAAGCTAACTTTGCAAAATTAGTGGAAAAAATTAAAAAAGACTTAAGCCGCTGGGCTACACTCCCTCTTACATTAACAGGTAGAGTGGAGACTATTAGGATGAATCTACTCCCACGATTTCTTTTTCTTTTCCAGACATTACCAGTTGCCCCTCCTAAACCTATGTTTATTCTTATAGACCGCCTCATATCACGATTTATATGGCAGGGCAAAAAGCCTAGGGTTAGATATAAAGTATTACAATTGGCAAAATCTAAGGGAGGACTAGGATTGCCCAATCTGAAACATTATTGGTTGGCGGCACAACTAGATCAAGCGATGATAATATGGTTATCAGATGACACAAATACAAGATGGCTTAATATGGAAAAGAATTGTAGTATTAACATGCCTCTATCAGTGATCCCTTTCATAGGTATTAAATCAATTAGAGATTTTCCAGGGGAATGGTCAAGGATCACATATGAGGCATGGAGAGAGGTACAACAAAGGTTTAAACTGCCAATAGGCCTCTCCATTATGAGCTCCATAAGATTTATTAAAGACTTCCTGCCCCTGAAACTTGATATAGGGTTCAAAAATTGGATGCATACTAATTTAATATATGTGCATCAACTGTTTAGTAATAATAATTTTAAGTCATTTGATCAATTAAGAGCTGAATTTAGTCTATCAAAAACAGAGCTCTATAGATACTTACAGTTAAGAAGTTATATATTTGATCATCCAAATAGGAATAGGTTAAAAGAACCTTCCCCCTTAGAACAATATCTATCAAAGATACAGGAAGGACAACATATTCAAAAGCCAATAACTAATATATATAGAATCCTGACCTTAATGTCAAAAGATAATACTTCTCATGTGAAAGAAAAATGGGATAGAGAGTTACAACAGGAAATTACTGAGGAAGTCTGGACAAAGATCTGCGCTGAGATACATACAATTACTAATTCTAATTTCTGGAGAGAATTCCAATGGAAGATAGTACATAGATTTTTTAGAACACCAGAGATTATGTCAAAGATGAGCCCAAATCAGCCAAGTACATGTTGGAGGGGATGTGGTGTGAACTTAGCAACTCACCTACATATATTTTGGCAATGCCCACTGTTGGATAATTTTTGGAAATCTATTTTTGCTACTGTGAATAAAACATTAGAGGTTGAACTGGATAGAGACCCTTTGACAGCAATTCTTGGGATAAAGCCAGATATTAATTTCAATAGGAAGAGGATGTATATTCTACAAATAGTATTAATAGCAGCAAAAAAAGCAATTACATTAAGATGGCTTAAACAAGACCCGCCCACATATGTCGAATGGGTATCAATCCTAAAAAACATTTACATAATGGAAAGAATTACATATATGCTTAGATTACAAAAAGAAGTGTTTATAGAGAGGTGGCAACCTTTAATGGAGGTAATGGGGGAACAAATGGATTAATAATTGAAAGACCCCCTCTTTTTTTTTTTTTTCTTTGTTTCTCTTGCTTGTTTTTGGGACAGACCGGGGTTATAGAGCGTACTCAAAAGGGATTGATAAAGATATGTATGAGTGGATTAATTAATAAGAGAACCCATGACTGTTTTGCTTTTATTTTTTTATTTTTTTATTTTTTATTTTATTATTAATTTTTTTTCTGTCTGTTGGGAATGTTCTGTTGTTTTGTTTGTGTCTGTTTTTTTTTTTTTTTCTTTTATTATCATTACTATTATTATTATTAGTATTATTATTTATTTATCTTCTCATCTTCTTGGTTATCATCGTTGTTGTGTATATGTATGAAATAAAAAAATATATATATAATGAAAACGTTCAACCACTCGTTTGCATTGACTAACATGTAAACTCGTCGCTCGTTCTAAAAACAAAAGGTCCGGTGTGAACGCAGCTTTAGAATTTTAAGAATTTCTTTTAGAACTTTAAAAAGAAAGTCCGAATTCCATGGAAAAACTTGAAAACAAATGTTTTCAAGCTGTAGGAGACTTAAATGTTAATTATTTTTCACACTAATCATCAACCAGGGATGCAAACAGCGCGCCGAAAAGCGAAACTCGCTTTTTTCATGACCAATTAGGTGACTTGTCTTCCGTCTTCTACTTTTACTCTTCAGATATTGTTTCATCTTTTCAAGATTGTTTCAGCTATTTCTTCACCTAATTCAGCATTGTTTCAACAATTTATTCAGCTCATTCAGCTTCCAGCTTTCAGCATTCACCTGTATTTCCTTCAGGAAATGCATTCTCTACTTTGTTTTATCCTGAATGTTTTGAGGCTCAAAACCTGAACAATAAACTTGATATTCATCCTGGAATGTGTGTGTGTATGTGTGTGTGTTTCAGAGACAGATATCTCCCAGCGCTTTGATGGGGGCTCCCCCCACCTGCCTTGGGACCACCCCTTCTATGACATCGCCAGGCATCAGATCATTGAAGTGGCAGGTCAGTCCTGGTCTAGAGGACTATACAGATAGAAGTGAATATGAATCACTTATGAAGTGTGTGTTTGTGTGTGTTTGTGTGCAGGTGATGATAACTTTGGCAGGAAGGTGATAGTGTTTAACGCCTGCAGGATGCCCCCCCAGCACCAGCTGGACCACCACAAGCTGCTGATGTAAGTCCTGATGGGACCTTAAACAGAGTCAGTGACGTACATAACTCTAAAAATAAAGTGGAATAGCGATAAAGTAATTTAAAAAAATGGAAATACAGACATTTTTTTCAAATATTTTTCAGGAAACCTTCAGTTTTGGTGTTTACAGATGTCCCTTTTATAATTTTCTCTTGGTAAAATTTTAAAGATTGAGAAAAGTAGTTAAAGGACATGGAAGCAGAGGTAAAAATTTCTGGCAGAAAAAACAGAAAACAGCTAATTTTTTGTGGTTTTTAAAACGTAAATAAAAAGGACTGCCAGAAGGTGCAGTGGTTCCTCAAAGAGACGTCGCCAGCAACTACGGAAAAAGTTCAGTCCGGTCCAATCCTGACCCAAGTCTAGCAAAAACAAAACTGATACTAATATTCAGAAACGGTACAACTGAACCACATACAAATGTTAGAGCCAGCTTCCTGTCTGAGCAGACAGTTTAACTTCATACGACCAAACTGAAGATGTGATTCCTTGAAGAACCTGAATCAGGACGTGGAGACCAGTGGAAAAGACTTGACAAGAGATTTGTTTTGTTCTTGCAGGTACCTGAAGGGAACTCTGGACCAGTATGTGGAGAGTGACTACACTCTGATCTATTTCCATCATGGACTGACCAGCGAAAACAAACCGTCCCTGAGCTGGCTGCGAGACGCCTACAGGGAGTTTGACAGGAAGTAAGTCGGTGGTATTCAAAAGAGACTGAAGGTCCGGTCACTAAGGTTTGACTGCACCGTCAATGTTTAACATCGAAACCAGATCAAAATCATGGTTTGACTTTAGTTTTTACTTCAAATCAAGATCAAATGTAATTCTGTTGCTCCAAAACTTTAGAATCCAATTAACTTTAGTTTCGTTTTTGAGAGGGACTGACCAAAATCAAGGGTTATCCAATCAGGAAATTGAGAGACACTCTAACCCACTCAAGTTTTTATCATGAAGTCAAGATACTGGTTCACAATGGAAAGTGTTTTGGAGTCAATCGAAGCTTGGTCAGAGGTAGTCAAGTCTTTACAGGGCCTTCTGCCCCCAGTAAGTCCAGATGACCAGATTCTAGACCAGGTAAGGTCAGCCGATGTGTGAAAGACTAGACTTTGTACCAGGTTTTGGCCTTGGTACGCTGTATATACTCCTCATCCTTCCTGTGGTCATAGTCTCTGCTCTGGGCGATTGCAGGTACAAGAAGAACATCAAGGCTCTGTACATCGTCCACCCCACCATGTTCATCAAGACTCTGCTCATCCTCTTCAAACCAATTATCAGGTACTTTACCTAATTCATTCAGCAGTATTAAATAAAGGGATAAAGGGTGATTCTGCTCAAATCCTCTAGAGGTTTGATCCCAGTGGTCACTGGGTAAACAATAGAATAGTTTCATTAGCTCCTCCTCAGAGGTTCAGGTGATCAGCATCCTGAAGATTCTTGTGATTGGATGTTAGCTATTGATCAATAGACAGGAAATGGATCCGATCATATCAGGCAGGTTGGAACGTTTTTGAACACATGGTTTTTCCGAAGCTCCTCCCTGACCCGAGTCATCCCATTTTGTCAGGATCAGTTCTTACCCAAGTCTAGACATGAAATACTTCACCATTAATTAACTGGAAAGATCCCGTAGATCCCCCAAACTGACAGCTGATCAAGTCTGTAGTTGTCAAATCAATACCCAACCATTGGGTCAGTCCAGTTCTTCATCCTCTTTGTTTACTACCATGTTGAACCTTCAGCTTCAGATCCAGTCAGATGCAGCTCATTTCTTCTTAGTTTGGTCTCTGAGGTTTTCTGTGGAATAGCTGAACTGACCTTAAGTGATTCCTTAAATACAAGACCAAATAAGGAGAACACCTAAAATACTTCAGTGACCCATTGAAGGAAGCCTTAAGAAGAAGCCTCGAGGCTGTTTTGTTCAACATTATTTATTTTCAGTTGTTTTTGAGCTCCTCTGCTTTCTGTTTTTTACTCCAACCAGTGATTAGGGTTAGGAGCAGACTGTTTTGGTGACTTGGTGAAGCTTTGGCAACACAATGACTGAGGCTGCAGTGCCATCTAGTGGCCGTAGCAAAGAACAGCACCACAGTAACATGGGACGTTTGGTGTTTGGTTCTAGATTGAAGTCTGAACACTTTATTAAGAACAGCCCCACCCCCCAGGTTTTATTACGGATTGTGAGACTGTAGTCTTTTATTTTTGTAGGTTGCTTTAAACATATTTCCCTTAAAAAATATTTTATGAACAAGAAATCAGTGTTTCTATAGAAGTAAATTTAATGAAATGGACTTTTAAAAAAATCCAATTAAAATTGGAATTGCAACAGAATGACTGAGACAAACTAAGAGGTTGGCAACAGCTGCTCATGTGTAATCTTGTCTTTCTCTGTAGTTTTAAGTTTGGCAGGAAGATCAACTACGTGAGCTACCTGAGCGAGCTGGAGGACGTGGTGAAGTGCGACCAGCTGCTCATTCCAGCCCGGGTCAAAGAGTACGACTTTGACACATTCACATTCTTTTCACACTGGTTATGTATCTGTCCATCTGATGATCTCACCTGGTCTCTGTTGTAGGTACGACAACAAGCTGAGAGCGTCTCTGAAACCGGCCGCCCAGCCCCCCATGTCCCCTCCTCGCAGCCCCCCACTCCCCAACCAGGTGTTTGGAGTTCCACTCACACTGTAAGTGAATCAAGCGAGGAACATGTGTACATGTACCTTTAGAAACCTTTGGGATGTGGCTGTTTTATTTGTTGTTGTTTTGAATTTCTGAACAGAAACCCAAAGCTTAGACTTTCTAACAATGGACTGTGGTGTTCCTGATAAAGTCATCACTGTGGATATGTCTTGTCCATGTCAGGCTCAGACAGAACAGTCCAGATGGTGATGCCGTTCCCGTGGTGATGAGAGACACGATCAGCTTCCTTTCCGAACAAGGTGACTCTTCTGTGGTGGTAGGGACACAAACGTGACATGTCTCTGAATTCGTCCAATCAGAACTGATCGGTGCGTCAATGTGTGTGTGTCAGGTTTGGATATAGAGGGGATCTTCAGACGGTCGGCCAACGTAACGCTGGTGAAGGAGGTCCAGCTCAAATACAACTCAGGTATGGTTTGTCTGTGGAGCTCCGTAAGCCAATCAGAACAGAGGAGGCTCTGAGACTCTCTTCGGATTGGCTCAACTGTTTTTTGGGGACATTAAAGCAGATTTCAGGTCAACAGAACTCAAATTTTGCAAGTTTGAATGGTGGACAGGGCTTTGTTGTGACATCACAAAGTTCCAGATGTCCTGACGACTTGTTTTTTATTGTTGTGAATGTAGGAGCAGCGGTAAACTTCAGAGAGATGGAGGACGTTCACTTGGCTGCCGTGATCCTGAAAACCTTCCTGAGGGAGCTCCCCGAGCCTCTGCTCACCTACCAGCTCTACAACGACATCGTCAACTTCACCTGTACGTTCAAGACAAGGACTACACTCCTTACTGTTGTTGTAGAAGCAGGTCTAGGGTCAGCTCTAGAGGAAGCAGGTCTAGGAGCATTCCTGGAGGAAATCTTTGGACAATCAGTTCTTGAAGATGCAGGACAAGGATTGATTTTGCAGAAGCAGGTCTAGGGTCAGTTCTTGAGGAGTCAGGTCTAGAATAGGGCTGAACGATTAATTGCATTTGCAATTAAATTGCGATTTGATGAAACACGATTTCAAAATCGCGTGGAAAACCAGGCAACATGGCCACACTGTTACCAACGTCAGGCTCAGCCGAACATAGCACTACGGAAACTATAGTTAGAGAGAAGCAGTATTTAATTGTGTGGAACTACTCCGTTTAAAAAAAACACAAAAAAAACATGTGCACAGCGTGAAGTGAGCAGTACCTGCCTCGGTGCTGTGACTTCACGGGGCGACACCACCGATGTGTGGATCAGCAGCTCTGTCAAACACTGCAAAAACATCACATAAGTGATGAAACATGACCAGTGAGTTGCACGAGTCAAACCGCCGCTGACACGGATCACTGAAGAGTCCAGTGTTTCCTCTACATTTATTTAGGAGTGACGGCCACGGTTCCTAAATCCTACCCGCTAATTGTCGCAAATACACCACCACCGCGTGTCTTCCGTTCATTCATGTCCGCATAACGCTGTTTCTTATTGGCCAATCTCACACATATACACACAGGCAGAGAGAAGCGTGCATGCATGACGCGGTCCGATCACCCGCCCCCGCCCCCCCCATTGGGTCGCAAAACAAACTTCAATATCAGAGCTCTCTGTCCTCAGACTGTCCTGACCGTCCCTGAACATCACACAGGGACAACATGGAGCTTTCTTATGTGATTGGTTACTGAGTTTCATATCAATGTTTACAACAGGCTTATCTGTCAGGGCTTTGTTATGTTGTCATGATAATTAATATGCAACAAGCCTGTAAAAAAAACCTTCCAGAAAAGACCAACCAATGTTTAATGAATCAAATATTGTGTTGGTCATAATATAGAATAGGTATTGTTTCTGTCTGTTGAATAAGGAAAATAATCGCATATTAAATCGCAATATTGGCCCAAAAAATCGCAATTAGATTAATTTCCCAAATCGTTTAGCCCAAGTCTAGGAGCCTCCCTGGAGAGCCCAGATGTGAATCCAGCTGTGTGTTGTGTTGCAGCTGTGTCCAGTGACAGCCAGGTGTCAGCCATGAAGACTCTGGTGGAGTCGCTGCCGGAGGAAAACTACGCTTCTCTGAGATACCTCATCACATTCCTGGCTCAGGTACAGAACCGCCACCCAGAGCCTGCCAGTGTGTGTCAGTGTGTGTGTGTGTATTACCACTAACACTGTGTGTGTTGTGTAGGTGTCGGCCAACAGCGAGGTGAACAAGATGACCAACAGTAACCTGGCCGTGGTGTTCGGTCCCAACCTTCTATGGGGGCGGGACAACGCCATGTCCCTCAGCGCCATCGGGCCAATCAACAACTTCACCAGGACCCTGCTGGATCAGCAGCACCTGGTCTTCACCTAAGCCCCGCCCCCAGCAGTGACACCACCACTGTGACCCCTCCCCCTCCCTCCTCCTCCTCCCCCTTCCTCCTATCATTCAGCATTTAGTCTTCATCAGGTACTTCTACCTACAGCACTTAGTCCCTAGTCCACCCCATCCAGCGGACCAATCGCATTTCATCTAGCCTCCGTCATCCGCGTTCTGATTGGCCTGGATTACTGTCAACGTCTGACCGGTTCATATGTTGAGTGCAGGCAAATAAATTTCAGGCGAATCGTGGATCTGATCGATGGAGGCGGGGCCAAAGCCTGACTGGAAAGTCATGTGATTGTGTTGTTTTTATTTTCCGTAGCATCCAAGAGCTGCACACCAAGTTCTAGTCGCGCACCAGGAGTCACGAGGAGTCCAAGTTGTTTTTCTCTCCGCTGGTGTTTGATGTAATGATCAAACTCCAACACATCCTTCGTATCGCAGCGTAACAGGGTCTTTAATTAGTTAATAACGCAGGTTTCCAGTTTAAAACCTGACTCTAAGGTGATCAGGTCTGGGATCAGTTCTTGAGGACAAACAGCCTGAGGTTCTGGGTGCTGGTTGCACAAATCCGCCTAATGGCAAATTTAAGGTCATTTTGCGGAATAATGTAAAGTTTTTTTGTTTGTTTGTTTTAATCTTAAAGGGATACGCCAACTTTTTTTTTTGTGTCTGGACCAGCAGATAGACACCACCGTTTCGACTGTGCGTGCAGTAACAAGGGAGATAGAGCCGTTATCGCCCGTAATTAGCTTAGTAAAAAAAGTTGGCGTATCCCTTTAAGGACATTTGGAAACGTCTTAAAAATGACAGGAAGTTGCGTTGAAACCTTAAAGAGAAGACTTACTGTAAGGTTCTTTGTGCTGCAGTGTTTATTCTGACTGACTGTGCAACTGACCCCAGGTCTCAGCTGTTTTGGACAATCAGTTCGATGCTGTAATTCATTCTTATCGCGTTTATAAAATAACAGTGTTTCCCCCCTCTGTCACATGACTGACTCTGTTGTCGCCACGGTGACATTCTGTTTTTAATGGTACGGGACAGTAGCACAGGCGTATTTCAGCGTCCTCCATGTCGCCACTTCGCTAATTCATCCCCCATTTTTCACAGTAAAAGTCTTCCGGTCCTTCCTGTGTTGGAACGCTTTAATGTGAAATTTCGGTTCTTGTTTATTACAGGAAGTAATATAGTGAATTAGAAGGGAAAAAAGGAGGATTCTGGGTAATGCAGTTCCTGATTACATTTTCAAGCTTTATGTTTTATTGTTTTCCAAAGCCTTAAGTTGAACGTCCTCATCTCAGCCGCAGAGTCAGCTCATCCAAAGCTTCACTTCCTGTGTCAAAATAAAAGCCTCCTCCTGTTATATAATAACTCAAGAGTTCTTTAATTTCATCAGTGGCCAAATTCCAAATGTCGGTAGTTGAAACATAGTGAAGTAATGTAAGTAGAAAAAAAACACCAAAACACACAAAACCAAAAAAAAAAAAAGATAAAAAAAAAATCAATTTCAGATGTTTACCTGTCGTGACTCCCACTCATGTCAATGCCCTGCTAATTGACATGCTATTAGTGTGTATATGGGTGTGTATGTGCGTGTGTGTGTGTAAATGTGGACTCAGCATGTTTGAACTGCAGGGGTTAAAATATATAGGTAAAAGATTTTAAACTAGGGCTCTGTGTGTGTGTATAGGGGTGAGAGTGTGTTATTGTTGCTGTTGTCAGGGTTGACAACCCATTTAAAATAAAATTGATGAAATAAAGTTTTTTAGACGACAGCAAACATGTGTGCGTGCGTGTATGTGTGTGCATGCCCGTGCCTTATCTGTTTCCCCTAAGTGGTCATGTGATTAGCCATCAAAGTGCCAGTGTGCCCGTTTCTGCCATAGATTAAAAAGAAAACGAGTTGCGTTCAATGGAGCTGCACGTTTGTTAACAGTTTGAAGGCGTTGAACGCAGCTCAGCTGTAATGGACAATCACAGGCTTAAATGAATATGAACTACCACATGTGAAGAGGATTAAAGCTGCATTTCTATTCAAAACACTTCAAATTAATTCACATCCAATCGTCACTCATGTTCTTTCATTCATAAATCTTGGTTTTCTCCTGGTATGGTATTTTATTTTGAAGTTTCTCATGTTCAGTATCAAGTTAACACACTAATTAATATCATTCATTATCGTTTCGCAGCTTTTCAATAATCTGACTCCAGGTCAGATTCTGTTTCTCCTTAACTCTGCTGATCGATTACAGCCCTGTCTAATCTATGGATCTTTGTACTGTAACTGTTGTCATGGTGACAGTGAAGAATATTTCCGTGCGAGAAAATCACGTGATTTTCCAGCTGATTTATTGATAGTTATTGATCTTAATTTCTTAACTCTGATGTTGGTTTTGTTTTTTTCATCCTTTTACTTTTGATATGTTGTGGATATTAGTCTCATATATGTCTGATATACTGGTGATATACTGTAATATTAATGTGTGCAAACAATAAATAACTGGTGAATGAAAGGCAATGGTTTATTTTTTTATCTGTATTTGTATTTATTTATTTGCACCATAATAAAAGACAATTACAAAAAACAGAAATCAAACAAGAATAGATGCGGGAGAGGTTGAAAAACCGTACATGGGCTTATTATAATATATAAAACATGTCAACATTTTTCTCAGAAAATGTATTTCTAATCGAGCTACAGTATTGACATGAAATTTTCACCAGTTTAAGTTAAAGTTATGTGTAATAAAGTGAAATGACACAGGGAATAAGTATTGAACACATGAAGGTCAAAAAGGTTTGGAAAGCCAAGAAAGCAGCATTTTGCAGCTTGGGTAAATGAGTCAGTCTATATTAGTATGTATCATCATGTAATTAAAATTCAGACTTTTACTAACTGCATCAGGAAATTTTATTCACTCTTGTCCATGCATTTTTGTGTAGTACTATTCTATTGTATGTAAAGTACAACATAAAGTTAACCCACTACCGTATTAAAGGGATTAGATGCAACTGCAACAATTCAGTTTTGTAAAACCTCATCTACTTATTAAAAGACTGTTGAGAGGTTTACACTACTTACTACTACTGATGCAGTGAAGCTACAGCTGGGTGGAATCAGGATTATGATAAATATAATAAGAGATAAGTATGCTATTTATATAATTAATATATATAACATACATTATATATATAATTTATAATATATACACACATATATACATTCAAACATTTACTTGAGTAAGAGTAAGAAAGTACTTGGTGAAAAAGTTACTCAAGTACTGATTTGTTTGTTTAATGGTCAGCACAAATGTACTGTAGGCATAATCAAGTACACAAAAATATAAAATAGCAATGAAAAATTTAGATATTGTCAAAGAACATTTAACAACTCAGACAATAAAGTTTTTTTTTGTTTGTTTGTTTTTACAAAGTAACATAAATTAAGCCACAATAATTTCAGAGAGCCTCTGGAAGTACCTCCATCAAAACAAAAACAGATTGGGCATTGGATCAATAAGTAGCGAGCAGCAAGCGAATGCAGCTCAATGTAACAGAGTAAAAGTACCGCTTCTTCTTCACAAATGTACTCAAGTAAAAGTAACAAGTATGCTGAATTGAAACTACTTGAAGTACAATACCGGTATATCCAAAAAGTTACTCAAGTAAATATAACAGAGTAAATGTAAGGTGTTAAAAATTTGACCCTCTTTCTGTACCTTTAAAAAACAGATGGAGTGCTACAATAAAACACTATCTACCTCTTGCAGCAGAAAAGCTGTGAAAATGTTGAATATGTG
The DNA here is from genome assembly GCA_030347415.2 of Decapterus maruadsi. NCBI lineage: Eukaryota > Metazoa > Chordata > Actinopteri > Carangiformes > Carangidae > Decapterus > Decapterus maruadsi. Next base: position 41,528,346 of record CM064886.1, read on the forward strand.
CTCAATAAATACACAATAAAAGCCCTGATCCACCATATTTACCATTAAAATCCACAAAACTCTCAAGAAAACAGTTTTTAATCAACACCAGCACTCATACATTGGCTCAGTGATCCAGTCCTGTCACAGTGCAACAATAATTTAATCTGATAAAAGTTGAACTGAAAGAGGGAGAAATAAAAACTCAAGTCATATAAAGATCCTATCTTATCTACATTAAACATCCATTCACAGCTTTACAAACAAGGTTAAAAGGACAAAGCGATGCAGTCAAATCAGTTCTTCCAGCTGTAGCTGTAGCTGCTCATGTTGAGGTGAGTCAGCGCGCTCTTCCCCAGGCCGGACGGCTGCTGCAACTGCAGGACGGAGGCCGGCTGGAGACCACAGCTGGACAGGTCGGCCGTGGGAGGAGACACCTGAGGTTTGGAGTTGGATGTGTTCATGACGGCAGTCGGGCTGTGTGTGTACAGAGTGGCCGAGAAGTTTCCTTTCTGAGCCCGACGGAGGAGGGTGGTGACGGCGTGGAGAGAGGAGGGGAGGATCGGTCCTGGAGAAAAGACCACACACAAAACAAACATGTGGTCACCCTGGCAACAACATTAAAGCTGCACAGCTGGATGAGTTTGATGGCCAAAACAACTTCTTGTGCTCCAACATGACGTTTTTTTAATCTTAGGTTAACTGGGTAATAATTCCTAACCGATTAGCAGATACTACATCCATAATATCCACATTTATAATAAAGGTGACACAACTTGTTAAAATCTTGACCTATACAACTTCTACGTGCTCCATCTCAAATTCAAGGTCTCAGCGTTCCCACCGTAAATGTTATTGACTCTTGATTATTGTGTTTTGTTTGATGGACAAACACAAAACCAGATGGAAAACTGTCAGTAAGTGGTACGTTCAATAGCACGACGGAGTATTAAGGCCACTTCAGGGCTAAAAATCACTAACTTCGATAATAAAGTCGTAAATTTACGACTTTATTCTCATGAATGTATGACCTTATCCTCGTAAATTTAGTCTGTTTTTTTTTCTCAATGTGGCACTAATACTCCATCGTACAATAACGTATTTGTCAGAAATAAAATAAGTATTTAGCCGAAACTTAAGAAATTCTTTTGTGTTTTTTTCTTTAACAAATTTTTATGATTGAATTAAAGTTCCTGTATTTTCTTCTGTATGTTTTCTTTTAACATATTCTTATTTTGAACAATTATTAAAATTATTACTTTTGAAGGGTGAAGAACTATATGCAGAAATGTTTTTTTTGAATGTGAAAACTTTAACTACAGAGGATTCCAAGCGCTCCATTGAAGGAAATAACTCCTGTGACAATAAGTACATATAACTAATGGCGTCTCTATAAAGCAATAAGACAAGCTGTTCAGATGTAGAATTAGAGGAGCTGCTGTACCTGTGATCTCCAGACTGCTGATGTTGTGAAACACAGAACCAACCTGGCTCTTCACGTTCACGCTGCGAGCCTGAAACACAAACACTGTCAGACACAACAACAACAACAACAACAGGTGTGTACAAGTGTGTGTTTGTGCGTATAATACCTTCAGTGAGTTCATGGTGGCCCCTCTGAAGGCGACAGGAGCCAGCAGCGTGGGGGGCAGCCCGGCCTGGGACCCTGCTGCCGCCACCAGGCTCTTACAGTTGATGAGGAAGTTGATGAGGGTGAAGGTGTGGGAACCCTCCACGCACACCACCGACTCTGGTTTATGGTCCAGACTCACAGCGTGGCCCTCCTTACGCCTGGAGACCAGGTCAAGGAACTGCAACCGGAGTTTGGTGATGCTGCATTTAATGACAGTGGGAGTAAAGAGAACTGGAGCAGAAAGGATACAGTTGTATACTGATGCTGTCCGGCTTCTTGATCTTGTCCTGGACTCCCATCTCCTTCAGCCAGGAGAAGCCGTTATCATCATCATCATCTTCATCATCATGGTTGCATGCCTCCTCTTCCTCAGCTGCCTGACAGCCCACACCTGCTTTCAGCTCAGAACACCTGTAGCGACAAACCATTAAATCCAGTTAACTAAATCCTGATGATCTGTTAATCTGGGCTCGTGCTGCGTTCAGGGGAGCTACGGAAAACACACTCACTCCTCAGCAGCTTTTGCTTTGTGTTCCTCCTCGTCTCCTCCCTGGTGGTGCAGACTCTGTTCGTCCTTGTTCTTCTTCTCCTCCTCCACTAGAGGGAGACTGAACTCTATACCTGCACACGTCAACAGGTCAATATCTCAGTTATAATTATATATATAGGTTGTCCACATTACTTTTCTTAAAAATATTAAAATCATTCTGATACTTGTGTCGCCAGGTGAAAATTGCTCGTGGTTTAGAGAAAAACATTGATGCGTTTAAGGACTTGGCTCCTCACCCTCAGCCTTCATGGCCTCTCTGAGGCCGCGGGTCGTCGGGGAGATCAGGGCCGTGATGTTGCTGCTCCCGCCGAGACCAGCTGCCCTGAACAACACAGTGAACTGACACAAGAAGAAAAATTATTTGGATTTTTTTTTTAATTCAGTAAAAAAAACAACCAGATATATTGTTGCTGTCAGAATAAAAACAAAAAACGGAAACAATTGTTGTTGTTTTTTTTGCAGTTTTATGCAGCGAAAACTGAAAACAGCTACCTGGTAAGAGCAGAGGTAGAAGTAAGGACAGAGTCTAGTCTTCAGGAGACTGTAGAGAGACGACAGACTGACCGACCTGTGGACGACATGAAGACAATCACTGTAAAACATTGGTTGAATGTTAATTATTAACACATTAAAGGTGTACAGAAATGCCGTTTGTCTCAGCCGAGTTGTCACGAGCACCAACACGACTTTACCCGAGTAAGGTAAATGGATTTGATTGGTCGTTATCAAGCGGGCGGGAGATTCAAAGCTTAGGGCGAGTCCGAGCTCCGTGTGTGTGTGCGTGTCTCAGACGTTTGAATTACGGATGACAGATCCAATATCAGTGGCTTTTGAATCGTGTACAGGCTGACGTATAATCCGTGCGCCTACATTGTCCAATGCGGAAAAAAAAAACACTTTCATCCCGGATTTACTCAAAAATAGAATTTTGCACAAAGTTTGGCCTACATCGTCTGATAGATGAGTTTTTACACTAATTTTATGACCCAGAGTGGGTTCAAATTCAGTTTTCTTTTCTGTACACCTTTAAGTTACAATAATTCACTCCTACTGTTTTGTGGCTTCTTTTAATAACCTCCAACTTACTTTTCCTGATGTTTTTCCAAGATATTTAGGCAGGTTTCACTTTGGTAGAACGGAATAGTTCATTAAAAAATAAAATTCAGTCATACTGACTCCCTCTCACGCTGATGAATACTCTGGAGTAGTTTTTTATTCCTCAAAGGTCATGTGGAGACCCAGGAGGCCGGTTCCTAGTATTCACAACTTTATATGAGAGTAATAGGGCACAAAAACTTAGAGACTACTCTCTCTCCTCCAGTGTGGTTGGTTAGGACTCACCATTCACTCATTAGGCTCTGCTGCAGCAGTGCATCCTGGGCCCAGGGGGTGCACTTCCCCGTGAAGCTCCTCTCCGCGTTGATGCGGGGGAAGAGGGAGAGCCAGGGCAGGGAGGGGTGCTGCCAGTACACCAGACTCTGCTGGAAGGAGCAGCGCAGCGCAGAGCACGACCTGGGATCCTGCAGACCGGATCACACTTAGTGACGTCTCCTCAACACTATACACTAATATAAAACACACAGATGCTACAGTACCTGCAGGTCCTGAGGGAGGGGCTTGAACTGAGCCCTGCAGTGCTGGCTCACACCCAGAGCCTCCTCCTGGGCTTTGGGCTGCTCGGCCCAGGACAGAGGCAGAGGGGAGGTGAAGAGGAGGCGGGTCTTCAGGCTCCAGTCTGCTGGGTACTCCAGGACCACAGAGGGAGCGACGGAAGCAGAGGAGACGGATGGAGGACTCTGGAGAGACGAGAGTATGAACACCTGAACATGTACAAGCAGAAAATACACAGAGACTAGAATAAAAAGGACAGAGACAAACCTTCAGCAGTGGAGCTCTAACACCGTCCTCCTCTTCCTCTTCCAACAGGGAGTCATCCTCAGAGAAGGCCAGGCTCCTCTACAGCAGAGGACAGAGGACAAACACTCATCACTACGTGTCAGCTGCTCAAAAGCTTTACCATACACTACTGGAAATACACAAACACAACACGTTCTATGCTGTCAAAAACAAACAATCTAATGAGTGCTGTCATTTAGCCAGATAACGTTTAGCAAACTATGTAATATGATCAAGAACCTATCATATCTCATGTGTATCATAGTTAGAGCTAAGATGATTGTTGTTGTTGTTGTTGTTGTTGTTAGTACCGACCCTGCTGGAGATCTCGCGGTGTTGCTGTTTCTCTGCCTCGGTCAAACTTGCGCTGAAAGATAAAACTCCCTCCCGGTCTCTCTTTGTTGACATGTCCCCCTCTCCGTCCGTCTCCTTCGGTCTCTTTAATTGACAACTGTCGCTACCCTCCGTGTTATCATCGTCCTTGTGAATCACAAACTTCCTCTTGGGGCTGCGAGTGTTTTCAATGTTTGCAAACGGGTTTCTCCGTTTTATTCCTCCTCCTCCTCCGGCGCTGCTCTGCCGGTTGAACAGCGGCCCCGGGGAGAAAGGCCGAACCCCCGCCGGAGACGAGTCCTGTCCGCTCGGGCTGGAGAACACACCGGCTTCGCTTCGGGCTCTTTTCCGCCGCAGTCGCATGATTTCCGCCGGTCGCTTGAAGCTGGGTGAGTATCCTTTCTCCTGAGACATCTCGCAGACTGGACGGACCGACTAACGGCTCAACACAGGTCACAACTTCCACAACTTCGGAGGAAACTGAACTGGCCGTTGTTTCTCTGGTTTGCGCCTTTCGAACCAAACAAATTAGGCGCGTTGCGTAGCGTAGCGTGATGACGTAGGAGTTGGACGTGTTGCGTTTATGACCAGGGGAAAATTGAGCATCTTCTACTTCGTCGAAAACGGTCCGTCTGTTACGCTACCTCGCACGACGCAGGAGCCGCAAAGTTCAAGGGGCATAAGTTAGAAACAGTATAATTTATTGTCAGGAATGTTTCAAGTGACGAGAAATGTGGTCATTTCTTATATATTCACATTATAGTATTTTAATCCATAAATATTCCAAGGGGAGGCCGGGCAAAATGAGGAACCGCCTTCTTGATTCTGTGTCTGTATGTAAACCACATCCATATGAACACAGATGATTTTTTTTTAAATTTAAAGTGTTGTTTGTTTTTTGGTGTCATCATCGTCATCATCATCATCATCATCATCATCATCATCATCATCATCATCATCATCATCATCATCCTCTCCCCTTATGTCAAAGTGATTAATAGGACATTATGTAAATTCTGGCTGCCTGTTAATTTGTCATTACTTTGGGTCATCAATCACACCTGAAGCTCAGCCAAGGAAATCAATTCTTGTCTGTGCTGGTTGGCTGCAGAGAGAAAACTGGGAGCTTTAGCAACAGAACAGTGATTCACGGATGGTAAATGACTGCTAATGACTTTGATTGAAATGTTTTTGGATCTACATAATAGACTCCATGAATTTATTCCAGGGAATCAATAGGCTTTTTATTGGTGCTGCTTAAATGTTGTTTAATCAAATTTGTTACAGTGTGAAACTGTTTCAACAAACATGTAAAGTCAAACATATGTATCATTTATCAGCTTTTTATCTTAGCCTACCTTGTAAAATGATTTACAGTAAACCTTCAGTTTTAAAGAATACATTGGGATGTCATGATAAAATTTGACCGCTAGATGGCAGCGTTGCCTAAGTCCACACAACCACACTACAAGTCTTTACATAGACTCTGACTCTGAACTCATCTCTTGCACAAAGCACTTTAGTTCTTAAACCAGACTGTGGTGTAATGAATATATGAAAATAAGACTTTCATTGTATACTTTTTCAAAGGAAAAAACGTGGCCTACTAAGGAACTGCTGCCCTCTGTTTACCTGAGGAGAAACCAATTGCTTGGCCTCAGCTGTCAAAGCTGTGATATCATATCAACCTATATTTTGGATTAAATTTGGATTTTCTTGATATTCACTCATCCAAAAACCAAACCAAACACTTCTTCATTGGCCATGAATCCTGAATTTATCAGAGCCGAAGCTGGAGAAGATGTAGGTTACACTATTTTTTACATCAAGGACCCCTAAATTGACACATATTAGACCATGGACCCTCATTGGACAAAATTTTGAAGCAAACACCAGAAATACACAAATATTTGCTCTGAGACTGAATAAAGTTTTGTAGCCTACATTCAAATTAGGGCCAATGGTTTGAACGTTTGGAAATATTACAGAGAAATTTCTGGAAAAAAGAGGTAAAATCTTCTTGAAAAAAGCCACATGAGACGAGCAGTAACCACAGGACAGTCGCATTTTCTTCACAAGGGTATTTATATAAATCACAACCAAATGTGCACTATCAACAATTTCAAAATAAAAGTTGTTTGTATGTATGTACGCATGCGTGTGTGTGTGTGTGTGTGTGAGAGAGAGAGAGAGAGAGAGAGCGGAAGGAGTGGTGATAACATGATCAAATCCAGATGTTATTTACAGCAATGGCAGTGAATCATGGGTGAATGTAGCACTTACACACTCACACACACACACACGCACGCACAACATGCTACCATAAAAGGTATTGTAGGAATAAGTTAACCCATCACTCTTCATACTGTGATGATTTCTCAGTGCAGTGAGGAAATGAATAAATCATCCGAGTCATATTGAAGCCTTTGAGATCCGATTCAAACCTTGTTAGAATCCAGTCTAAACATGGATTCTAACCCTCTTATTATTCAATCCACAGATATCTCTGTGAGGATGGTGATTTTATTTTGAAGGGTGAGGATGAGGTGTGAAGAGTCAGAGGTCAAAGTTTGTTTTTTTTGCTTCAGGGGGTCGTAACAACCGGCCAACGAGTGATGTGATCATGTTTCCTTGACGAGCAATGGGGGTGCGGAGCTAAGAGGGAGGACCAGGCCACCTGTCAATCAAATCAATCTATTCACAATAACAACAACGACAACATTAATTAGGAAAATGTCCGTTCAAAGCAGAACCGAGCGTCCAGTGCTGCTGCATGCACCTGTCAGTGTCAGCTTCTTCACTTCCAGCGAGCCCATTGGCCGGTGCACCTGTCAGTCATTCTGTGTCTGCTTCTCCTTGGAGCTCTTATCCAGCGCCTGGTCACATGATGACGTATATAAAAGTTTTTAAACGGGCACACAACTTTTCAGGTACATTAGAGAGCTCTGTGTGTAATTATATGTTCTAATTTATGAAATTATTTCACCTTTAATATTCATTGTTACATTTATTCAACTTTATTTTGTATTTTATGGCCTTGTATTTCCAATTTTTTAGGTGTCCTCGAACCTAAAATAAAATGCAGACGCAACTGACAAATATTTAGGCTATAGACGGACAAGCAACAACTTAATTAATCATCATTTCATTTATTTTATTTTGAAAATCGACCGAATTCTCTCGCCTTTTCTGTGCCCGATTTCCTGTCTGCTATGATCTGGTCTGGTCCAGCCTGACAAACGGCGCTCTCGAATTGTTTTAAACTTGTGTGTTTGATGATGTTGAGTGTTTGTCATCATGTGACCAGAAGCTTGTTCAGTCCTCTCCTGTTTGGCTAGCTTGCTAGCTTAGCTCAGTACGGTCTCCACACCGCTTCGGCTGCGGCCATGTTTGTCGGCGAGCTGCTGTGGCTCGACTCCACCTCTACGCCCACTCCTTCGTTCTGGTTGGGCAGGGAGGGGTGTAGGAGGGACGACCCCGTGGAGGCATTAGTGCATGGCGGCAGGATCCTGGGAGGGGAATGCGAGTCTCCGCCTCCTCCTCCTCCGGCCCCCGCCATCATGGAGAACTGGTACGACCCGGCGGCGGTGGAGTAGTACAGGTGGTACGGCGAGGAGGTGGACTGGAAGGGCCCGTTCTGAGCCTGGTGGGGGGTGTTCGCCGGGTAGGGCGGAGGCAGGTAGGTGTGGTACCGCCCCGTCGGAGTGGTCGCCATGGCCGTCGCCATGGTGATGCCGAGAGCGCCGTTGGAGACGGGGTTGTGGGAGTGGGTGTAGGTGAAGGCGGCCGCTGTAGGGGGGTAGTGCACCCGGGGGTCTGGGAGGGAAGTGAAAGATCGTTCTAAGGTCATCCTAGGGTCGCCGAACGCTGTGAGGTCAGGACCTGAGAGGTCAAAGGTCAGATGTTACGATCAATGCATCTACACACTTCAGTGCTGTGTGTGTGTGTGTGTGTGTGGACACTAACGTACCTGTGAGTCTCGAGGACAAGTCACTGAGTGACGAGCGGCCAGGTGAAAGGGGATTGGCCGAGTGGACGGTGGGCGTGGTTATTTGGCCAAGGTAGGGATACGATTGGTCGTAGGACCAAGATGGAGATGACTGCATCTGTCTGGAATCTGAGTGAGACACAGAGAGATTGTTTCATTACCAACACCTTCAGAGAGTTACTGTACACATTATCATGGGATGACATCACTATGATGTCATCAGTAGTTGTATGAGCCATATTAGACATTATGTTTCTTCACAGGCCAGTTCAACATCATGTGACTGAAGCTACAGGAAAGGATCAGGAAGTAAACCTTGAGTTTAGAATATTCTATAACAGAAGAGTAGATACGAAATGAGCGAGTGAGGACAGAGAAAGGATAGACAAAAGAAAAGAGAAGAGGTGTCGAATGGCTTCCTGTCGCTATTCTCACTTTGCGAGTGATGAGAAAAAGAAGAGTAAGCAGGAAGGGCTGGCTGCCTCGGCGACGAGGTCTGCACCAGCCCGATGATCAAAGCCTGCCAGACCTTCATGTAAATCTCAGAGGAGGAACAATTACTCATTGTTACGTTTCACTGGAAGCCAAACACGATGTTACAGATCTCTGGACGTATTGTCATCACTTATCTGTATGGAATGTCATAATCATTATAATTATTTTTTATAAATACTGTTTTTGAGCCTTTATTTATCATTTAGTGTTCTTTGTCCTTTTTTTTGTTGATATTTGCTGCTGTTGCAATGCTGGAAAATTTCCCATCGTGGGAAATATCTTAATTTAACTTAACTTATCTGAAGTTAACTATCCTAACTTCACTGATAGTCAGCTTTTAAATGTATTTAAGGGATTTACTGATGTGGATGAATCGCCAAAGTACCAAATTCTTAGCTTCTTAACATAATGTCATGTATAATCATTAATAATAATAATTAATATTGTTAATTATAATATTTAATATTGTCTTTTTTTCCTCTAAAAAACTAGTGCAGAAATGTTCAGATATTTCATTTTTGGCCTTCTTGAGTCTTTTCTATTTGACCTTTTACCTTCTTTAAGCAATGTGTTTTAATTTCAAAAGTTTAAGTTTGATGCAGCCCTTGCAATGTTTATTTATTTTTATTTTTTTACATTGGCAGGTTAAAAGCTGCTAATTCCAATGTTTGTTATATATAGAAATTGCTAAAATTACATAACAACTGTTGTCTTCTATCCAGTGTAGCCATTGTCTCTAATATCAGTGAGTAGGCTATAGCCTGTCATACTTGAACATATGTCAAAACTATTTGGAAGTTTTAAACATCAGTATGAGAAAGTCTGTTTTCTGAGATCTGAAGTTTTTTTTATTTTTCTTTACAGCTAAACCGTTTTGGTTTGAAATGTTTTTTCTCATGGTAGCACTTCCTGCCAGCTGACTCTCGTTTCCTCCTGAAGGCCGGACCTGCTTCCTCACTCGCAGACACACATGCAAATGCGCACATCACGAAAAAAAAAGAAAAGAAGAAAAGCTGAAGTGTAACGACTGTGTGTGTGTGTGTGTGTGTGTGTGTGCATGCGTGCGTAAAACGAATCGGAACGTCACTGCTGAAGAGGAACAGATACCGCACTTTGGTGCCACATCCACGGTAACGACAGGTGCGCGCACATGCACGCAAACACGCGGCGTGCGCATGGACACGTGTTGTATGTGCGTATACACACACACACACACAGACCACAATAGGTCTCACTAAAACCACAAGGAGGAACATGCAGGGTTGATGTGAACTGAACGCACAAGTTTGGGACACACACACACACACACACACACAGTCTCAAACTGACAAACCTTTAACTGCTCATTAAATAAAACTCAAAACAGAAGCAGCTGAATATTTCCAACCCAGACATCATTAAAATGACGAGTCCAGCAGCGTCTGGTGCTTCTACATCTGCAGTACAGTCATAGCAGAGAACACCAGCAACCGTTATTTCCTTTATAAAACACACCTGATGCTCCTGGGGTGGAGGGGGGGGGGGTGTCTGTCTGTGTTTGCTGTATCTGCACTGAAGGAGCACACACTGCCTCCTGAGACCAGAACCTGGCTCTAAAAGTGAGTCAGACTCTGTTTTACAGCCAGGGCCGTTGCTAGGAATTCTGGGGCCCCTGAAAGAATACTAAAGTGGCCCCCTGACTTTTACACTTACAGTATTTTCTTAGACTAGGGGTGCACTCACACTAGGCAATCATACCGTGCCCAAGCACGTTTGCTCCCTAAAGTCCAGATTCTATTGCAAGTGTGAGTGCAAGTGTTCCGTGCCTGAGCACGGCTCACTTCCCTGGCTCGGCACAGTTGGGAGAGGTGTGCTTGGGCACGGTACACTTGGCCAGGAATGCCCACACGTAATGCGCTGCGGGCTCGTTATCCACCACGTGTCTGCAACTGCGTGTAAACAACAGTCAATTAACGATTACGTCGCGCCATAAACATCGCTTGTTGACGGGGGCGCATGACGTCTGTCCGACTACCCATTTCTCCGACCATATATTTCTTTATTTTTGCGTCCATTAGTCCGACCTCCCATTTCTCCGACTTAAGTAGCCCTAACCCTTAACCTTACCCTAAACCTAACCTTAACGCTGTAGAATGGGTAGTCGGAGAAACCGCAGTGTCCGCTTTGTTGGTATATCAATGTGATGACATCTGTGTGAATGGTGCTGTTAAGCGGGGGACTAGGGGAATTTGGGCTTCAGCACGGCACGGAACAACTCCCAGTTTTTACTTAGCCTACTTTGTTTTGATGCTAAGCATGATCGTTGACAGTTTTGTGGATGCTGCTGAGGAATGTGCTGTTAGGCTAAATGTTACGTTATCCCAGTGAATGAAACATATTAGCCTAGCCTAGCCTAGCCTAGCTTCCCAAACCTCTCATCAGGTGTATTTTAGAAAGAAAGCGAGCTGCTAACAACTGCTGCTAGCATTCCTCAGAAACCTGTGGGTTGACTTTGGACCGTTTTCTCACCAGCAGTTATCTGAGTGTGCGTAGGGCCAGAGAACGTGGCGGAGTTGAGCGCCGCGGACTGGCGGGTGTTGGCTGAGGTTTGATGGTGATGATGGTGGTGGTGGGGGGGCGTCACCCTCATGGAGCTGCGTCTCAGCTGCTCCAGCTCCGTTAGCCGCTCCGAGAACGCCAGGGACCCGGGTTTGACCTCGTCCATCTTCTGCCGGTGACCTGGAGACAGAGGAGAGACGATTATGTCACGGATTGTTCATCGTTGTAATCTGATTACATCACCCTGGGATTACAGCTGCAGTTACAGCCCCACACACCGTCCATTCGGGAATCTGCAAAGTGTGTTTATGTGCGCGTGTGTGGTGATCTGTCACGCTGTCTGTGCCGTTGGCTGCACTTCAAAGCACAAAGGCTGAGCTCCAGTTACAGGCACTTCCTCCCAATGGGGGAAGTGCGCTTGAGTGTGTATTTATACTGTGTGTGTGTGTATGTGTGTGTGGGCGAGTTAGAGACGAGTGATAGTTATTCACAGCTGAATGGAGCTGGCAGGAGTCGTCCTCTCTCGCTGTCGCCTCGTGTCTCTCCCGACCGGCGACCCCTCGCTTCACTTTCATTTCACTTTCCCCTCACTTCACCTCCATATCGCAGACGTGAACGAGCGTTATCCCTCTGACACATTAGTGTTTATGAGCCTGCTTCTATGTGATTTCATCTGCCATTAGAAATCCCCATGTTTCAACACGCTGAGTGGGAGAGGAAGTCGGAGTTGCATCAGGTTCCTTATTGACTCACTCAGCTGAGACTGTTTGAAAGGATCACAGATGTGTCCTCAGTGACTCTATTAGCTTAAACTGCAGGAGATCATATAAACCCAGGACAACTCAGCAAGCTGGTAAACTTACTGGAGAAGGAATAAGAAATATGTGCTTACATTTCACATTGTGAGTTTAGCACTAAGTATAGCAACAATACTGATCCAGATGAAGAGATAAACTTGTATTTTTTTAAAGGGATAGTTCAACATTTTTGCAAATTGGCCCATTGCCATAACCCCTATAGTCATAGCAGTATGTTCATTACCTTTAACTGTCGGTGCAAGATATTTTTAGAATGGTGGAGCAGAGCCGTGAGCTGCTCAGAGCTACGCTATGGAGGCTCATGGGATTTCTTGGTTTCCCTCATCAAACTCATCAAATAGTTGTTGTTTTAGAGGTAAATACAGAGACTGATGATGAAAAACTGTCCCTGAAGGCAACGTGCATCAGCGGTTTTGCATGAATTTCCCTCTAAAACAACTCTGTGTGGTAACGTTGTGTTACTATCTCATTGCGTGGTGAATGTGCAGGTCACAACTTGTCCACCAGAGCGTTGTGGAGTTGTTGGATTGTGTATTTGATGAGTTTAACGAAACCTACTCCTAAGAATATAGCGATGCCAAAATGTTGAACTATCCCTTTAAACTCCAATTACTTTTTAAATGCAATGGCCTTTAGCACTGGCATCAGCTAAGAGAACGTCTCATCTTCCACTAGCATCATTCAGAAAGGAGCTGTGACTATTAGAGCTCAGTGATTTTGACTTGGACGCCACCTATTGCATGATGAGGACATGAGAGTGTGTTTTTCTGTTTGTCGGTGAAACTTACGCCGCGGTTCTCTAGGACCATCCACTGTGATTTTAATGGCTCGTTGGTATGTAGCCACCTGAGGGGGGTTGGTGAACACTGTGATGGTCAGGGTGAAACTTTTCCCTGAAAGAAAAAAGATACAAGAAGGAAAAAAATGATATTACCATCCTTTTGTAAACATTATTTGGAGCCCAAATGTCCACCTTAAGGACATCAAACCATCACATTACACACTGACAACATGCTAATTAGCCCGGAACACGCTTTTTTGCTAATAAATTGACACAGTTGAAGAGACATTTGCATAGTTAACTCAACAGGTCAATAGGTCAGAGTTGAGCATGACACAAAACATGCTTAAACTAGCATTAAATGCTAATTTTAACTGCCAGTGTGACTGAACCACTTGCACCATGTTTTAACTCTTCTATAGCAATTTCTGTTGCTATAGTTACAGGCAATCTAAATCAATCTTAGTTTCTACTTTCTGATTTCTAAAACAGACCATAGACCACAGCTATGTACACTTTTAACGGGACGCCTGCCTGCCAATCAGAAGAGGAGGCTTGTATGTTATTTATACAGAGTGGATATAAAATACATGTTCACCATAGCAAGTGTTGGTATTTCACATTTATAGCACTTTGTGTGTGCGTGTGTGTGTGGGGGGCGAGGGAAAGGGGGGCACTCACTCAACACTTTGCCTGCTGTAAAGGCACACACACACACACACACACATGTGCAAACCACCTCTGTTGCTACCACACGCAGACAACCTGATGCCACACACACGCACCACAGACTATTTGTAGGCAACACCAGGTGTTACTCTCACTTCTTCCTTGCTCTGCTGGTCTCTTAACATTTAGTCAAACGCACATGTGAAGAATGAGTTTTTGGTTGACCAATAAATGATTCCACTTTATGCTGTAGGTTTGTGATGGGAAAAATCATCCGTGGTTACGCCACAAGCTGATGTTGCTGTGCATCGGTGAAGCATAAACCACAAAGACACCCAAACAGACATGAGCAACTGCTTGTGTTTCCTGGATGTGATTTTTACGCAGAGCCGCCAGTACCGAGCTGAACTCCAGTTAGACTTATCTGTCTGACACACAGAGCAGAATCAACCAATAAGTATGAACGTGCGGCTATAAAATTATCCCAGCAGCCTTTGTGTCAATAACCACTGACTCCCATCAGGTGACCACTGGACCTCTCACACTTTCCCAACTCCCCGCGGTCAAATGAAAAGTCACTGGGGCCTGATTTCTGGCGAGGAGGTGTAAACTCTGGATGTCCCGAGTTTCAGCATGAAAGTCCATTTTTTGGACTCATAATGAATTTTAACAACATCCATGACCCTTCCACCTCCGCCTATGGTTTTTTAAAATGTATTTTAAGGTAAAAAAAAAAAAAAAGTTTTGTCAAATGTTATGTTTAAATAGGTAAATCAGGCAATGTCTGATGAAATATGTGCTAATTTGCATATTATTTCCAGAACCGAAATTAGAGTCATTAGCTTTTACAGAGGGGATTGTGGATATCTCTTTTTATCACTCTGTAAATGAGAAAATACTGTCACCAGCCCTAAAAAAAATCCAATTTCACCATGTTTTTTGGAATAAATTGTATAAATGATATATCAACAATCCCCTCTGTAAAAAACTTCAGAATATAGACAGGAATAAAAAATAATAAAATAAAAACATAGTAGTCAGTGACAATAGAGAAATTGTTTCCTTTTGAGTGACAGGTGGGTGATGATGCTTTCAGTCAGTGCTTCATTTGCATATTCTGCTCTGTACACATGTCTTTAGATCCACTGTAACAGGCTGTGTAGTATAAACAGAGCAAAGCAGGTTGTTGACATAGAGAGTTTACAGTAAGAGACGTTGGCTGATAGGGGGGGCAACTGAGGTCTGTTGTGTCTATCAGTGAACACACACTTACTCACGCACACACTTGCACAAAAAATGACTAGATGTTAAAGGAGTGTGTCTGACTTTTTTTCTAGCCACCCCTATGTCTCCACCACACTGTGTGTGTGTCATGCCGGGGCTCGCTGTCATTCAGCTTCCCTCACAATCGGCCAATCAGTCGGAATCTCATATTCACATCGGAGTCAACAAAGCAATGTGCGTGTGTTTCCCGGAAAAAGTCTGTGTTTGTGCGTTTGTTTGTGTCTGTGTGTGTCACATATTGTGAAAGAGCAAAAATGAAGACATTGTTTAAAAGAGGAACTAAAAGAGAAAAGACTGAAAAGTAGTTGCACATATGTCACACACACAAACACACACAAACATAAATAGCAGTATTAAGCTCTATCAAATTTATCTTAGTGCAGATTCAAGGATCGGGACGATGCCCGATCCTCTTCAGGGATCGGGTGTGATCCTGATTTTTGTCAGGACAATATCTTTATAAAACCACCAAATACAAATATATTTACTTATTTATTGGAAAGACCTTCAGTTTTTGTAAAGAATGTTTTCGTCTCCAACTGCTGATGTAAATCCACCATCAGCACCACGTAAATCCTGTACACTGCATCACTATCTGTGTATATGTTGTAACCATGCGCTTCTGCAAAAACAGGGAACTCTGACTAATGATGACTAAGTTTGAGAACTTTGCCTTCCACCCACTCACCCACACATACACACACACAACAACACATCCACACAGATAGAAACCACCAGTCAAACCACCAAACCGCTCATTGGTGTGGACGGCTGAACCGACCACTTCCCACATGGCCGGCTAATGACAGTTAGAGGTTTTCAGAGGAGAAACTGTGCTTGGCATGTGGGCTGTTGCGGCTTGTTATCATTCAGCACATTAAAGCGTCTGACTATTCGCAATTCAAAGGCCCCTTAAACCACACAAACGGAAGGTCAGAGGGTCAACCGAAGCATTTGGTGATGATATATATTTCTATTATTCTCAGGAAATCTCACATGCAGGTTAAAACACTCACTACACTGTAGTTCTTTCAGACCACACCGTCCTACTGCTCAAAATACTCCCCAGAGCACCAACTGTAGGTTAATCCGCCGCTGAAAATAGTCCCCAATAACGGCACTGTTTCCTCCTGTCTTTCCGTACACTGCCTGATGTGTTTTTTAGCAACTAACCCTAACCCAAAGAGATTAGTTTTGATTAGAAACGAGACATTTTGACAAAAAATAAGACAAATATTCTTGGAAAGATGCTGAGTTTACATGTGATACACATGTACGGCCTCAGTTTTATCCTATGTTTGGTGCTAACTAGCGAATGATAGCATGCTAACAGCATATTTGTATACGCTATAGTTTTTTCCATCACTTTAGACTATAGTAAACAAAGGTAACAATAGGTTGTAGCTCACGAACACCAAATTATGTGTCATTATGTGTTCCTGTTATTTTGTCCATCCCATTCAAAACAGAGGCGAGAGGCTTGAGGATAGCCCAGACTGAAACCCTGAGGGAAGATTAGCTTCAGCTAACAGTTCCTAATAAACTGAGTACAGAGGAGATGTGGTCACGCTGAAACTGAGATGTAGTGACGGCGGACAGAATGAAGCTCATTGTCCTCCCAGTTGTCACATTTGCATGAAAACAAATTCCCACGCATTTGAATTACGCTGCACATGAATTATTAACACGCTCATCTCTCAGCAGCAGCAGCAGCAGCAGCAGCAGCAGCAGCAGAACGTGGAGCCTGTCGCATATTGACAGTTATTCTCACAGTCCATTCAGTAACCTGTCATGTTCTGCATGTGTGTGTGTGCAGACCTTGTGTACACAGCACTGGTGTTTTAAATAGATAAGTTGGGACATTTGACTGCAACTGATTTAGAGTAACTGTGGTGTAGTGTGTCCGTTAAAGAGAGCAGGGGGAGGGGGGGGCGGCCTTGAATGCAGCTTTACGAGGAAGTTGTGTGAATACTGGAAAACTGTTTTTATTCATATGTACTTCCCCTAATTTATACAAGCTGTGTGTCTTGTGTGTGTGTTTCTACAAAATTACATTTCAACTATTGGGAGGTGTGTGTGTGTGTGTGTGTACCTCTTCCACTGCGGCCGACGAAACGCAGGTCATTGAATCGGGCCACTTGGTTCTTGATGGCGGCCGTGGCGTTGCGAAGCTCAGCCGAATAGTTCTCATCATTTCCCGCCATCACCGTCACCAAGGTACCATCGGGGATGTCACCGAGGGCAACCACCTAGCAACATGATGGAGACAAAACAAGACACTGAAGAAAACATTCAACCATTATGTTTGCAGACGTGTTGATGCTAACTGCTCATTCAGTAGATTAAAGTGGACATGCATGCTAACATGTTAACTGGCCATGTGGCCCTCAATCCTCTTCTCTGATTGGCTGATTGGCCTTCTTTTTGAAAGTAGATTTTAGGAAAACACTATCCTGCAATACTGGGTTTGAAGTCCAGATGGGAGGGGCTTAGTGGCTATTTATGATGACATCACAAAGTTAAAGAAGTTAATACAGTTTGTTTTTAGACTCAATCTGTGAATACAGGATCTATGTTTTCTTTTTCTTTTTTTTTAAATTATTGTGACATCTAATAGAGCAGTGGTTCTCAACGTGGGGTCCGGGGACCCCCAGAGGTCCTTGAGAGATTTGAAGGGGGTCCCCAATTTCTTCTTGAAATTTTACCACTTTTTTCTATAAGTTTTTTTTTAATCACTTTTTTAGATTTTTTATCACTTTTTTTTCTAGATTTTTTATTTAAACTTTTTTTTGAGAATTTTTACCACTTTTTCCTAGAAATGTTTAAATATTTAAATGTATAAAAAAGCAATGTTCTTCAGTCTCAGAACAAATATTTATGTATTTCTGGTGTTAACTTCTGAATTTGGTCCAATGGGGGTCCATGGTCTAATTTGTATCAATTTAGGGTCCTTGATGTACAAAAGGTTGAGAACCACTGTAATAGAGAAGCAGCATCTCAAGTCTTGCATATAAAAGATGCAAATATTAGAAATAAAGATTATTTTTCCTGAACGTGTAGTCGTGTATATGAGGTCAATAAACAAACCAACCAAAAGTAAAACACTCAGAAACTAGAGTGCAGCATCCTCTCTACGCATGCAGAAGTGCAGTCGAGTTGGGGGGGGTGGGGGCTGATTTCCATATTAACGCTAATCACACCAAACCATCGGTGTGCAAATGACCACCGCAGATATGACAGATGGTTTCTCTTTTGACCATGAGCTCTGGCGGCCAGTAACCACAGCCCACAATCCCCACAAACCCAACGGTGACGTGAATCCACACACACAGACACACACACACAGACACACACACAGACACACACACAGACAGACACACGCACAGACACACACGGAATACAAGTTGCTAAAACAACAAAAACAAAACTCAACTCCAGCAGTTTTGTAATGTTTCCTTTCTCTGTTTTATTCTGCTTGTTTTATCGCCATTTGCCATTTTGAATGTGTGTGTGTGTGTACAGTTTATCTTATAGAAAACTGTTAACACACACACACACACACACAAACTACACCTATAGTTGAAGTGTGCAAGTTCATGAAACGTGCATTCGTGTGCATGTGTGTACGTGGATCATAACAGTCATCCATTATCAGTAAGAGGCAGTGACATCCGCTCATGACATCCCATAATGATGCATTATGCACCAAACTCTCTCTCTCAGACACACACACACACACACACACACACACATGCAAACACTAATGTGTAAAACTCAATAAATCAATCAGTTGTGTTTCTGCTGCTAAAAGCTGCTTTTTCCATAAATGCATTTGGTCTGAAAGCGCAGGAGACGTATCACACACACACACACACACACACATACACACAAACACACACACAAACACACACGAGGGTGTGCACAGCAAAAGATGAACAGTGTCTGCGTATGGGTGCATTAAATGATGATGATGATGATGATGATTATTATTATTATCACTGGTAGTAGTTATCGTATCATATCAGAAATTATTTTATTCTTGGAATAATAACAATATTATTATTATTAATGTTGATATTGAAAATAATAAACTGTAATTTATAGAAAAACACAAATGTTCATATGTACAAAAATGATACAGTGTATTTCCGACACCCTAACACTATTGTCATTGTAGTTGTTTTTATCTCAGTGAAATATCTGAAAAAATATGGTTTTGTACAAACATTAAAACATTCATGTATCGATGAATCACTGATGATTTATCAATTTGTTTTTGGTTCTGTCACTAATTATTTTTTTATACTGCAATAATCTAAAAACTGCACTGGGGGTAATTCTTTGGAGTATTTTTGAATATTTTATCAATGAAATTAGTGCCATGATCCATCTGTGTGTTAAGGTGAGTGTGTAACGGGGGGGCAGAGCTGTCGCTGGGGCAACACGCACCTTGAAGGCGATGGGCAGCGTCTTGTTGCACCTCCAGTGTGTGGGCAGCACCGAGCACAGGAAGTTGGGACTGTCGGTCTTCACCAGCTCACCCGGATGATCCGAGATCACCTGTGGGAACAAACATCAGCCGGGTGCTCCGGTAACGGTGGTGTGTGTGGGGTGGGTGGTGTGTGTGGGGTGGTGGTGGTGGGGATTAAGGGTCTTACCTCCACCATGCCGCGGTCGGCCAGCCGCAGCTTGCCCACCAGGGCGGCCCCGCCCCCGGCCTCCTGGGCGCCCAGCGGCAGGGCCTCGGTCATCTTTCCCCCCGAGGCGAGGGTGGTGGAAGGGGGGGTGTAACGCCGGCCGGAGGCTGGGTCTGGGACAGAGTGGAGGGAACACGATATTCATTATTATTATTTTCTAATTTCTTATCTATAATAAACATGAAACTGATAGAAAATCTTTAACAGCTGAAAATCTAAATGAATGGGACTTAGTGTAAATACAATATGGTATTCCAGTTTAGAAATAGAACATAATATCAGTGTAACAGGAGGAAGCAGGATGTATCAAATAAGACACACACACACACACACACCCATATATACACAGTGCATGATGACACACTCTATGGAATGTGTGGTCGGCAGCAGTTCTCCTGTCCCTGCTCTTATGCTTTTATTTTGAAACCAAAAATTAAACAGTGAATTTTTTCCCCTCCAGTTCAGATCATGTGATAAAATGTAGAATAACATGTAATAACATGTAATAACATGTAATAACAGGACAGGACAGGGGATCCACGTCCTGGACCTGAGTGGGTTTTTACACAGACGCACAATGACGCTGCTTCAGTAAATGACTCTATTTAGATTCAGTCACAAAAAAAGTGAAATATATTTAAAAATCTGATTAAATCTGATTCATATGTGTGAAGCTAAAGTCTGATTATAAACACACACAAAGCCAAGCAGAGATAAATGACACGGACCAGGAATCACACAAGAAAACAATGTTGTTTCACAGTTGCAGAATCAGAAACTGAACAACAGCAACAATTTTTTTTTTTGAATGAGGTTTAAAAAAAATCTCATATTGTAGTTTAAAAACAAAAGGACAGAAAATAACACCTAAAGAACAGACTTATCAACTACATCAACATGTCATATTGTTTTTATTCAAGTAATATAAATCAAATATCAGGATTTACTCTTAAACAATAACATTTAAAGCAAAAAAAGATGAGAATGAAAAGTAAAGAGACTTATAGATCATGATATGAATAAAATAATAATAAAACCAGGAAGTGACAGAAAATCTGATAACACTGATTATGGAAGTGGTACATGTAAACACTTTATGATAAACCCATTGATCCTGACAGTAAAAAATGATCCGTTTTTTACTTTGATTTCATTTAAAGGCAGCAGAAAACACACAATCTCACTGTTTGTCTTTATGTCATAAAAACATTAAAGTCTCGACTCCCTCAGTAATGTTCAGTCTGGAGGCTGAGATGTGAAATCCTCCGCGCGTCAAAACGCACAGGAAGGAGAGAAGAACACCACTTCTTCTGTTCATTTCCCCTCTACCTGCTCCCTACGTGTTACACTAATGGAGTCGATTGAAAGAAAGAAAAACAACTCATGTGAAACACTAAGAAGAAGACTTTTACCGTATTTCGCGTCCCACAGAAAAACCATTGGTGCGCCACGGTGCGTTCACGGCTCCTCGCTGCTGCTAAACAACAACCTCCCGCTCCTTTATTGGTTTTTTCTCACCAAGAGAAGCTCCCGTCCTCCGTGTGTGTGTCAATAGTGTCTCGCGCTGTGTAATCTGTCCATGCAAAGTGGGCAAAGTCACGGCGGTTCTCGGGCTCCGTGCGTAAAAGCCGCGCGGTTCCTTGGATCAGGTTTTTCTTTTCTTCTCTTTTTTTGCAGGTCAAAACGTTTCTCTCATCTTCTCCATGCAAATTAAAAGCCACTCCGAGACTCGTTGTGGATTTGCAGTCTTTAAATGTCCAACTGTGTTACTTTAAATGTCTCTTCCCCCTCTGTCTCTGTCTCTTCCCCTTGAGAAGAATAAAGTGGAGCCGCTCTGACAGCGCAAGGACTTTACCGGCAGAGCGAGAGGCAGAGGGAATTTGCATCTCGTGGTCAGCCAATGGGAAGGCACGCCGCCGGCTGTCGCTGCAAGAGCATTCGCCAATCAGAGTCACGTCCGTCCGAACGGGGACGGGGCTTAGGAGAGGGGAGGGAAAAGGCTGCTGCAGCTGCATCAACTCAAACCATGTGGTCGGCGCAAATCTATACGAAACACTACAGCTTCAACTATATGTATAATTTATCCATTAAACCACTAGTTTTCTTTCCCTCCTCTTTTTCATCTGAATGTACACATTATTTGCAACACGTCTGGTCTTTTCCCTCTAAACTCCATCAATGATAAGTGAAACCAGTACCGGATACAACCAATAGGGGGCAGTAGGTGATCTGGATCCTGACCTGGAGCAACGATGAAGACTTCAGTCCTCTTTTATCTCTCTCTTTAACTATTATTACACATTATTTGTTTCAGATATTTCAACAAGTCTTATTTGTTTGACTGTTTCTGAGGTTAAATATTATATTTTCTTGTTTAAAAAAATAGTAACTGTGTTTTTGGGTACATTCTAATATTAAAAAAAAAAAAAAAGGTTGTGTTTTTGTTCTTCACCTAGACTACAGATAAACTGCTGTTTTAATTGAATGAATATGTAAATAATAGAATATGTGGAGCATAAATCTGGATTAAAGTCATGTGCCAACATTATCAATCATAATCAGCTGGTTATTGATTCACTGAAACATTTGTATGTTTCCAGTTTAATGTTGATTCATCTTCATTCGAAAAATAAGTCAATACCAATATCAAGTTACTCTGAAGAAGCTGAATGCAAAAATATTAATGTAGTCATGAGAGTGACGCTGCACCATCCATACAGCTGTATTGAACTGCATTTGATTATATTCCAATCAATTCTATTTTACTTTATTTGACCTCTTAGACAATATAGCATGATGTACTTATTTTACTTTACTTTATTTTATTTAATTTATTGTAATGCATTATGATATAACGGACTGATTTGTTCTATGTGGATCGTTTTCATACGGTTTGCAATTCAGCACATTTTAGCACTCTTTTATTTTTATATTTTGCTTGTATAAGTTTTCTACCATATCACACTGCAAAAAACTCAAAATCTTTCCCAGAATATTTGTCTTATTTCTGTTCAAAATGTCTCATTTCTGGTCAAAACTATCTCTTTTCACTTAAAATAAATCTCATCACCTAAAAATGATTTTCATTTGTTCCAAACTAATTTTTACTTGAAATAAGTAGAGTGTCTGCCAGTGAAAGCAGGTTTGTTTGTGTTTGTAATAAGGAAGAAAAACTTGCTCCACTATCAGATTTTTCTACTTATTTCAAGTGAAAATAGGCTTGAAAGACATAAGAAGTGTCATCAAACAAGCTACTTTTTAATTGAAGTAGAATGAGATTTGTTTTGACTAGAAATATGACAAATATTCTTTGTAAGATTTTGAGTTTTTGCAGTGCACATGGTCTCTATTAGTTGTGGACATTATGAATAATTTCACTTTCAGATTAAACTTAAAAAGACATGAATTCTATTTAAATCTTAAAAAACTTTTCAAAGTAAAATCTGTCAATTTGGGACTTTTATAGAGTTTTGTGGATAATAACGACTGGTGATAATAATTTTACCTCAAATTAATAATAACTTTTCCAGTTCTCTATACCCTGGCACAATAAACTCCACGTCCATCAGAACTCAAAGGTCGTCCGTGAACCGTGAGCGCTCCCTGAAGTCAGTCAGGTTGATTTAAGTGAAAGCCTCGCGCTGTCGGAGGAGTTTTAGGGATATGCCACTCTACCTCTACGTCCATCCCTGCCGTAGCCAAAGGGGGGTGATAAAAAATGTAAATGCCTGCGCTCTCAGATGGACACGACGGCACTCGCCTTCAGAAATATCTATTTTTCACTTCCTCTTGGTCCTTCCTCCTGATTTGAGCATCACCTTTGCTGATGTCTGATGGAAGTCCATAAACAGGACTGGACGTTGAGTCTCTAACCAATGAGGAGACACAAAGAGACAAGAAGAAGAAGACGGAGGTAGAGGAGTTGGATTTCGCTCGGTGAGCATTTCCCACCGTAACATGAGCTTCTCCTTGTCGTCTGATCTGGAATCAATATCCAGTCCCAATCAGCTATCAAAGGTATTGATACCATTGCTGCATATCATGGCAGTGGAAAGACCGGTTCAGGCAAATATGATAAATATGAAACATCTTAAAATAATTCAGTAATTACAAAAGAGACTGACACAGCATCATGTGCATAATGTGTTTTGTAAAATTGAGATATCTAATTGGAATAAGTAATAAGAATTTAATATTTGACAGTTTTTTTTTGGTACTTTTCAGTTTGTTACCGCAACACTACAAATTTCTACTACTGCAGGACTAACAACAACAATAATGGTACTATTGTTATTATTATGGAAGCCCATCTTATCTTTTATAAAACATTACAATTGTTTACCATAATTTTTTACCATACTATTTTGTTATAGTCACTGTAGAGAAGCCGCTAATAAAATCAAAATAAACTCCTCAGTATTTTAATTCAAAAGGAAACCAATCCTAAAAATTTCATCTAGACTAATGTTTTGTCTGTTTTGCTTAATTAATTTCATTGAAAAAAGGTCAGACAGTGTGACATCATCCAACCAAAATCCAGTACCATTAATATCAGTATCATGGTCAATAAAGGTCAAACATCCCAAAAATCAGTTATAAAAAATGAACTAATTGAAAGCTAGGATGGATTCAGCCTCCAACGAGTCATAATCGGTATCAGCAACCACTCACTCATGTTCACAATCCCATAATAACTTTTGACCTCTCAGTCTGCTTCAAGGATCAAGAACCAGAACAACAGTGAGAACTCCTGAGGAACCCAACAACTGCTGTTTGTCACTTTATCTGAGAGAATTAATATTTGCACCAACAATAGGTGAATAAGGTGAGATGAAATTATATTTTTGCGGAACGACACACCCACAGGAATGAAAATGGGTTGATGAAGAGATGAGAAGTGACGACGACTGTGATGGTGTGAATAAAAAAACTGTTTTTACCAAAGAGTCTGTTGTTCCCTGTACGGCCTTTCCTCATCAGGTACATGGCCCAGGACAAGGGGCCCGAGCCGGAGAATGCCCCCCCCGGGTTCATTCTTCAGTCCTGGATGCAAAGGTGGCAACAGCTAGGGGCCAAACTTCCAACAGCCAGGAGGAGGGAAGAGAGGCATCAAGGGAAAATCATAAAAATAACGGGAAAAATGATAAGTGGGGAAATGGAGAAAAGAAAAAAAAAGCGTAAAATTTGGAGTCAACAAAGAAGGAGCTCCAGCCTGTCTTCACCTCCACCATCTGCTTATATACCCTGATTCTTTATCTCTTCAGCCCCCTCCCTCCCCCTCCGCTCACGTCCCGTTACATATTTGTAAAAAAAACAAAAAAACAACATAGAAAAGTGCAAGGAGGAGCAGAGGATCCAGTCAAGCTTGATTCATTCCCTCCCTCTCTAAAGCGTAGCCATGGGGGACATGGCTCCACTTTGCCCTCAGGCTCTTTAAAGCTGCTAATTTCATTTAGCTACTCTTCAGCCCCCCCCCCCTCTTCCTCCCTCCTCTACCTCACAGTTTGGAAGTTCCATCTGAAAATCAAGGTCACGCTGAACTCCCCGACAGCCTTTCAGTTACGTGTCAAATGTTTCATTTCCTAACCGAGCCATTTCCTGGTTCAAAACATGATGATGCGTATTCTATCCAGAAACTCCAAACCATTGGCCCTAATTTGAATGTACAAAACTTTATTCAGTCTCGGAACAAATATTCGTGTATTTCCTTCAAAATTTTGTCCAATGGGGGTCCGTGGTAGCCAGGCTAGCGCCGCCTAATGCTTCCGGCAAATTTCAGTAGCCTCCAGCATAAAGTCAGGAAACTAGTAACGTGTTTCCGTTTGCTCCGTCTGCTCTGGCGGACGGACCAATCAGCGAACAGATGGGGAACTGAAGGCGATGACGTTGAACTCAAGTGCTCAAGCTTAACCTATGAGCTTAACCGGTGTATAGCACGTGACCACCAAGCAGCAGCGATTAGTTGAAGCAAACGTAAGCAACCGCCTCCCGGAAGCAAACAAATCCCTATGGCTCGTGTTCAGACGCTAAATGAAACGGAGTGAAATAAGCGGCTGATGCATCAGGCTAGGTCCATGGTCTAATTTGTGTCAATTTAGGTTTCCTTGATGTAAAAAAGCTTGAGAAACACTGAACTAAGTGACCACATCAGGCTCCTAGCTACAGTGTTGCCGACTTGGCGACTCCCCCCACCACCCCTCCCAGCTGTGGTAATGAGTAATGATGTGCTACATAGGGCTGACCCGATTATCATATTTTGGTAATCGAATGTTCGTGGCCATAAAATCGATTAAAATCGAAGCTTCGACGGCTGGGAGGGTGTGCCATCTTAACGTCCGATGGGGGGGGGGGGGGGATAATGAAAGTAATGGCAAAAAACACTGCAAAACTCCAAAATCTGGCAGGTGCCAAGTCGCATACTCATTTTAATGTAACAATTGCCCATGAGAACCGTGTCAAGAAGGAAAAAAAGAAGAACAAAAAAAACAATCAATCACGGACTTCATGATCGATTACCATGGCAACGAAGGAAGCTTCAAAGCTTAGATTTTTTTGGGTCAGCCCTAAACTGTGTCAAGCATGAAGACTGATGATGAGTAACGGGTCCTGGACCTCACTGGCAGTCTCTCAAAGCACACAGGAACACACACACTAACTTTTTGGGAGCATCTTGCACACCACTGTTTCAGAAACAGTCATTGAAAAACTAATTATCAGATCCCACCCATTAAGAACATGTCACAATTATGAAAAAATGACAGCAAATGTCCCTGTAACAACATCCACAGGCTTCTCTGTGACTGTGAATCTGAGGTAAACTCTACATTAGCGTCATTGTGTGTCGGTCAGAACTAAACACAGACGCCACGACCAAACCTCAAGGTGACCACGACGACACAGAGAAACTGGTGGACACTGAGCTTCCCACAGCCGCTCCCCCAGAGGCCCTCTGGCTGCTGTCATCACCACAACTCCCTCTGTGTGTGTGTGTGTGTGTGTGTCTGGGTTAGCGAAGCCTTCTTCTTTGAGTGTGTAATTGTGCGTGCGTAAACTGTTCCTTATATTGTGTTTTTTTTCTTTCCCGCATTTCATTTTAATTGTGACAAAAGCTGATGACAGCTCTGTTCACTGTCCTCACTACATAATATCTAGTTGAATTTCAAACTCATGGAACAGCAAAAAATAGTTACTTTAACATACTTTTACTCATGTACTTTGTTTCTTTGCCCAGTTAACATCCCATAAAAATGAATGGAGACAATGTTCAAATACTCACAAACTGTCTCTTCTCATGAAGTCAATATCATCACCATTCTTTGGCCTAGAAATGCCATTTAAATTTTAAATAGATCCCAAGCTTTTCAGCTAACCTTCTACACAGCATTTTAGCTCTGCAATTTCTTCTTCTTAATTTTTTTCAGAACTTAATCTTAGCGTATGTATTAAAAGTTATTATAGCAAATTACACTTACAATTAACCTTTTAAATATATATTTTATGTAGGGAAATTTGTAATTTGTTTGAAATCTCTGTAATACAGTTCTTCCTATACACTGCAAAAACTCAAAATCTTTCAGTTGGTAGAACACCCGCCCCATGTGTTGAGGCTATCCTCTGCAGGCGACCCCGGTTCGAATCCCGTGCCGAGCGGCCCCATCCTGCGTGTCATTCCCCTCCTCTCTGCCTCCCATTTCCTGTCTCTCTCAACTGTCCTGTTTTTAGATCATTTTCACTTGTTTTAAACAAATCTTCACTTGAAACAAGTAAAAAAAGAATGTTTTGTGCTTGTAATAAGAAAGAAAAACTTGCTCCACTATCAGATTTTTCTACTTATTTTAAGTGAAAATCTGCTTGATAGAAGTAAAAAGTGTCTAAAAACAAACTAATTTTTATGTGACGAGTCTTATTTTGAGTATAATTTGATTTGTTTTGACTAGAAATGACATTTTGACTAGAAATACGACAAATATTCTTGGTAAGATTTTGAGTTTGTGTAGTATTGGATGCTCGATCCAGAAATGGAGACACAGAACCTACAATTTGAATGAAGAGTAAAAAAAAAGAAAAAGATAAACATAAAAATTCATATATATTAGGCTAATGTAAGCGATAATTAAGGTTTTATTAAGGAATGTGATGAATGTCTGTTAAACGACTTGTTTCACATGTGAGTTGTTTAGTTCTTGAATTTCATGTGATGACATATCTGGATCTAAAAGTGGACAAAGCGGCTGAAGAGGAAACTGTCCCTGTCTCTGTGCCAGCGGCTGTCTGTCCCCAATGTCCCCTGAGCTCGGGCCACCCTGAGGCCAGTGACAGTGGCATGGTGAGAATCGATACCACACACACACAAACACACACACTTGCTGCCACCCTGAGTGAAGGATCAATAGAGAGTTGAGTTAGATCTGTCACACATGTCCGTAAAGCATCACGTACTGGATATTACAGTGGATAAACATCTTCTATTTAATTCATTAGTAAATAATAGTTATAGTTTGATATTTAATCAATGTTATTCATCTTCTGTTTTAATAAAATCCAATTTATATTTCAGATAAATTCCATTAATAATTAAAATGCGAAGTGGTTGAGTCAGTTCAGTATATTTGTATTGAAGCGTTCTCATCAATTGATCAGAGACAGGAGAGTTACCAATTGTCTCTAGTTATTCTCTCTCTCTCGCATACACACACACACACACACACACACACACCTTGTCAATAATTCATGAGCTGTATTGTGCGGATGCAGTTAACTGCCGCTTAAAAGTAATTAATTGATTTTCTGACATATCAGTTAGCAACAGCACCAAATGACACACACACACACACACACACACACACACACACACACACACACACACACACACACACACACACACATACACACACACGGCTGTATTATGTGTACAGACTGACCGAACCTATCATCCCGCGGAGGAGGAGACTTTGTGAACGCTTGGCTTCAGCTCGTCTGTTGAATCGTTTTACGGCACGTTGGCAACATCAGTGGCTGTAAGGCAGGGCCAGCCCAAGGCATAAGCGAATTGGGGCCCCCTAGCCATTAGGCGGGGGGGCAAAAGCCAAGTCACTTAAAATGCGTCGACCGCGTAATTACAATGACTTTAATTATTGCTGCATTTCAAATTGTTGTTGCACTTTTCTGTTGCAGTATATTTAAAAGCATAAATTTTAAAAAGCAGATGAAGATTAAATACACTATTAGCTGAATTTGGTGCCATTTCAGAATAAAACCATAGATGGGTAAAAACCTGCCTGGATATGATGATTCGTAAAAAAAAAAAAAAAAAGTCTTACTGGTAATAGGGGGCACCAAAATAAAGATTTTGCTTCGGGCCCCATGGAGGCTTGGGCCGGCCCTGCTGTAACGCCAGATGGAGGAAGCTGATGGTCAGCAAAGGTTGCTGGGGGTCACCAAAGGTCACTGTGGCTAACCGCAAATCTATATGGCATAAATAATAATAAATACTTCTCAGACAAACAGTTCCAGGAAACAAATCAACACACTGAGTCAACAACGCAACAACTTCCTGTTGTTCTTGGTTTTGCTGCTTTGTTCTCGAGCGCAGCTCCTGTTACGAGTATGTGGTTTACGGTTAGGTTCAGCACCTCAGATAAATGCTGCTTCAGCTCTCTGAAAAGCTTCCTTTATTAAAGGTGAGAAGAAATGTCCCACAATTCTTAGCTTAAAAATAGAGATTTACTAGCGCAAACCCATGTAAATATAGAAACAACTGAGGTTTATACAGGTTTCTTTTCTTTACTTTTTTTTTTGAGAAATTGTTGTCTAATAATGAGTTAAATCCTGCTTTAGTTCCAGTTAAAGTCAAGTTTAAGATTTAGGTGTCCTCACCAGGGCCGTGAGAAAGGTAATGATAACTCTAGGGGCCCAGGACCCAGTAGTAGGGCCCCAAAAAACCCCAGTAGTCTAATCTTTGTATGACTGAATTATTCTGCTTTCAGCCGAAATGCATTCTCTAGTTCTGCAGAAGACCCTGACTAATACTCATAGTAATGCTGCAGTGCATTAGCATCAAAACAAAGTTGGTTAATTCTTTCTTTTTTTTTGCGTTGCGTTGCGTATGAACTGATGAAGCCCATTGGATAAGATGGATGAATGAGAATATCCGTAGACAAAGTATAGGCTAAATAAAAAATGATAATACATACGTAGCCTAAGAAAGAAAACGTGGAAAAGTCAGGGGGGTAGGGGCCCACTTTAGTATTCTTTCAGGGGGCCCAGAATTCCTAGCAACAGCCCTGGTCCTCACAGCTATACAAAGACCAGTGTGTGTGTGTGTGTGTGTTGTGAATTATTCAGCCAGCCTCTGCGATGAGAGAAGACTGTCTTATCATGGTTAAACTAAACATTGATTTTCTGACACAAGAAATGAAATGAAGAGAGGAAAAGAGAGAGGGAGGAGGAAAGAGAGGAGAGTACCTGATCAAACATGTTAACGTTTCAAGTTAGTAAAATGTTCACACTGATGCAGAGATGGAAAGAAAATAGAAAGAAGGAGAGAAGGATAGAGAGGAAGACAGACAGAGAGGGAGAGGACAAGTCAGACAGAAAGACAGAGAGGAGTATAAAAAGCCCCAGGCTGTGTTTAGTGCAGTTTGAATGGCTGAGCAGATGCATTAGAGCAGAAATTCTTATCTATCACACACACACACACACATGCACGCACGCACACACACACACACACACGCACGCACGCACGCACGCACGCACGCACGCACACACACACACAGCCGTTCCGCAAGCAGGTCTTGCCCACCCACCCTCCTGAAGTCCATGTTCTTTTTTCTTTTGGTGCTGATGGTCATTTTTCACAAATTATTAGTTATTGGATTAGAATCATGGAGACATATTGCCGTACCAAATTAAAGGTGAGTCCAATACCTAACCAGGCCAGATCCTGCAGCTCGTTGTGAATCCACAGGTGATCCCAGACCAGGGTCCCGTCTGTAGAACCTGCCCCCCCTGGGTGTCATCCCTGCAATGTGTCAACAGAGCCTAAGTGAAGGAAGACGTCCTGATCTGGACTGGTCAAAACTACCCAAACCATTTTATTTTTTTATTTGGATTTTATTTTTGGGGATTTTTTTTTTTAATATTGTGCAATGTGCATTTGTTAGCCTTTGATTTGTTTTTGGTTTTTTTTTACATACAGAGAGTACAGATTTTGAAAAGGGTTTAAGTTCACTTCATAATGGAGTATGTTAATTTACAGGCACCTACAGTATGTGTGATGATAAATGTTAAAAATGCAGACTAAAAATCGAGA
The DNA here is from genome assembly GCA_030347415.2 of Decapterus maruadsi. NCBI lineage: Eukaryota > Metazoa > Chordata > Actinopteri > Carangiformes > Carangidae > Decapterus > Decapterus maruadsi. The sequence continues at coordinate 41,559,318 of CM064886.1, forward strand.
GAATCGGCAATATCGTAGAATCGCAATTTAAATCGAATCGCCATCCAAAAAATCATAGAAGAATCGAATCGGGAGAAAAGCATATCGTCCCAGCCCTAGTTTTTAATGATAATTTTAAAAATAATAATAATTACTTTTAAAAATATTTTTATTAATATTTAAATATTTTTATATTAATATTTTTCTTTTCTTTTTTAATTTTATTGATCAATTATTAGACATTTCTGGCGACCCTATTTGAACTCCAGGCGACCCCACATAGGGTCCCGACCCCAAGGTTGAAAAACACTACCCTAACCCCTAACTGTAGTAGTTACTAGGGTGACGGTGGTAAGGAAAGATGGATGGTGTGGTGTGTTGACACTGAGATGAATCCAGACCCTGAGGGGAGGAAGAGGAGGATGAGAAGGAGGATTGAGAGGGAGATCCCTAAGGAAACTAGAGATTGAGAAAAGGACGATAGAAAACTGAACGTTTTTCATTCATCTTTTGCGATAGCTATCTAACCATTAAAACTTTAAACCACAGATCTAGAATGGTTAAAACCTAAACTGTGCTGCCTACTAAGAAGCAGGCAGCTGGCCTCTAATGGCTGTGTTGCATGAGTGTATCATTTACATACACAGCTCTGATTAGACAGTTATTTTCCATTGTAGTGATCAGTACTATACACAAGTCACACAGTTTGTTGCTGTTTCCACAGTGAGGTATGTGTTGTGAAACCAGTCAGTACTGTGCTCCTGTTGATCCCAACTCATCTTGTTGAGCAGTAAAGGTCTGCTTTCTGTTTATATTGTATTTCCTTGTTTTGTAGTACTTTCAAGTCCATTAGTATGAACAAAGATGAGTTTAGTTTTTAAAATGGTATATTTATACAAGCAGTGACTGCAAACTACAAGTCCTCAGATTTGTCCAGGAACATATTGCAACACAGTAGTAGTTTTTGTGAATCAGGTATTTATGCAGAATTTATGAAGATTATTGCAGACAATAATCCTTTACTTGTCCACTCCATGTGGAATGACCTAAACTATCCTCTAATTGTGTATAAAATGGACATTTCCTAATTTCTTTGCATTCTAAAGGACATGAGGCCTTAAACAGTTACTATGGACAGCCACAGAAATCAATGAGCCTATTCCACGGCCTGTCAGTCCAATCAACTAATTAACTATTCACACACACAACGCTTTAGGTATTTTGGAGCCTGTATGTGTATGTGTGCGCGCGTTCGCATGCCAAGTAACGTTGAAGGTTCTGGTGAACACAAATGGATCATCAAAGTGGAAGGAGATGGGGAGATTAACCAATCAGACACCCCGAAGCTCAACCACACGAGGACACATGGAGTCCCAAATGAGCTAATGAATAAATCAGAAGGTGGAATTTACAATAGTGAATAGAGGAGCGCTAATGGGTACGCTTCACACATACACACATAGACGGGCAGGAGTTTGCAGTCACTTGTTAACCACAATGTGGCGACAAATGGGAACGGAGGGAGGAAAGAGGGTGAGGACGAGTTGGAAATGGGCAATATGACTTTTTGCATGACTTCTTCGTTAACCACAGGATTGAAGGGACCTCGCCTCGCGTGGGGCGTGCGTCCCACCAGGATTCTCGCCCATTAAGGCTTACAAGGGGAACCGATGCGGTCAGGGAGAGAGACGCCGAAAAAAGGTCGGCGTGATCCGAGGGCTCCATCGATCGTCAGATGGCTCTTTGCTGTCGGTGGCTTTGCGAAACTTCACGGGAGGTTAAAGTCAGCAGGGAAGTGTAGCGAAAATACGTAGGCAACTTGAAATCACCCTTTAAATCTAAAAGAGAATAATAGTCTTGTTTTTTCGGTGTATATCCGCAAATGGTGATGTTTGACTGTATGAAACAAATACATAATCATTAGAAAAACAAGAAAATATCAGATAATATGATATTGTTGGTTTAACACTGCAACACTAACCCAACTGGAAATATAAATGTAACCACTACACACACACACTACACACTGACATGCACATACACACTAGGTTTGGCATTGACCGAAGTAGTTGTGCACCATTTTGGATTTGGTGAACACTGTGGTAAAGTTAGACTAGTGGTTCCCCTCAAACTACCACAGTCAGAAAGAAAAACAATAGGTCTATGGTTGAAACTGCTCATCATTGTATTCATGCGTGAAGTGAGGTGAGCACAGCGACTAGAATGATATGATTTAATCTGAACTCAGAGATGGACAGAGTAGGCCTACTCCACCCTGAGTTTTGCTCAATGGTTTGCACTTTGCACATATAAGTCTTAAAATGTGTGCATTGCAACACCTTCTCATCACAATCCACGCCATCTACAGTACACAGATCAGCTGTTATTAAAACCCACCTCATCAATGACAGGATTGTGATATTGAACCACGGCTAACATTATAGCTACACAACAAACTGTTAACAATTAATCCACACTCAAACCTAAGCAACAATAATGTTAACTGTACTCAACAAGCTATTATTACAAGGTTTACAACAGATATGACAGACAACCTGGGCGGTGTGTGTGCATGTGTAAGGAAGAGAGGGAGAGAGAGAAAGTAGCCTAAAAGCTGCTAACTGTTAGCTAACTTACCATAGCTCGGGCGTCAGTCTCCCGTCAGGTAAAAGCTACTAACTGTTAGCTACCGTAGTTCAGATGTCGGTCCCCCGTCAGGTAAAAGCTGCTAACTGTTAGCTACCGTAGTTCAGATGTCGGTCCCCCGTCAGGTAAAAGCTGCTAACTGTTAGCTACCGTAGTTCAGATGTCGGTCCCCCGTCAGGTAAAAGCTGCTAACTGTTAGCTACCGTAGTTCAGATGTCGGTCCCCCGTCAGGTAAAAGCTGCTAACTGTTAGCTACCGTAGTTCAGATGTCAGTCTCCCGTCAGGTAAAAGCTGCTAACCGTTAGCTACCATAGTTCAGATGTCGGTCCCCCGTCAGGTAAAAGCTGCTAACCGTTAGCTACCGTAGCTCACGTGTCGGTCTCCCGTCAGGTAAAAGCTGCCGTTTATTCCTCAAATGAGTACTCTTCGGTACAGTTATCCATCACTGCAGTTGATAGTAGGGGGGCCAACGTAGCCAGTATCAATAGCCGTAGTTTTTTGTTGTTAATTTTTGGAGACTGTTATATCTTGATTCTTGGGGTTCCTAGCAAGACAAATAAAAGTGTCTCCAATTTTTTCCCTTTGGATTTAGTCATAATAATTGTAGGTCAAATACAGATGTATTTTGGCCGAAATTCCTACCTTTCCTTATGGACATAAGGATATAATCCTGTAAAACCACATAAATACTACAAAGTAATGCACAAAATAGATTCAATATCATAAAATAATACTACTTATACCTACAATAATGTCTTTTAGGCTGATGACAGCTTCCTTTTCGTAAAATAATTACGAATTGTGACATACCGGTACTGATTTTCTAATGTAAAATGCTCAAATCTGTACAAGGAAAATAGTATTGGTTCTTTATTATCCATCACTCAGATGTTAGAATAAACATTTATTTGCCATAGCCTATTTTTGAAATAACAAGTTGTTGACAGAGTTGACAGGCACTGTTTTCATTGCTTTTCAATTTCAAAATGGGCCGTTTCTCATCTCATAGACTACACAGTAAGTTACATACAGGTCCTGTACACTTTTTTCATTACTAGTGGGGGGGCTAATGTATTTCTGTAAGTTTGGAATGTTAATTTTTGGAGAGTGGTTAGCACTGCACCACCACAGCAAGAGGGTCCTGGGTTCAAACCCGCCGGTCGGCTGGGGCTGTGGAGTTTGCATGTTGTCCCCGTGCATGCGTGGGTTCTCTCCGGGTACTCCGGCTTCCTCCCACAGACCACAGACATGCAGGTTAGGTTAATTGGTGACTCTAAATTGCCCACAGGTGTGAATGAGAGTGTGAATGGTTGTCTGTCTATATAGTATGTTAGCCCTGCAATAGACTGGTGAGCTGTCCAGGGTGAACCCCGCCTCTCGCCCGAATTCATCTGAGATAGGCTCCAGCTCACCCGTGACCCTAGTGCAGGATAAGCGGTATAGAAAATTTAAAAAATAATGGTTGGAATGTCTTCTTGGTGATTAAACTTTGATCAATCCAGACCTGAAGACCAATTGTCAATATAGAAATATACAAACAAACAAACAAAAAAACACAATACAGTCTTCATGCTGCCAACAAAATCTTTGATGACAGAACGGATTTCAGTAACTTTGTTTTAAATGGAAGGATCACCATCATCCTCATCTTCATCAATGCCCATCAGATGTCCTTGGCAGACATTTGCACAAACCTCTGCATCTGCTCCACACAGGCACATCTTGGTGCAGTTCAGATTCTGAGACCTGCAAGAACAATGTGACATGCAAATGTTTTTCTTGCAGCCACATTTGATGAGGTGTATGATGGTATGATGGAGGTCCTGATTCCATACCATTGTCTGGCAATGGCTTGATGTAAGGCTCCTTGTGTTGGTGGCAGTCTCTCAGCTTCTAACTGTTTCTTTGAGAATAATCTCCACTTGAGATCACAGACATTTACCAGTGTGGTACCATGTTTGTACAGCTGACAGACAAATGCTTTAATACTTCTTTCTATGCCAGTCCCTAGAGCAGCAAATGCTCATACCACCTCCCTTGGATATACAGTATGTTAAGTGCTTGCCAACAGGTCAGCTCTCCTTTGCCAGCAAATCAACCTGTCAGGTCAGCTCCAGAGAAGGCATGGGACCCTGGTAAGGCTGCAGAGATGATCTGTTCCTTGTTCCCCACACCAGTAATGAAGTAAGTGTTCTTGCACAACTGATGGCACCATTGAACTACAAGAACACACACATCTGTGTCTGGGGACTGGATGCAGATTTTTGTTGCCCCTCTCTGGGCAGAATCCAGGCTGAGCAGGATTATGGTGGTGTCAGCATTTGCTGCCCTGGGGACTGCAGAAAAGTTGAGTACTGGCATAGAAAGAAGTATTGAAGCATTTGTCTGTCAGCTGTATGAGCATGGTACCACACTGGTAAATGTCTGTGATCTCCAGTGGAGATTATTCTCAAAGAAACAGTTAGAAGCTGAGAGACTGCCACCAGCACAAGGAGTCTTACATCGAGCCATTGCCAGACACTGGTATGGAATCAGGACCTCACACCTTGACCACAGTTACCACCGGCAACAAGTATGGATGGGAGGCAGAGGGAGGTAAACTGGTGCCAGTCACAACACAGGATCCTCAGCCCCAGCCACCATCATACATATCATCAAATGTGGCTGCAAGAAAACCTTTTGCATGTCACATTGTTCTTGCAGGTGTGCCGGTGAGGAGCAGATGAAGAGGTTTGTGCAAATGTCTGCCAATGGTGATCCTTTCATTTAAACAAAGTTACTGAAATCCGTTCTGTCATGGAATATTTTGTTGGCACCATTATGTCTTGTTTTTTGTTTTTTTGTTTATTTCTATATTGACAATTGACAATATTTAGGTCTGGATTGATATATTAATAGGTATGTTTAAACAGCTTTGAAACTTTGCAAAGGTAAAAAATTACTGACTTGATATTTTGTTCTTTTTTCAGCAAAATCAATACCTATTGTGGTCTTTATTAAAATAATTGTTTGTAATGACATCTGTCAAATATTATTAAATATAATCACAACTAAAAAGAGTACTTTGTGTTAATTTTAGTTGAAGAAAATTGTGATTTTAACGATTGTAATCATATTTAATAGTGCGAATATGTCAAAATATCACATTTGAGAGAAAAATATAAAAAAAATAGTTAGAAAAAATGGAGACATATTTTTTCTCAAAGTTTATCCACCCAAGAAGACATTCCAACCAGTCTCCAAAAATTAACATTCCAAAATTACGGAAATACATAGGCCCCCCTACTATGAATTAGCCGCTGAACTGCTGGACGGTAAAAGCGAGGGGGCCGTCTGTTGTTTACAATTCACGAAAGCAATGTGAACGTACGTGCCACTCACACAGCGTATCCTCCGCCACATACACATCGTACTGGCAGAAGACGCAAAGTCTGTGATCACCTCTGAAATACAACGAGACGGCGAGTGGCTTCTACGACCGCTCAACCCTGTGGTTGATTTTAAAAATGTGAAGTAATCAGCCAAGTAATTTCCATTTTCATCAAATGTACCGGTAATCTGATTACACATTTTTTTTCTGTACTTTTCTGTAAATTTACTCCGTCCACCACTGCCTGAAGTTCATGGGTCATGGACCAGGAAAAATCCAGCAAAAGATTAAATATTGGGACCAAACCATAACGTTCTTTTTTTTGGGGGGGGGAGAGGGGTGATGAGCACCAAAAACAGGGAAGCTGCAGAAAGAGACCAAAACTCTACGAGAAACACAAGTATTCGTGGAACTGTGTGGGTCCAGTGGTGAAGACTTACTGTCCACCACGCTGATATTAAAACACTGAAGCAATTAAACAGGCAGTTTGGAGGAAGTGAGGGACAGAGAGGGTGGAGATGGAGGAGGAGAGATGAAAAAGAGGGGAGGAAATGAAGGGATCTTTATAGGAGCTCCCTCTTCCTGTCGCAGCTGATGGATGAGGACAGTGAGATGAGACACTGTAAAAAATGACATTGCTGCGTTTGTATAACAGTATATGGTACAGTAAACAGTATATACTCAATCATAGCTGTTGCTCATTATAGTGTATTTCCCTCGGGTCATGTGACTTGGAAACGCGGCAAACAGGTGAGGTGGGCGTGGCCAGCAGGCTTGGGGTGATTGACAGGTGGGAGCAGGTGCATTTGTATCACTTGCATAACTTGTCCCACTGCAATTAATGAAAGACATGTTGATATCAATGATAATAAATTAATTTGATTTTTTAAATTAATTTTACATTAGATGGAGAAACTCACAACAAAAACGCATGGCAAATATGTAGGCCTATGTTGTGTTTCAGGGGGTACCAAAAATAACTACACTGAACTAAGTGTGATGAATAAATTAACAGATCCTAAATTTCACACAAACTTCAAATACATAGAGTACATAGATTTATAGTGATACAGGGGGACAGCAGGGAAATAAGCATCAGGAAGGAGGGGGATTTCCACCTATGTGCCTCCTGAGAGACAAGCAGCAAAGAGGAGGCGTGAGTCAGGGTAGTTCACATTCCTCAAGGAGTTCCAGGAGAGAGAGGAGGAGAGGCAAAAAAAAGAGCAAAGAAAGAAAGAGAAGAGAGGAAGAGAGCGAGAGGAAGGATAGAAGTCACAGTGGCCAGCAGAGCAAGTGAGGAATAATGGAATAGAGAGGAGGGAAGAAAGAGGAAAATGTTTGGCGAAACAATTCAATATCATTTTTTTCCAGAGGCAGTAATGACAAATGTGGAAAAGAAGGAATATTGTAAACACTGATAAAAAGCAGCCTAGAGTCATCAGATGGTGAATTTGACTATGCCATAGGAAATGCAGTAGAGTAACAACACTATACATGTAATGTTTTTACATTATTTAAATTATGTGTGATGTATTTATTTCAAAATTGTTTCTATCTTCTTCTTTCTCTTATTTGTATTGTTTTTATATGCCTGTTGGTGTGATACAGTAATTTCCCAGGCTGGGATTAATAAAGTCTTATCTTATTTTATCTTAGTTTAGTTTATCTTATTTTATCTAGATGGTGACACAGATGTAATGAAGCTGTGAACAGTGAGAACTTGAGATAAAAGCAGCAGCTGAGTGTCGACATCTTTTACAGTGGGAGGTGCAGAGATCAAACAGCTGAGCCGAGTCGTGTGATGTGTGGCCAGATCTCCACATGGGAGCCACTGTGTGTGTGTGTGTGTGTGTGTGTGTGTGTGAGGAAGAAAAAGACAGACAAACAGAAGAAGATGAATCCATAGAAGGAATTCTGAGCTATTCCCAGGCTTCAGGATGAGTGCCAGAGATCACAGCTGCACAAATGATCCACCACACACACACACACACACAGATATTAAACTAGCTGTAGTCCAACTAGTCCTCTAAAGCTCTATTAGTGCGAGTTAGGTGTGTGTCTGTGTGTGAATCATAATGATTGAAGCAGACAGCCCCTCAGTGAGACTGGTATAAAACCTGAGTCTTTAATAGTTTGACAGCAGGAGGTCTTTCTAATTTCCAACTGTTTATTCCTGCAGCTGTTGGCACGAAACGGGAAACTTCCCTCCAAAATAAGAGCTGTAATTACAAAGCAGCTGCTGGTCAGGTGATCATGAGGACATTCATGGTCCCCAGAGGGTTAAGCCTAATAACGCTGATGACCTTTGACCTCTCCTTTCACAACATCTCCAGGCCAGATTGTCATGAAGCTTCCTGAGCACGTTCCTGTTCCCCAGAGGATTGATCCTTTTTGTTTTAGTTAACCACAAGCACTTCCTGTAGTGACACCTTCACAATAAAACACCAGACAACAGCATTTCGTCACCCTATTAAAATAATGGCCTAAGTCATTTTTTCAAGTTTTCGGGAAAACACAAAAAACTTTGCCAAATTCAGAGGATATGATATTCATTCATCATTTCAATCAAAAAGGCCTTGGCAGTGGATGACTGTTGACATACATAGAACGTTGTGTGTTAATTATGTAACATTAAAGAGTAAAGTGACTTAGGCAATTTTCCGAACATTTTCGGGTGACTTAGGCAACTTTAAACCTGGCTTAAAGTGCCCTAGCATTCCATAGTACAAACGTTCAATTAAGTTAAATTAAAGTTAAATTAACTCCTGTGTCGTATTAGGGTCAAAAATGACCTGGTTGGCACGTTTAAGAGCAGAAAAAACCTAGTAAGCAAAATTTTTTCGACTTGAAAACAGACTTCCCTCTCCCCAGACACTTTCTCCAGCTCTTCTGGGAGGATACCAAGTTCCCAACCCAGCTGAGTGACATTGGGTTTCTAGATGAAGGTTGGTGGAAGGTTGGTGAGAGCACAAGCAGGGGGTGGTGACAGAAAGCTGCAGTCAAGTCGGACGGTTTCCAGCCATCGTCAATACAAACAGGAAGTGAAATATTTCTTATGCAGTATTGCAAGTGTCCAATAAATAACCAACATAGTTCTCAGAACAGAAGTTTGACTCTGTGTGAATATTTTCTAGCAGTACAACATGAGATTCATATAAGCTAGCATTATACAACAACACGTAGTGTTCACAGACCTAACTAAGAACCAACCAGCTCATGATCCAGTGACTTTCCCATCAAGCCTTGAGGCTTACAGGCGGTTGCAAGTCGGGAGAAAGTCGGACACAAATCTAACCGGCATGCATTGTGTGCTGGTCACCGGCGATTGATTCTGCGCAGGCCTGGATCATCTCGAACGCACCTATTGTCACTACTATGTGTCCTGGGTCTTCCTCAGGGTCTACTTCCAGGGGGGCATGGCCTTAACACCTCTATAGGGAGGCGTCCAGGGGGCATCCGATACAGATGCCCCAGCCACCTCAGCTGGTTCCTCTTGATGTGGAGGAGCAGCGGCTCTATTCCGAGCTCCTCCTCGGTGACAAAGCTCCTCACCCTATCTCTAAGGGAGCACCCCGCCTACCTGCGGAGGAAACTCATTTCGGTCACTTGTATCTGAGATCTTGTTCTTTCAGTCATGACCCAAAGTTCAGGACCATGGATGAGGGCAGGAACGTTGATGGACCTTCTTTACCACACCAGACCAATACCACGACCACATTGCTGCAGCCGCTGCACCGACCTGCCTGTCAATCTCGCAGTCCATCCTTACTCATGAACAAGACCCCAAGATACTTAGGCCCAGTCCCATTTCTTTTCCCTTAACACTAGCACTTGGTTCTGAGTGGCCTCCATCCTCCTGGATTGATCAGTTTGTCCAATAATGTAAGAAAGCAAACAAAGGAGCGGCATTAAGTTCAGGAAATAGTGGAACTGTGCATAGAGCCCATTAGGACACACTACCCCTATATGAGAATGTGCAAAACTGAGTGCTTGGGTCAAAATCAAGTGGAAGTGGGTAAAGTGGGACAGGGCCTTAAACTCCTCCACTTGAGACAGAACCTGGAGGTTGAGAACCATAGCCTTGGGATTGGAGGTGCTGATTCTCATCCCAGGTACTGAATCGTAACATGTATATGATAATCCATTGATCCACTGATTGATCATCAAAGGCTTTGTTGAAATCAAATGCACACAACCAGGAAGGAAGTTAGCAAAACAGCGGAGAAGTGACCAGACTTGCAGATTCACTTAATGATGCGATTTATGAATCGATAAAAGTCGTAAGCCATGTAATAAGTGGGATAATGAGTATAAATTAGATGTTACGTTTATTTTACTTGAAATGTTTGAGTTTAAAACGTTCAATTTCAATTCAGTGAAGCACCAGTGTATGCAGGAAGTTAAAATCACACAAGCGTTAAATTGCCTAAGTCAGACATTTTATCCTAAAGAATCTAAATTTTTTGACTTAGGCCAAGAATATAATGGCCTAAGTCACCCTCTTGACATAGGCCATTGTCTTATAGGACATAAAAACCATGATCCTCTCAACTAAGGATTAGGATTTTTTTACCAGAGGTGGCCAGCATTATCAGGAGATGATTTAGGCCAAAAACTCATTTTCGCCAAAAAATGACTTAGGCCATTATTTTAATAGGGTGACGATTTATAACTTACGACGGAGTATTAGGGTCACATTGAGAACACAGACTTAGTATAGAATAAAGTCATACATTTCCTACAAGAAAAAAGTCATAACATTACGAGAATGTGGCCCTAATACTCCGTCGTAATAACTGAATGGAGAGATTCACACATTTTATTTTAACAACCTGATTCTCAGCATGAGAGGTGAGTCTGGCCTGGTCTGTCTGGACCCCTTGGCTAATACTTGGGGGCCTCTGATGCCCTCTCATTGGCACTTCTTGCACTGAGAACCATAAACCCTCCTTAACCAGCATAAAGACTGCATAGTCCTACATGGTGTGGGTGCTTTGTAGTGTACTGGCTGAGATAATTAAAACCAGAACCAGATTCATGGCGCAGGCCAGGTTTCAAACCCTGACAATCATACTGTAGTTTATAAAGACAGCAGAAAGGACTCTTGTTTTGAAACACCCAAGTCAAATATAAACCAATCCCTAATTCTCTCTTCTGAACTTTACACGTCCCACAGGAACAAGTAGCTGTTGGAGACGAGCCATGTCTCCTTCCCCATAATCCACTGAGAAACACAGTGAACTGAGGGAAAGAAGGAGGACGAGTTTCTGGTAAAACAACGCCGCTAATTTCTCATAAATTGTCCATCCATCCCTTTTTTCCATGGGTCTGACTGACTTCCCAAAATCGGCGGCAGCAGCCGCTCAATGGAAAAATCCACATCTCATCTGGGTGTTTGTTTCACTGTGAATTTCCACCTGGATTCACACTTTAATGGAACATTAGAATTATAAACACATTCAGCGCCGGCGCAGGAGGAAGTGTGTGGTACATGTAGTGAGGTACTGTACGACATAGTGGAGAGGGACAGACTGATGATTTTTTGCTTGGTACTAATCAACATTTGTAAGCTAGTGAATGGGAACATTTGCATAATTTTGCAGATAGCAGGCAGGCTAACACTACCCATACACTTCCAGTGTTTGAGCTAAGCTAATTACGGGCGATACAGCTCTATCTACCTTGATACTGCGCACACAGTCGAAAGGATGGTGTCTATCTGCTGGTCATGGACTCTGGAGTGAGGCAAGACAAAATTTCAAATACTATATACATATATTTAAATATATATATGTCAAGTAATGATAAAATCACCCAACAGTCGCCAGAGAAGAAGGAATCGTGTTAATTTGAAATACCAACCAAACTGACAACAAGTACAGTCAGAATATTTGCATTTAAAAATGTTATTTGCAGCACGCAGGTGATGTTTATGTTTTGATTTTGTGTTTTGGCCTGTTGCGCCGCACACCACTATCTCACAATCACTACGTCAGTAGCATTTCGACATTTCAGATTGCTGGTTATCACTGAGCTGCAGCTTGTGGATTATGTCTGACGTTACTACATTAAAAGAACTCACTATGACTCTCAAAAACATATCGACAAAAGCAGAAACAAAACCAGGATTTTACTGGCTTTTATATTGAATTTTTAACAGAGGATATGCTCAGATGGAATATACTGTGTAATGGAATTTTTTATGTGTATGACCCTTGGTTGAACTTTGAAGATGTAAGGTCATGAACTTTAGGTGAACTTCGAAGAAAGCGCAAGTTGTACTTCTGCTGTGTACAAGGTAGTATGCAGGTGTGCGACTGGGTTCCGGTTATTTTGTGATGATTACGATTAAGCAAGCAGCTGTCTCCTTATCTACAACCACAGTAAGACGTCAATTGAGATGTCAACATGCTGAGGTGTGAAAAAACCACAACAAACCTTCAGTTACAGACAACCATTCTCTTCCTGCCTTTACGAGTCGATACTATCTAAACTTATTCTGCAAGAATGCAATAATGGTATTGGACAATGCTAAATTAAAAAGTATCTCTATCTATCTGGAGCTGTAGATCAGGGTGGTGTAGACAAAGTTCATGATTAACTATGGATCGATGCTCAAACTATAACATGGATTCTCCTGTTGAGTAACGCACATTTCCTCATCGGAATGGTGGGATGTTGGAATGACAGCATGTAAACCGTGGGATTTCTATTAATTATAGATGAATGCGTGATTATTTGTGGAAAATATCCTCACTATATTTGTATTTATTTGTAAATGTGGCAAATTGAGATTCAGCCTTCACACACACACACACACACACAGTCATACAGATGGTGTCAGTTTAATGTCATGTTGTTGCTATGACATGAATATGACATCATGCCGTCTTTTCTTGATTTACGAAGTGAGAAAATGTGGGAGGCTGAATCTCTACATCACGCTGCACCACAACTAGGGATGTCACGATTATCACGATTATTACAATTAACAACACTAAATGTGTAAAATCAAATATCATCAAAGTATAATTGCATTACCAATTATATAAACAAATTATTTAAAGTATCTATTAATATAGGACCAATTATTAATCCTTCAAAGGAAATGTTTTTTTATTACAAATGAGGCAATAACATTTCAATTCCTACCAGTTCAGTGTTACGTTGGGTGAATTGACATGAACATAATTTAAAGTGATATTCCGGCGTAAGTTTAACCCATGGTCCAACGCATCGTAACACCGAGTTAGACCCCCCCTCAAGAGATGAAGTCTGTTAACCGCTAGCTTCTCTAGTTGTAGCAACTTTAGCAGGGACCGCACCATAACAAACAGCGCAGTATACGGATCCACGCGTAACGGATCAAACAGCCACTTGTAGCCACAAATAATGCTCAGAACAGCACCAAACGTCATCAACAGTACAAACAGGGTTCAGAGTTTCATTTCGATGGGCTCCACTATCAGTTTGAGACAAGCTGAAGGAAATGGAGGAGAAAAGTGAAAGAGCGAGCGCTGCGGTGGAGTCTACGTCCTGGAAATGAAGTGACAGAGGGAGAGAGCCGGTGGAGTCCAATTGCTGGACCTGGGGGGAATTAAGGGGAATCAAGTGGCCAGTGTATTAGGTCAGTGTCTGTAGGTGGCCGCTGTTTGTGCTGCCAGTCGGCCTCGGACTGGGTTGTCAGTACCTGGACTGCTGGACACGGAAAGTTGCTGCATAGCGTAGAACTGGAGCAGAGTGGGTGAGTTGTTTTCCTCTCATTTCAATAGAAACCAGGCTAAGCTAACAGATGGTTGATGTCTCGTATTATGTGCTGGGACCCTGTTTGTACTGTTGATGACGTTTGGTGCTGTTCTGAGCATTATTTGTGGCTACAAGTGGCTGTTTGATCCGTTGTGCGTGGATCCGTGTACTGCGCTGTTTTTTATGGTGCGTCATTGCTGAAGTTACTACAACTAGAGAAGCTAGCGATTAGCAGACTTTATCTCTTGAGGTGGGGTCTAACTCGGTGTTATGGTGCGTTCGACCATGGGTTAAACTTACGCCGGACTATCACTTCAACCCAGTTACTGTGTATTTACTCTGGGGTACAAAGCAAGGTGGTTATCCTGCAGGTGATGATTGACATCGTTCATAATTTGCGTAACTTTGTTTACATCCCGTTGTGCCGATCTTCCGACATGGTTCCAACATAATCTATTTTGGAAAGTGACGATATTTAAGAACCTTTACGATTAAATAATTGTGGCCTTTGATACCACGATTAATCGTGAAAACAAGTAATCGTGACATCCCTAACCGCAACCGTATCACATCCAGTGTCCCTGGTTTCAGTAACACAAGGTGTAGATAGGTAAATAGCCTACATTTTTCTTTTATTCTTAATGACAGTATTTACTGATCATCCCTCCTCCTCTCCTCTCTCCTTGCCCCTTCTGTCGTTGTGTCCTCTCATGTTTGTTCCTCCTTCTTCCTTCCTGTTACCAGACGACTAAAATAACGATTTCTGTTCCTCTCCTCACACACACACAAACACACACACACACACATGCACGCGCAGACCAAAGCCACAAGCCAAGCTGAGTTTTACAATATATAACCACAAGAGAGGCTGACTGGACTGTGTTTGTGTGTGTGTGTGTGTGGTTTACCAACATGGCTAACCAAGGCACAGTAAATGCAAAACCAGCAAACCTGGACACCACACACATTAGAATTTTTTTCGTAGTCAAAACACAAAATATTTGCATTGATACCTCTTGTCACATAATAAACAAAGTGTTTCTCCTTACAAGTTAACAGCAGCTATGTGTGTGTGTGTGTGTGTGTGTGTGTTTTGAATGTGAGCCCTTGTCTTTCTAACGGATGCTCTGACACACGCATCCTCCTCGTTTCCTTCTTCCCTCACTATCTTCTCTGTTACACACACACACACAATGCGCAAACAGAGCCAACAGACGTTTTGAAATAGTGAAACAGCCTGTGTGAGTTTAGCAGTGTTGGGTAAACTGCACCGTTGAGTTTGTGGTCATGTTTCATCCAGTGGAAGTCTTGACTTCACCATTTACTTTTTCTTTTTTTTCCCTAATTGGCCTCACACTTTCATCCTCACTATTTTTTTTATGAGAACTCTGCGAAAAAACCTCACACCTCAGGATCTATGTTCAACTGACATATGGCTTCTATGACTTCATGTACTTCTTGTACTTGTATTTATCTCCTGATCCTGGATCTAATATCAGTGCTTAAAAATTATTTATATTTTTCACCACTTTTATTCGTCCTCTACACAACCATACGTCAGAGAACTCCAATCTCTGCACTTATTATGTAACTCAACCCTGTTTTTAACTTTTGAATTACTTAACAAACCTGCAAAATAATACAAATGTAGTTGATTTGGATTGTTTCTTAAAAGGCATCAGCCTTCCTAAACAATGTGGTTGATTGCGTTGTAGCCTACTTAGATTTTTCTGCCTCTCCGGCCTTCCTCCAGACTCTGGTGATAATTCATTGATTTGAAAATACAAATATGTATTTTACACTTTGTAAACATCTTCGTCTCTACCTGTCATGATGTTTGAGACTTACTCCCCTTATTAAAGGGGAACTATGCAAGTCTGGTCACTTTTCAGCTGTTTTGGTAACATTCCTCTCCTCCATGTGCATTTGTTTACAACAGAGCCGGCGATAAGTTCACAGTCAATAAGTTCGTTCATTATTCTCATTCTTCTTCTTCTTATTATTATTATTGGTAGTTTTGCCAAAATTCTAATGCACTTGTCATGTGCTTTTGTTGAATGGTGACCTCATTGGTGGTTGACAACATTAGAAACACCTGTTGGCATACACTAACATACATCTGTCAAGATTTATCAATATTGTTGTCAACACTGAAGTAGAAACAATTCATTTTTTAATTAACATTTTTAATGTCAATTTTCCCAAATTCTTTGGAAAAAAATTGAAAATTATATCACCCTACAAACCTACATACTAATTTTTATATTTTATATACTGTATATTCTTATTATAAATTTGTTTCTATTTTATGATGTATTCTTATTTTTATACTGGTATTGTAAGTTATATGCAGCCGTGACAGTTTCCCAAATCTGTTATCGATAAAGAATATCTTAACTGAGCTAAGCTAAGTTTAGCTTTGAAGTTACATCATCTTGGGAGCTTGTGTTGAGGGGTTTTCCACTTTCAGTAATTTCATCAATTTCAAAGAAATGAGTAATATACATATGAGTTAATATTTAAGTTGGATCCTGTCCATCCCTGGTGTGTCTGAACTCAGAGACCAGCCGAGGGGGGAGGGGGGAGGGGTTGGGGGGGTTCCAGTCTTGTTGCCTGGATGGAGTCGGCCTCACATTGAAGCCTGTAGCTGAGAGTGATGAATGTGAGAATATTCAAGTGTTCCGTCAGAGTCAGCATCACCTCTTCTAGAATCAGCCTGAAGCAGACCTGCCAAGTTTCCTCTCTTCAACTTTTGCCTCCTCCTGATAACACACACACACATATGCACCAATGCGCTTTCACATACACAACAGCGCTCAATTGCAGCAGGTGTAGCCTCCAGATAACCAGAATCAGCGGCGGACAGGCCGACGGAGGCGAACAATGTGGTGAAGTGGAAGGAGGCTGATGGAGGCCAATGGGCTCACAAGTGATGGGTGGTGTAAATTCAGAGTGGAGAAAACAAGTTTCACAGAGGGTTGATATATAGAAGGAAGGAAACAATGCAAACGCAACAGTTGCACAAACATACAAAAACAACATGTGAGATATATTGACTGGGAAAGGAGTGATGGAGGAGGGAGGGAGGAGATGGAAGAGATGGAGAAAAACAAATTTTGGTCCAGAGAGAGTTATAATGAAGAAAAAAAAATCAATAATATAATCATTTTGTTTTTGTCTCAGATTTGTGCACAATGGCACCACGACGACAACAACAACAGGTGATGCACTGCAAAAACTCAAAAAGAATATTCTTGTCAAAATGTCTCATTTCTAGTCAAAACCAATCTCTTTTCACTTAAAATAAGAGTCATCACTTAAAAATTAACATGTTTTTAGATCATTTTCACTTGTTTCAAACTAATTTTCAATTGAAATAAGTAGAAAAGTCTGCAAGCAAGTTTTTTGAGCTTGTAATAAGAAAGAAAAACTTGCTCCAAATTTTTCGACTTATTTCAAATAAAAATCTGCTTGAAAGAAGTTAAAAGTGTCTAAAAACAAGCTGCTTTTAATGTAATGAGTCTTATTTTAAGCAGAATTAGATTTGTTTTGAAATTAGAAATTAGATTTTGACTAGAAATAAGACAAATATTCTTGGTAAGATTTTGAGTTTTTGCAGTGCGACTTTTTTTCTTTTAATTATATATAACTGTGCATCTGTACGAACTGAGCTCCGATCAGTTTATTTCCGTCTGCTCTAGACAATAACTGAGCTCAGATCAGTCAAAGCAGATCATGTCAATAATTAAAAAAACACACACACATACACATTGATAAGGCAGCAGTATTTGTCTGGTGGACGCTCTAATAGATGCACACACACACACACACACACACAGACACACAGACACACACACACGTGCACACAGATTTGTGGGTGCAGATGATTGGATGGGAGTTAGCCAATCAGAGGTGAGAGAGTCACATTGATTCTGACCACATACACGCACACGCAAACTTTACACAACCCAAACGAGGCCTGAGGTCAGGTGGCGGCGCTGGGCCGGCATTGGGCCAGCGTTGGGCCGAGCCCAGCCACTGACAGGAGAGGATCCTGTGTCGCTCTGTGTATGATATAATAAAACCAGCACAGAGGCGGGAAACATGTGATCTGATGTGGGACGTACACTGTTACAGTTGCTGCAGAGCAAGATAGGCCTGCAACGGCAAACACACACACACACTGTGTGTGTGCGCGTGTGACAGTGACAGTTATGATATTCTGTCCCTATCTCGCCTGCTTTATGCTTATAAAGACAACGCTAGCATGCTAGCATGAATGCAAAAAGAGGATCCTTAGCCTACTCAAAGCAATGTTGTCATAGTGCTGTTTCATTCTGACCTGTATTGTACTGACAGTGGGAATGAAAGACCGGACTGCCCTGTCATATTCAGCTTATTGAAGATGAGCCTTAATGTGATAGTTGTTTTCCACCTGTGTTATTTGTTGTAGTGTGATAATTTCTCTGAAAATTATTAAACACACATTGGTGAAAAAAAGATGTTGAACAGAAATGATGATGATTCTGTTAATTAATTAATGAAATTAATTAACTGCATGATGGTATGAAATAAAATATTTTGAAATAATTTACTATTTGTGAAACATGTAATTTTATTGCCCACTAGCTATCTAGCTATCAAATGGATTGATTATCATTGGTTAATTGTTTATTTTACTATTAGCTGTTGCCAAATTTGCGAAATAGCTATTTTGACATACTATGGCTGTCATTAGCATGACGTATTGTTTTGTCTGGGTTAGTATGCGAGTTTAACCCGACAGCTGTGCTATAGGAGACATGTTAGCATACGTGCCACGTCCACAAGATGCACAGGAATCTTAGCGTTCTTAGCTAAAAATAGCTAAATGCTCCTCGGTGTAGGCTAACTGAAGCTAATGAAACCAAACCAAAACACCTGTGTCATCCGTAGCTACGCAAGAGCTCAATCTACACGAACTCATTTGTATTCAAATCCAATGCAAATCCCCGTGCTCTTCCTGAGAAGAGATGCAGACTGAAGCTACATTCATCCCACCGCCACCTGCGTGACAAAGTACAGTATGTGGATATCTGTTAGACACAGGCCAGGTAGCAGTCCAGGTCCAGGTCTAGGACTAGGCTACTCGTGGGAAACTGTGGGTCATGACTAACGCAGACAGTGCTGGGAAAGTGAAGCAGAGTGTACAGTCACCCTCACAGCTGCTGCCTGATCAAGGAGGAAGGAATGCCTGCTGTCATCCTCCCTTTAGACCTGGAGGCTGCTGGTCCACAAAACCAGAGACCTGGATCTGGGACTGCTGATACAGACTGTTTTATGGAACCCTTAACTTCTGTTCCCGGTCCAGACCTTACAAAAGAACTGGACCGCTAATGATTAAATCCTGAAAACTGTGAAAAAATTACCACCAACACATATTCAAAGACTAAATGAACCTATGAATGAAAACATGGAGCCACCAGAGCAAACAAGCACATGAAACACAACAAACACAGAAAACTACACTCACCTCGTATAAAAGCCGAAGGATACGAAGTCAGACACTCCAAGATGCCGTTGGATTCCATCAAAGATCTCCAGATTTTTGTAATCTGTACACGCACACACATGCGCGCGCGCACACACACACACACACACACACACACACACACACACACACACACACACACACACACACACACACACACACACACACACACACAATGCAAGGTCAAGAAGAGATCCTCCAACATTCATGACCAATCTGCAAACCACAAACCACATCTGTCTTGTGTGGGAGTGAGTGTGTGTGTTTGTGTGTATGTGTGTAACTCATCATTGATGCTCCACACCAACACATCATGTAGCTAGAAGTCACTCCTCCAGAAGATAACAAGTGATTAAGATGTGAGATCAGCATTTATCTGTAAATAATGTCACTTACTGGTATGTACACAATACAAAATCTATTTTATTATACTTTTTACACACACACACACACACACAAAATATATAGCCTATATAAGAAGACAAGGCACGCAAATTTCAAAATAAAACAGGAACTAGTAACCATAACATTTTATGTGCATTTAATCAATAATATTACAACTAAATAAATGAAAAAATGAATATTTTTATGTGGCCTATTCATTCATGAAATTAGGCTACAGGGAGGACAAGTAGGACAAGAATTGTGATGAAAGGTTTTAGATAGATAGATAGATAGATAGATAGATAGATAGATAGATAGATAGATAGATAGATAGATAGATAGATAGATAGATAGATAGATAGCCTAGCCTAGCCTAGCCTAGCCTAGCCTAGTATGAATCAGTGCTGCTAGGAAGCTAGGCTAACTAGCCTTTGCTTCCTGACTCGGAGTTAGTTAGCCTAGCGTGCTAGCTTCTTACATCTAGTTACAAACAGAGTAAGAGGTCGTGCTCCAAAGTAACAGCTGCACAGCAAAGTCAGCACCACAGAAGAAGACAAAGCATGTCAACACTTCCTCAATCAGCTGTTGCCGGGGGAAACACACACACGCACAACTTTGAAAGCCAGAAGTTCAGTTTGACTTGACCAACTGAATGGATGCTCAAGGTCTGGATGATGGAAGAAGTGAATCTTTGTGATTAAAGTTGAGACAGGTGAATGCAGGAGCTGGATGTGGTGCTCTTACCCCCAAGACAAGGAGTCCAGGTCCTGGGCACAGGTCCGAGAAAACAGATCCCCCAGTGACTCAGAAAGTCGATAATCCACAAACCCCCTTTCGCTCTCCTCCTTTCTCTTTCTTCTGCCAGAGGTTTCTTCACTCACTCACAGCTCCTCTGCTTCCGCCTCATCTTCCTTTATCTCTGAGCGCTATGTGTGACTGCCTCCCTCTCTCTGGTCTTGGTTTGTGGTTCTCCAAATCCCCCTGCTGATGACTTTTCTGTGCTGGTTGACATTCAGCGTAAACAGATCGTCTTTCTGTCCATATCAACAGCCTAGTTTGGTTTCTATTAATCTGGCATTGTGGCTTTGGCATATAGATGTGTGTGTGTGTGTGTAATCAGACAAACCACCTGCCCTCACAGCCAACAGTTCTCACTGAGGAAGTAGCTGTGGTTAGAGTGAGTCAAACGGAGGGAGAGGGCGTTGTGATGTGTGTTTCTGAACAACAATATGCAGCAGTTGTGGTTTGGTGTGTGTAGCATGGGGTTAGAGAGATCAGCTCTGCTTTGCCAGGGCTCCCTGCAGGTCTGAGACCACCGTCACCTTTCAGTGTGTTGATCTGCTCCTTAAAGGATGGATGCAACTCTACACTTGACGCCAAAAGATCCTTAAAACTGACGGCTACGCTTGGCTCACACTCTCTACTCAGCCTGGCTTTGTGTGAGTGAATGTCTTTCTCCTGGACAGCTGTTTGCCAGCTGTAGCCAGTTAGTCTTGCTGGTCAGGTGTGTGTTGCTCTGGTGGAGACGGGATCTTCTTGCAGCGGCTGCCGTGTACCCATGGTGCCTATCGGCGATCTTGACCGCTGTGTGGGTTACAAGGAGAACCTGGAATGGACCATTCCACCGCTTGGACTTCCAGTATTTTCTTCTTAATCACCACAAAGTCTCCTGGTTGTCATGACCCTCAGGTTTTCCGCCATAGTGGCCCGGTTTTCTGTTCTGTTTCTAGTTGTGGACTTTTAGTTTCTGTGTTCCCCTGTTTAGTCTGGTTTTATTTTGAAGGTCTGTGTCTTGTTCTAGTTTCCTGTTTTAATTTGTAGTCCTTGTCTTGTCTTCCTGTGTTTTCCCTCCTCGTCTCCTTGCACACCTGCCCTACGTTTCCCCTCGTTAGCCCTGCCCTGCTCCTTGTGTGTCTCAACCAATCAGGTTTCTTTGCCCTCCTGTCTCCTCACCTGTTGCTTGTTGGTTTGATTAGTTCTGTTGTATTTAGTCTTGTGTTGCTTTCAGTTCCTTGTTGGATTATTGTTTGCTGTCACTATTGTGTTTGTGGTTTCTTGTCCCTGGCTGTTTATTTGTTTATTAAAACTTTAGTTCTCAAGTCCGCAGTCTCCTGCATTTGGGTCCTCCTTCCGCCTGCACATCCTGACACTGGTTTGATGTTGTGCAGAAGCTGTGATGCTGCATTTGGAAGAGCGTCCTTCACCTGTTTTGATATTTGAGACAAAACAGAAGAGAGGCCTGTGCAATATTTCAACATGTCATCTTCACAAAGATTTGTTGAGGGTCGTGGTCTGGGTATTGGCCCTATACCTAGAGTTGGAGGTCTGCCGAACAAGATTTCAAATGGGCTAAGCTTCATTCTCATGTACATTACCACCATGGGTAGGACTTTAGTCCAAGGCACCTAATGTGCCTGGTACATCTAATAAAATAAAAAAGTACTGTATTTCAAGTCATAGCTTCCTAAGGGTGCAAGACTTCAGAGTATGCTGAGGGAATGAGGCAGTGGCATCGTTTACTGTATAATATAGGCCGAAAATAGTGTTTAACACTAAAAAAAGAACATAAGTAAAATAATAAAACCATAAATTAAATAAGAAAATGATGAACAAACTTTTTTTTATTCATTCATTTATAATATTATTTATAATTCAGATATTACAGACTTCGTCTTCACTGTTTGTGGCACCACACTGACTTTGTGAGCAGCATGCCGCTGCACTTGCGCCTTATGCATTTACCCAGACAGAAGAAAAAGTAGTTCCTACCAACCATGTGTTATTTAGACAAGATCTGAATAGTTTAGTTACTTTCCTGTGTTCCTGTTAATGATAGCGCATACATTATCACAAATGACTTAAAGGGACAACGAGGAGTTTTGGAAAAGCGAAGTGTTTTCACGCTGCCTCCGCGCGCACCGTAGAATTCCTCCACCGGCGCAAGACGGACTCATGTTTTCATTCATCAAGGATTAAAGTCAGAGGTTCAAAGAGGTTCAGTTACCGTCGTAGTTCCGACCATAACGCCGCCCGAATCGCCGTTATTGTCATTTGCGTCCGCGAAACTGAAAGTAAGGAAACGCTGGTCGGCTCGACCAGCATTTCTGCCACCACTAATAATAACAAAATAATGATAGAGACAAAACGATATATTGATCAAAAATGGAGCCATTAACAAGTGTGGGTAGCGTAGATTCATCCACATTAACGTGAGACTGTTTTATAACCGAATAGAAACTCCTCGTTGGCCCTTTAAGTATCAAAAGTATCGATATTTTCATTTGAGTATCGATTCTAGAGCAGAAAGACCTGATATTGGAAGTATCGATATTTCAGTATCGATCTGCACATCACTACCCTGAATTGCTGCGGCCTTCGCAGCTAAATCAGCGTGTGCGTTGCTTGTGGAGATGAGGTCAGTGCCTCCTGTGTTGAGCTTGACACTTACACACAGCAATGGCCTTAGGAAGCAAAATGGCATCACTGGCCACGGCTGCGTCCTCTGGTCGTCGTTGAGGTGTGGCAGACAGTGGTATTGGTGTGGGAGATCCAGTGCTGGAGGACAGTCGTCGAGGTCAGGGTTCACTTGGACACATGTAGACACAGGAGAAGAGAGAGGGGAAAGTTTCTGAGCAGATTTGTCTGTTCCTACATTGGTGTGGGATTACATTGTATTAATCCTTGGACAAGGCATGGTTTTTAAAGCTTGTTTTCTTGCTCTTTTTCCTGCTTCGTCTGTGATACACAATCCTTTAAAAAGTAATGAACTTGGTGGGACGCTCTTTAAAAAAAAAACATTTTCAGAACTAAACCCAGAGTCAGTGTGGTTGCCAGGTTGGTGGAGTGCAAACACACACACATAGACACACATACAGGCACACACACCCCCAGGCAACTTGATCCCGAAGGCCACGCCTCTTTACACCCCCAACACCTGCAGTGACACACTTCAACCCCTCCTTAACTCCACCTCTGCCGCCTCAACACACACAAAGCCAGGACAGCTGCTGCCCCACCTCAGCAGGTTTAGGTTTCTGAACCTGAAACTGGTCCTCGTGAAGATGGCGCGAGCAAGTTCTTGTCTCTGCTGACACATTGTCATTGTCTTGGTTTTATGCGCTGCCGATCCGTGCTAACAGCTTTTAGTATGTAATTTATTCTAATGCAGGGCTGAACCACAGAAGCGTGGACCAGACTCAGGACCAGTTGGTGGACAGACCGGCAGACCCCCTGCTGTGTGTCCTGAGAGAGCACAGTGGGAAGCTGACCCCTGCCAGACACAACATGACCTCCAGCTGCAACTTCCTGGGTCAGACACTGACGCAGAGCTGAGTCAGCCTTCACGGTGAAGACGGGACAGACCAGCAGACGGACCACCAGACCAGCAAGACAGAGAGTCATTGTCCCCACAGTGTGCATCCGGATCACTTCAGGGTCTCCACCAGCAGCTAACGGCTCTGCTCCGCCGTTCTAAAAATAGCTTGCACCGACAATTAAAGGTAACAAACCTACTGCTACGACTATAGGGATTATAGCAATGGGCCAATTTGTCAAAATGTTGAACTACCCCTTTAAATGTCTGCATCCAGTTCAAGTAGTCTTCTTCTCTTACTGATTTAATATTTCTTCTTCTCTCTTTTTGTCTCTTGTTGTGTTTGTTTGCCTCATCATCTTGGTTGTTTTACAGGTGCTCCATGACTGCATTTGGATCAATAATGTTGAGCAAGTGATGAAAGAAAGAAACTATAGAGTTGGCCCAGTTTCATCTCTTTCCCTCCATCCCTCCCCCTCCTCCCATCCTTCTCTACACCCCACAGAGCTCCCACGACATCAAACCCTGTCTAGACCCTGCTAAAGTGTGTGTTTGTGTGTGTGTGTGTGGGTGCATCGCTGTGTGTGTTCTTACCAGCTGCTAAAATACAACAGTTGAAGTGGCCTTTGAATTTATCAGCAAACACAAAGTGCATTTAAAGCAACAGGCTGGATGCCGTCCAATGGCAGGCTTCTTCCATTCAACTGTAGGACAGACTGAGGGGTCCACATGACCAGACTCTGAGTCACAACCCTGGAGTCCTCTAGAGTCCATATGACAGAGCCCGCTGGTTGATCGGGGCTCCATAAAACTGAAAAATATGACTCCTGAACATCTGTCGGAGAACTTTGGAACAACTTCAAAATAAAGGTCGGGAGACAAAAGCCATGAAGTCAGTGGAATGACAGTAGTCGTGTTTCCATTCAAAGTGATTCGAATTACTGGGAAATACGCTTTAAAAGAAATTGGAATCATGTGCGTTTCCTTTAAAAGTACGGACTTTGGTGAAAACTATAAACTCGCGCAAGTTTTCTAACCCATCCCCTCTATAACAACCTCGTCCATGTTGTTTATTGATAAGCGTCTGATGTGGGGCCGATTACATTAGTGCGATTACGTCACACTGAATTAGAACTGTTTCCATCCCTGTCCAATCAAGACTGTAAATCAGACCTGGACATTTTTTTGATGAAGTTTTTTTTTTTGGACCAAAAGAAATTAGATTTAATTGAACATTTGCTTTTATTTTGAAACAAAGGAGCATTTCCTTCTACCATATGTGATAACTGCTACATATTTGTGTGTGTCAGTCTAACAGATGTCAGTGATGAGGCATCATCAGAGTGGAACCGTTACGGCAACCAGCAGCGTGTGTGTTTGTCAATCACACGCGA
The DNA here is from genome assembly GCA_030347415.2 of Decapterus maruadsi. Lineage (NCBI taxonomy): Eukaryota > Metazoa > Chordata > Actinopteri > Carangiformes > Carangidae > Decapterus > Decapterus maruadsi. The sequence continues at coordinate 41,584,679 of CM064886.1, forward strand.
TAATCAGAGAAAAATCTGTGTGTGTGTGTGTGTGAAGATGAGGCATAAAGGAGTTGTGTGAGTGTGTGTTTCACATAGCAATGTGAGGGAGACGCCAGGAGGGGGATAATACCAGTAAAACACCTCCCCCTGCACACACACACACACACACACACACACACACACACACACACACACACACACACACACACACACACACACACACACACACACACACACATTATATACATGAAAGTTCAGCAGTGATTCGTTGGAATATATTACAGACACACACACTCTGAGTCACACACAGCTCCACAGACACGCACACACACCGACAAATGTCGTCATTGTTCAGACGGACAGCTGCACCAAACACATGAAGATCCAGCCACAGTTCAGTATTGATCAGGATTAATACTTAAAATAAATAGGGTCCAATCCGTGACAACAGTGATTTCTATCAGCTGGGATGAAGACAGGTCAAAACACACAGAGATGAAACATAACTCAAAACACTGGCGGTGAGGTGTTTGGTCCATTACTGAATGTGAGGGGTTAATACAACACACACACACAGAGGCTTTATGCCATTTAGGGCTAATAAGGTGATGACAGCCTGAACGTTTACTGTATCGCCCCCCTCCCCCACCACACCCACCCCTCTCTTTCTGTCAGTACTTAGATTTGGGGCTGGCAAACAGACCATGGCCAATGTGATAATTGGTCCCAAGTGGTTATCAGCAGCAGCAGTGTGTGTGTGTGTGTGTGTGTGTGTGTTGAATGTTTTATTTGTTTGTTTGTTTTGCTTTCAGTAGAAGTCGACTTTCTTTTGCCTTAGTAACAATTACAATAAGTTAAGTTCAAGTTAAGTTAACCTAAGTTGAGTTAAATTAAGATAAGGAAGTTGTAGCCTATTGGGGTCAATTTTCATACATTCGACAAAAAATAAAATGACGTAAAAAGCTCTATAGTTATTCTCAGTTAACAAAAGTGAGTTTGGATGTACAGTGTGTGTATAAAAATACTCCAATGCTATCTCATTGATTTTTCATAACAATAACCATAGACTGGATGGATGTTGATAAGATGTGAGATATTAGGTCAAGGAAATTTTATTTTATTTTTTGCTTTTTCATGCCTTTATTAGATAGGACAGTAGAGAGTGTGACAGGAAATGGGAGGCAGAGAGGGGGGAATGACATGTAGGATAGGGCCGTCCGACGTGGGACTCGAACCGGGGCCGCCTGCAGCGAGGACTATAGCCTCTACACATGGGCCCCTGTCAAGGAAATTTCTAGGGACCAATCAGAATGTAGAAGTTAGTTCCAAATTGGGGGAAAAAAATTGTGTTTTTAAAATAAAGGAAATGTTTCCATGAATTTTCTGTTGAGTTCTGTCTTCACTTTTTACTGTAAAGTGATGAGTCACAGTCACTTTGAATAAGACGCTCTGGTCATTACAGTAATAAGCTGTGAATCATTCCTTTATGTGAGGAAACAATAACAGTGGACAGACGGTTAAATCAGATAATGGAGTAAAGATCCATCTATCTATCTATCTATCTATCTATCTATCTATCTATCTATCTATCTATCTATCTATCTATCTATCTATCTATCTATCTATCTATCTATCTATCTATCTATCTATCTATCGGTCTTTTACCTTACCTTGTATTTCTTTCCCCCTCACTGTGTCTTTCTTTCTTTCCCCCATCTATCCATCCATCACACTGCTGATGTCATTCAGAAGTTTAAATCTTTATTGACCTCTTATAGAAAGTAGTTGTTTCCTCTGTCGTCCTCTTACGGCCCCCGGGGGCCCATCGCTCGTATATCCATCATGGATATACGGCTCCTGACCCATGTGGCCCCCGTAGTAACGAGGCCTAACGCTGCTGATGAGCCTCTTGACGAGCACACACACTCCACGGTTGACATTTATGACAAGACGACTAAATTTAAGAGGTGTGTGTGCGTAAAAGTTACGACGTAACGACTCGCTTTATGGTACAGTGTGTGTGTGTGTTTATGACATAACACACTGTATAGTGTGTGAATGTTAATGACTACATTACAGTAACAACCACTCACAACATCTGCGCGGTCGGTCTGTGTGTCTGTCTCACGTGCGTCACGTGCGTCTGACCCCAGCTCCCAGTATTAGCTGCAGCTGCTGCAGGTGTCTGTAGCGCTTCGGGGCTTCCTTCGCCTTTCAAACGGAGCAGAACCGGTCCGGCACAATACCGGGCTGGCGGTAGAAGCAGGTTCATGGAGCTGTGAGCCACAGATATGCATGACAAATAAGCGCACCGATTGTGCAGCGCGTGACGTGCGTCTTTATGCACACACACATATACACCAAAGCGCCTGTCATCTCAATTAAAGTTTTCTGCATCAACTTCCCGCATGTCGTTTCAAAATAAAAGCTGACCGATATTTTTATCATGCTATTTTGGCCCTGTGGCTTCTTCAATTTCTTTTCATGGATTTTTTTTACCGTGGTCCGGACCTCAGTGACCTCATAGCTGGCTACGGCCATGCATAGGACTCCGTTGTAAAAAAAGAATATGGCGGACCAACTTCCGGGTTATGGAGCGTTCAATAGTTGGACCACGTCTGTTTCTATGGCAACACAGCAAGAAAATCCTGAGCTACGTTGATGAAATACCAACCAATTTTGAGTCATAAAGTGGTAATAATCCTTGCTGTGTACAGTAACCATATTCACTTTTTTATTTTATACTTTTTAGAAACAGACTAGAGCCGGTAGAACCAGACTAGAACTGGTAGAACAAGACTAGAGCTGGTAGAACCCTAGAGCCCAACCAGTAGAACCAGACAAGAGCCGGTAGAACCAGACTAGAACTAGTAGAACCAGACTAGAGCTGGTAGAACCAGACTAGAACCGGTAGAAACAGACTAGAGCCGGTAGAACCAGACTAGAACTGGTAGAACAAGACTAGAGCTGGTAGAACCAGACAAGAGCCGGTAGAACCAGACTAGAGCCGGTAGAACCAAACTAGAACCAGTAGACCCAGACTAGAACCAGTAGAACCAGACTAGAGCCGGTAGAACCAAACTAGAACCAGTAGAACCAGACTAGAGCCGGTAGAACCAAACTAGAACCAGTAGACCCAGACTAGAACCAGTACAACCAGACTAGAGCCGGTAGAACCAAACTAGAACCAGTAGACCCAGACTAGAACCTGTAGAACCAGACGAGAGCCATATGGACTAAGTTCGCTTCCGGCTGGGCCGCAGCCTCCACGTCCCCTACCTGCGGTGAGGCAGTTGGTGGTCCAGCTTCAAGTTCCCTTCCTGCGGGGTCGCAGCCTCGTAGTTCCCACCTGAGACAGAGACAGACCTACCTGGTTCAGATGGTGTCAGGTGTGTGTGGCAGCAACCAGGTGAGGAGGACAGGGACTGGGGTGGGGGGTCTGCCTGTCCCCTAACCCTACTGTGACGTACTGAAGCAGAGCACGACCCCCTCCCTTCAGAAACTGGACCCAGGGCAGTAGTCCAACAAGACAACGACCCCAAACACACCTCCAAGACGACCACTGTCTTGCTGAAGACACTGAGGGTGAAGGTGAAGGACTATCCAACATGTCTCCAGACCTCAACCCTACTGAGCATCTGTGGAGCATTCCCCAAATGGAAGGAGGAAGAGCACCAGGTGTCTCATCTCCACCAGAGGTCTATAAAGAACTTTAAAAAATACAATCACTGAAAACGACTTTGGTAAAAGTTTAAGTCACCTATGAGAAAATTACTTGAGTTGAAGTCTTAAAGTAGCTCACATTAAATGTACTTAAAGTGATATTCCGGCGTAAGTTTAACCCATGGTCTAATGCACCGTAACACCAAGTCAGACCCCCCCTCAAGAGATGAAGTCCGCTAACCGCTAGCTTCTCTACAGGGCTCTCAAGTCTCACGCATTTGGCGTGTGACACACGCATTCCCACCCGTTCACACGCTCACACGCCACACATTGTATTTCTCACGCATTTAAATTACCACGGTGACGTCCACCAAGTTGCACCGCGTTAACAGTGGAACAGGTAGGAACCAAGCTCCCCCCACAGTCTATGGTTCCCCCGAGAGATCAGAAGCTGCGTGCCACGCGCAAGCCAATCAAATAAAGTATATCTACCGAACAGCCAATCAGAAAGTAGCACTGCTGTGTTTTGATATTCCGCGGTAAAAAAAAAAGAAAAAAAAAAAAAGAGAGAGACGGACTAAACACATCCACACTCGCCGAAATGAAGCAGGTGGTTTCATAAGGACAGAAAGACCCAATGATTACAGTAAGTCACGTCATCATTTATTTGTTGCTGAAAATGTATAACTGTGACATCCCTGTAACACACACACACACACGTTGGGGAGTAACGAATTACATGTAACGTCGTTACATAATTTAATTACAAAATCTACGTAATTGTAATCCGTTACATTACTCTGGGAAAATGTGTAATTAAATTACAGTTTCTTTTATAAATTTCCATGATTACAGTTGTAGTTATGTGGCAAGGTGAAGAGGGATCGAACCCCAGAATTTAACCAGTCGGCCAAAGGGACATCCCCTTGGCCAAGTAGCCAGGGCACATGATCAACTGGAGCCATAGTGACAGGACCACCACTGTCACAGTTACATTTGAAAAATCATCGGAAAAACTCGGGTCCAAAGCCGCAAGTTAGATAGGCTACTGACAGGGAAGAGCCAGTTGTCTGACCCGCGATGATCCACCGGCACTGTTGCACCTTTCCTACTGTAAGTGGGCAACATAAGAGACAAGGTGCGCACTGCTCTGGCCTATATAATAATACGCTTGTGTAGAGAGCGCGTAAATGTTAAGATGTGCCGCGCATGGAGAAGTAAAAAAGGAATATGGTAGGCTTCCGCGCGCACACCAGATGATCCGCCGGTCATCTGAGTGAAATATCAAAGTAAGAAAGTCAGATATGCCCCACACCAAAAGGTGGCAAAGTGACTGGACGGATGAGTTTTGTTTTATTTTCCCGGACCATGCCGACGCGGAGAGTGACAGGGTGACAGCTGATGCTCTCTCTCTCTCTCTCTCTCTCTCTCTCTTTGTTTACGTATGTGACCGCTGGCTGAAGGGTTACAGATGCTGCTGTATATTTGTGGACATTTTGCAAAATCTGCACCAATGGTACGGATGTGCCTCTTGCTGTACTGTTAGTAGGCTAATTGCTTGTTGCTGTGAATATCATAGGGAACACTGGTGTGGTGCAAAGAGTGTTTGCCAGCGGTTAAAGGGGGTAGTTCACCCAAAATTCAAGTTTCACTCATTATCTACTCACCCTCATGTCGACTAAGAGCTGTGAGAATTCTCAGAGTCCTCCGTTCCTTCTTCGAGTTACGGGGGGTCCACGCAGCAGTATTTGAAAATTCTCACAGAGTCGACATGAGGGTGAGTAGATAATTAGTGAAATTTGAATTTTGGGTGAACTATCCCTTTAAGACGTTGTTGACATCTAAACTGTCTATGTCAGATCTGAAGAGTTACAGCTATACCCTTACCTTATGTGTCTATAGGCCTAATGTAAAGTATAATACAGCTGTTCTCACAGTAAAAGATGTAGCCTATCTCTGGAGCCTATTAGCCTATTATAGCTATTGTCTTTATGTTAACTGTTAGGTCTGAAAGTGTGAAAATGGTTAAAATGTGAGAGCATTCATTCAAAACTAAGAAAAGTAATTAAAATGTAATCAAATGTAATTAGTTACATTACTTTGGGAAAGTAATTGAAATAGTTACAGATGTTACTGGTTCAAAATTGCGGGGTTTGTCTCGCACTGCAGGATCTCGCGAACGCGAGAATTTTCACCACCACTGTTTTCCTCTAGGTGGCAGCACCGTACTAAATACTGCTCAGACGTTTTGGGGACAATGCTGACACGTCACACAATGTAGCCGCGATGGGGAGTGGCGGCGCTGTTCATGATACAGGTAGAATAGGATGAAAGGAGAACGAGCTGCAGACAGTAGGCTAAATAATACAGTAGCCTATAGTTTTTCAATGACACACTGTAACGACGGCAGCTACAGTAGGCTATACGTCTCACTCTATTTTTTCGGTCCTCTGTCTCGTTAGCTTCAAACTGTGTTTTTAAAATGAGCCAACTACTGTACAGTAGTGCCGCAGATTTCTCACTCCGCACCTTGTATGAGAGTGCAGCTGGATGATTTCTTGTGAATGAACGCGTCGGGTCTGTGACTGTGTCACTTTGGGGCTGGGTAATATAGGATAGAATAACTTTCCCTCGATAGAAGACGCGGCCGATACAAAGTCGATTGGCTTCATTCATTCATGTTTTGACAGACAACACAAACAGCCAGTGATAATAGAGCGGTGACACCGTCAGCAAGCCGGCCCAAACCTCAAGCCCCGGTCCGAGTTAACACGGTACGAGGCTGGTTATCAAGTTTCATGCTCTGTGCCAGTTCACATCAAAGGAGGCGTGTGTGTGTGTGTTTCATTTTATATTGTTCAATGTGTGTATGAAAATTGCCATAGCTAAACATTCAATACATGTGTCTTGGAGTTTTGAATGGAGGCTTTATGTTCAGCTCCCCTTAGCCTACATGCGAAATTTATTACATGAAACACAACAAAATTTCTTCATTTAGCCTATGAACTCAAGTGTGAGCTACTGTTAAGAACCGGTTTTTCTGTTCAACTGCTGTGGGGGGAGGGGGCAGGACTTTTGTCTGAAGAGTGAAGTCCACAAACACCCATTGCAAAGTACCGGATGAGCGGAGATTAACACCTCTGTTCATCTCCGCGCTGTTAACGCCCATCGAAACAGCTGATTTACATGTCGGCTCTTAACACATAGCGATTGGCCATTCAGCGGCTTTGTTCTTGGTTTCGGCCAATCAGCTTGTAAGCACATGGCTAATTATCAGCTTTCAACCAATCGCACTGTTTTATTGTGAGTGCGCTATTTGTATTGTCTGCCAAAACATGGATGAATGAAACACGACCACGTCTCATATTTAGCCTATATGTAAGAAAAGTTATTTCAGAATTTATACCGTTTTATCGCCCAGCCCTAGGTGGGCTATTGTCCCCCTCTTACCTGGGAAACAGGAGCGAGAGACAGCACAACACCGACAAGTAGCCTACGCATGTTGCAGTGACGTCATAGACGTCGGAACTAGGGGTGCGGCTGCACCCCCTCCCATCCGCCCCCCTACTAGCCAGGCTAGCGCCACCTACTGGTTCCGGCGCATTTCATTTGCCTCAACCATGTAGTCAGGTAACTAGCAACACTCTTCCGTTTGCTCCGTCCGTCCAGACGGACGGACCAATCAGCGAACAGATGGGTAAGTGAAGGCGATGACGTTGAACTCAAGCGCTCAAGCTAACCTATGAGCTTCACCGGTGTATAGCGCACGTGACCCCCAAGCAGCAGCGATTAGTTGAAGCAAATGTAAGCAACCGCCTCTCGGAAGCAAACGAATCCCTACGGCTCGTGTTCAGACGCTATATGAAATGTAATGAAATTAGCGGCTGATGCATCAGGCTACCCCCCTACAGCATTATGCATAAAAAATAAAAATAAAGAATCTGAATTTAAACTGAATTCGTCTGACTTACTACATTTATCTCATAATGCACAGATCTATGTGACATGCAACCTGGCTGGCTCCGTACAGCAGCCTAGCCTATGCCAGGCTGCTGTACGGAGCCAGCCAGGTTGCATGTGACAGCTCAGTGTGACGTAGGCTAAAATAAACAAAGTCTTTTGCACACCTTGCAGCCCCAAACCCGCTCCATGCTGTCGGAGTTGGAGAAGCTCATAAAGCGCTGTCTGGCCCTGCCCATATCTGTCGCGGCATCCGAGCGCTCTTTCTCTGCCTTACGCAGATTGAAAACCTGGCTGCGCAATACCATGAAGCAGGAAAGACTCACGCATTTGGCCATTATGAATGCGCATAGTGACCATTGATGAATGCGCTGTTTCGGCCCTGCTTGAAGAAATCATCAGCAGGTCAACTGAGAGAAGGTCCACTTTTGGAAAAGTGTGAAAGCCCTTTGGAGCGCAAACTGTTCTTTTTCTAAATGCTGTTTTTATAGCCTAGTGTTATGTGTCTTAATAAAGGCTTTAGTTATTCATTCATTTATTTGGTTTAATTTTCTTTACAATTAAGATGCTGCATTATAGTTCGTTAATCATTGATACTGTAAGTGTGCGTCTCTCCCCCGACCCTCCCAAAAAAAAAATCCCGCCCCCCCTCTCAGAAAATAGTTCCGACGTCCATGAGTGACGTTATATATAAAACCCCAATAAGCCTTAAGTTTTATCATATTACAATAGTTTCTGTGATTTAGGCAGGGTAGTTCTAGTTAAATGGCCTATAGTTTAAGCAGTGGATTACTGCACAGATCACTGATTCATCCGCCTGTCGTCCTCCGTTCTCACAGATGCCACCTGGTGGTTGTTTTGGCACACTGCGGCTTGTCTCTTGTCTCGCCAAAGAAAAAAATGCCTGAGGCTTGTGCCGTCTCGCGTGAATCACGCGAGAAGTCCGCAATTTTGAACCAGTAACATCTGTACACTACAATTACATTTTCAACAGGGTAACTTGTAATTGTAACCAACTACATTTCCAAAGTAATCTTCCCAACACTCACACATGCAGTAAAATGCTCACAAAGTTTAATCTGAAGTCAATAAATATTTTTGTTTGAATGAATTTATGCGTCATTTGTCAGACATCCATCCCCAGCTAAACCAAATCCCCGCTGCCGCTGGTAAAATCTCACTCTGAACTCACTTCAAAACTTGAGAGCCCTGTCTCTAGTTGTAGCAACTTTTAGCGGATCCATTATCCACCGACCAAACAGCCACTTACAGTCACAAATAATGCTCAGAACAGCACCAAACGTCATCAACAGTACAAACAGGGTCCCAGTTCATAATACGAGGCATCAAACATCTGTTAGCTTAGCCTGGTTTCTATTGAAACGAGACCAAAACAACTCACCCACTCTGCTCCAGTTTTACGCTATGCAGCAACTTTCCGTGTCCAGCATAGAGTCCAGGCACTGACAACCCAGACCGTGGCCGACTGGCAGCACGTACACATCTGGTGTCAGCGGCCGCCGACAGTCACTGACCACCAGACTGGTCAGTGATTCCCCCAGCTCCGGCATTTAGACTCCACCGGCTCTCTCCCTCTGTCACTTTGGGCGCATGGCGTCTGTCCGACCTCCCATTTCTCCGACCATACATTTTTTTTATGTTTGCGTCCATTAGTCCGACCTCCCATTTCTCCGACTTAAGTAGCCCTAACCCTTAACCTTACCCTAAACCAGGGGTTTTCAAAGTGTGAGAGAGTGAGCCCCCCTTAATGAAAAATAAACAGCTGTGCGCCCCCTCCCCCCCCTAAAAAAAAAAAAAAAAAAAAAAAAAAAAAAAAAAAAAAAAAAAAAAGATAATTAAACATAGCCTATTTATTATCAGTTACTATGACCAAAACAATATCTGATTCATTAAACATAAATTGTTCTTTTTTTGTAGGATTTATTTGATTTATCCTATTTCTCAGCATATTAACTATCATGACAACATAAAGCACTGACGAATAAGCCTAAAAATTGATTTAGAACTCTGTAACACACTCATCACAAAAGCAGCTTCATGCTCTCCCTGTGTGATCATCTGGGAAGCAGAGAGTCTGAAGTTTAAGTTTATATTGTAAATGTAGCGTACAGGTGACAGGTCTCCACTGTCCGTCTTGTCCACATCAGCTGTTCGGCTGTAGAAGAGGAAAACTCCAGCACGACGTGCAGCTTTTTTTTTCTTTTTTCTTTTTTTTTTTAGAAACGGTATATTGCTCGGGGACACGCGGTACTACTGCTGATCCATGTATTTATCTGAGCTTGGTCACTGTGAGAGGCACCGGCTCGCTTGCGCTTCGTTCATATGAAGTTATACAGTAGCTACCTGACGCTGTGCAAGTGTGCAGCACCTGACGCTCTTCTTCCCAGAATAGTTCACAGCCGACGTACTAGTGCTACATCGAGGCTCTCCTTCTTCTTTGGAGGAGAGTCTGGCGAGCGAGACTACATCGAGGCCAGCTGAGCTCCGCTCTCCCTGCAACACAGTCTCTCTGATCACTCGCTCTGAGCGTCACATATCGCCGCGGAGATGATTGTAACGCGAAAGGGCTCTGACCAAGCGTCTGTTTATGACGCGGCGGGAGTGTTGCTCCCGGATGCTGCTGAGCATAATCGCAGCCTGTGTGTTACAAGATCGTGTTTTATCATATTACAGTATAATCGCTAACTATAGGTTGCTGCAAAAACATTAATCATTTAGCCCTATGTGCAAGTGACATGTAACTCATGTTTTGTTTTAATGTTTTCCGTTTTTCTTTTTTTCTTTTTCTCATGTCGCGCCTCCCCTCAAACTCTCTGGCGCCCCCCAAGGGAGGCGCGCCTCACACTTTGAAAACCCCTGCCCTAAACCTAACCTTAACGCTGTAGAATGGGAAGTCGGAGAAATGAGCAGTCGGACTTTGGGGCAGTCGGACTGACGTATGCTCCCCTGTCACTTTTGCCTCCATTTCCAGGACATAGCCTCCACCGCAGTAGCTCTTCTTTCACTCTTCTCCTCCATATCCTTCAACTTGTCTTCAGTAAACTTGGTCTCAAACTGATAGTGGTGCCCATCGAAATAAAACTCTGAACCCTGTTTGTACTGCTGATAACGTTTGGTGCTGTTCTGAGCATTATTTGTGGCTGTAAGTGGCTGTTTGATCCGTTGCGCGTGGATCATAGTGCGCTGTTTTGTTATGGTGCGGTCCCTGCTAAAGTTGCTACAACTAGAGAAGCTAGCAGTTAGCGGACTTCATCTCTTGAGGGGGGGTCTAACTCTGTGTTACGGTGCGTTAGACCAGGGTTGCCAAGTCCCACGCTTTTAGGTCCTGCCTCACGCTGTCAAGCCACTCAAACAATTCTCACGCCAAAACCAGCAATTTGGCAAAGAATAAAATAAAAAGCAAGTTTTGGCACTTATCAATAGGCTCTCTGATTGGTGTGCGCGATGCTTATCTGCGTGTCGATTGGACGGCTGCTCAAGCCTGTGATCACAGCACAGTAGGACGGGGAGTTATCGATCCGTGAGGGAGAGAGCGAGGCCGAGGCACAACCTGACCTGACCGAGTTATGTTTTCGGACTGAATGCGTCTCGAACTGACGCCTGCGGTCGGCTGGTTGGGCTGGTCTGCTGAAAACTATAAAATCAAGATGAGGACCTGGTAGCACAAAAGTACAGCCAGCCTTAAAAATTCCTACCAAGCCAACGGTATACACTACAGCTGTGAAACTTCACCATAATGTAGCCTAGATACTGCTGAAACTTTTGTCCACTTAAACTTATTACAAATTATGAAGTCCATCACTCTGTTTTTTTCAATAACTGTAAAACCTTTAAAATGTATCTCCTCCCACAATTTTTGCTCACTTGCTCCAAACTTGCTACAGAGCATCTCCAGACTGTCCTCCACAAAAAAATTTGATTAAGCAAAAATTGAGCCTACAGTGCATGAAAACATTTGACTGTAAACACTACTGTAAACATATACCATCCAATTCCTGCTCATGGTTGATGAAGTTTGGAAAATATCAGAATTTTATCTCAAAAACTGAATGTTCGAGAACATTTTGAATTCTGCTCTCATGGGAACAACTGCTGTCAATGTGAGAGTTAAATTTTTAAACATCATATTTTCTCTTATGAAGCAAAACACTTATCATTAAAAACAAATCACCAACATTTCCATGCTGTCTAGATGCAATTCATGTATTAACAGATTTTTGTTTAGATACTGACTCCCTAAGTCTATTTGAGAAGACACACACCATGTCTCACTTCCAGATAATTAGCTCACTGTACCTGTGATGCAGCTGCAGGTGGAACGATGCCTCCAAACCCAACAGGAAGTGAAGCTGAAGCCCTGCCCCCCTTAGGGGGTGAAATGCTTATTATTATACTATTCTCCTTTGAGTGGGGTGGGATTGTGGAAGGGATAAAAAAAAAAAACTGGGAAAAAATGGAAGTCTTCTCTGTCACATTGTACTGTCATGTTGCTATACTTCATTTAAAAAAAAGGCCTATTTTTATTTATTTATTTTTCTGTGAGAGCCTGTCCGCTACAGTCTCCTTAATTAATGAGAAACATGGATGGTTGACGGAGGTTAGAAAGAACAGGAACCAGATGTTAGTTCATCAGAACAGATCAATACATGGATTCATTGATTAGTAAAAACTCAAAAACAGAAACACGTTTTATTCTATCAATCAATAACAATCAGCTACGTAACGACCCAACAACAACATAAGTCGGACCTGCTCAATGCGGCAGTTCAGGGGCTTTGAAACCTTCTTCTCCATGTCCCGGAAATGGTTAAGGTATTCGAAAGCCCCTGACTGCATCGCAGTGGCGACGTTTTTGTGCATGAGCCCACACACAATAATCATGCCACTTGCAGGATGCCGCACCAACTTTGTCATGTGGGTGTGGGCGGAGTTGGTGTAGACCTGGAGGAAGGTGAGTTTTCCTCCCTCCTCCTCACCCCTGCACACCACATTTAAAAGTCCCACCCTCACGTCCATCCTCCTTCCATCGAAACCTGTCTGGAAGTTGGCACATTCGTTCATACCCAGTGCCGGGTACAAGCTCCCCCTGAACCCCACAACCCTTTGAAGGCCTTGTCGTGACCAAAGGATATGGAGTTGGCTGCCATCAACCTTGCTGACAGGCATCAGGTTCATCGCAGCGTGAATGCTCATCAAGTCCCCTCACATCAATCAGTTCCCCCAAATCCAGCAGTTCCCCACATTTCTGCCCGAACTTTGTCAAACAGTACATTACTGTAAGGTCAGGGTGATATCCACCAATCTCAAAAGCCTTGTCCAACAAAGCTAGGACGAACTCTTGGTCCTTCTGCAAAATGTTGAACTTGGACGGGTTGGAAAGGCTGTTCTTTTGAACAGAGTCCCTTGCCATGTCCTCCTTGGCCAAGTCACGGAGGAGCATTGAGAACACACCCCTCACCCTGTTCATCAAGACAGCTGCCGCATGTCTTTCTGATTGACCTCCATCCCGACAGACACTTTGCTCAGCGTTGAAAAGTGGCACCACCAAAGCGTTCAAAAAATACCCTTGGCCAGTCATGCCAAGGGTAAGGCCATACGTGTGCTTCCAGGCCAGGCGTTTCCCAGGGGTGGAGTTCACCATGTCCACGTGCTTCTTCACAATGTGGTAAAATGACTTCACACCATTTGCGTGGACCGGAGGCAAATTGAGGTAGGGAATTTTGTCCATGACAGAGGCAAGTGTTTTTATTTCAATCACACAGCCATCAATATCATATTCCGTTTTCAGGAGACCATCGCCAAAGTTGTATGTGGAGGAGAAGATCGGTATCCTCACATCAGGATCTGACAGGAAATCACTGACCTCAAAGTGCTCCTCAAAAGGACCAAGAACACTGTCAGTGTTCTCCACAGCCACATCCAAGAACGTTCCCATAGTCCTTGGTGTTTTCAGGTGTCAGGTAAGTGACTGTGTAGTGTGCGTCTGTGTGTGTTTTTGTCTGTGTCAGTGACTGTGTAGTGTGCGTCTGTGTGTGTTTTTGTCTGTGTTTGTGTCTTTTTCTCTGTGTTTTGCTTGTTTTCTGTGTGTTTTGAAACAGCTCTCTCAAAAACAGCCTCTCTCTAAGTCTTCCCGAACCAGAATGAGCGCTGGAAAAAAGACGCACCATTAAATAAACTCCGTTCGTTCGCTATTATAATTTACCTGCGAAAAATAAATGAAAGTTAAAAGAAACAGTAACTCATGATAGGAACGTCGTAGAAACTAACTTTCTTCATCTATCTTATTCTACGCATCGAGAGGATTCCAACGGTCATGAGTTTATCACTCTACGTCCAACAGGGGCGGAGCTATAGTCCAAAAGGCATTTGGTTAATTCCCATAGGCTCCCATGTAAATTTGATGTCCCTGTGCAGTCCTGGGTTATAGTGGGGAGGTTAAGCCCAAAAAATAGGCCATTGACTTCAAGTCATGATGCAAAGGTCCCCTTTGGCATGGAAGTACCTTAGGGTCATACAAATAAATCTATCCAAAGACACAAGTGAGATCACACTTTGTATCCGAAATAAACACATTTTAAAATGCCTTTTTTTAATTGAGAAAACCCATGTTAAAAGCACATTCCATTTAGAATGTCCATATAAACACATCAGATGCCCTGATGTCTTCAGCTCCTGGATGAGATCTACAGCTTCCGTGACAACATGGAGCTGCTTCTGTGACAGGATATTGGATTTTATGAATGTAAAAACATTAATAAAACTATACTGATACTGATTTGCTGAACATCAGATGGAGTGCAACAAATATAGCCAACAAGTAGTTAAACAATAAGATGTAATTCATATCACAGTAGTGTCAGGAAAGACCAATTAAACAAATATTGTGTTGGTCAAAATATAGGCCTACCTAGAACTAGTTCCTTCTTGTGTATGTTGATTTAAAAAAGTTGAATTTACATGTATGACCCATTCTGGGTCGTATTAGAAGTCAACTTAAAGTCAAAGTTGTTACTATTCCCAAATGTAAAAATGGGTCATATTGGACCCTCTACATTATTTAAAGCTTATATAACCTGATACTGAAAACATTTTACATTCTGCTGCTAAAGTAAACTAACAGATTTTATTGTAGCACACCCTTAATAAGCAATGTTCAGCTTTTATGGACATATAGGGAAGTTTAGGTTGGCATTTCCCACATAAAGCATATGATTAGGATTGACTTATTTCACCAGCGCAGTACAGCTGGCTAAGATCCTCTCATAGATTAATGCTGAGAAACTGGTGAGCTTCATTTTGGTAGATTTTTACTTTTGTGAATGCATGTTAATGCTCATCTTATCAATCTCATGATGTTACAGTATCTTTATTTCTTATTTCAAATTAGCCATAATGGAATGTTATGACTGGACTTTATGCTTCCTACAGATTGAAAGGCATTAGATCCCTGTTCATCATTAAAACTGAGAAACACTCCTGAAATGTTGCAATCATGTTACAAATAAGCTGTAGATAACATCCAGGAGCTGAAAACAGTGTAGTTTATTGACCCCTTGCAGCTACGTCACAATTATGACGTGGCACGGGGGCGGCGCCATGTTGGACGGCAAAAAGCGCTCAGTGATAATGTACTGTCTATGGGTGCCGTCCAACAATGTGGCTCGATCACTTCACATTACAACCTCACAGCATTATCACTTATTTAAAATAGAATATCTACTCATCCGTTGCAATAATCAGTTTGTTTTTTTGTAATTGGCTGTAGATTATCTCAGTTTTCTGTTTGCTTTTCCACTGCTGAGGAGCTAACGTTAGGTCAGAGCCACACTCCCCATACAGAAGCTGCTGCTGCTAACTACAGCTAACGGACCTGGACACAGTAAAACCTGGTCCGACCCGTGGGTGTTGAAGACCTGGATAATTAGTGATCATTCTCTGATTAAACCCGACTGAAAAATAAAAGAAAACAGAAAACCGTCTTCATTGTAATCGCCGCGACCGGCCGACGGCGGCAGTTACGTTGTGACGATGCTATGTTTAATACGAGCGTTAGCTGTTGTTAGCCGTAGCATGTAGCTCGGCTAGTTAGCTTCAACTGTGTTTACATCAAGTGTAGACAAACTAACTTATAATGGCATCGATAATGTGTCAGCATATCTTCACACTGGTCCTGTTGCTCATGTAACCCCGCCGCCCGCTGCCGCCAGCCCTAGAGGAACCAGTTCTTAGCTCTAGCCCAGCGAGGAGTTGGTGCTTAAAAACAGTTTTAAGAGCCAATAACCGGCTCTTAAGCGATGGAAAAGCAAAGAACCGGTGCTAGTCAGGCTCTGGCTCCGAACCAGCACTCGATTCAGCTCAGTGGAAAAGGAGGGGAAACCTTACAACCCCGGTATTTCACAAAACTATAACGCGCCCCATTGAATTAGCCTACATTGACGTCCACTGCTCTTTTGCCGTCCATCATGGCGTCCATAGCTACCGCGAGTGGAGCGTGACGTCACGTGCAAGGGGTCAATATGGACATTCTAAATGGAATGTGCTTTTAGCATGGGTTTTCTCAATTGGAAAAAGTCATTTTAAAAACGTGTTTATTTCAGATACTAGGGTTGCACATCTCTCTGTAATAAACGATTCGATATGAATCTAGATTCACAGGTTACGATTCGATTCAAAAACGATATCCTATTTTTACAGACCAGTTCGATTCGATTCGATTCCACACAGTGTAAGAACGATTCGATTCGATTCGATTCGATTCGATTTACGGTTAATATTTGTTGAAGATATTTTATAAAATAAAGGAGCCAATTCTATGAAAGTGACAGTACAATTGTTTCTTTTCAGATATGTAAAAGACCAGATATCCCAAAGCATTGTGGCTTTATGGCGCTGGTAAAACACAACAGAACAACAAAAATTATGTCAATGTATTTATTTTTATACATGGACAAAGTTGAATTGTTGGATGAGAACTCCAACTAACAACAAAGTGCAATAGTAGCAGTGTGCAAGATTTCAGTGTAAACAAGTTACACATTTGCAACATTTCAATGTAAACAAGGACATGGACAAAGTTGAATTGTTGGATGAGAACTCCAGAGGTAAAAGTAGCACAGAAAAGTAACAACAAAGTGCAATAGTAGCAGGTAACAAGGGTGCAACATTTCAACGTAAACAAGTTACACACCTATAAAAAAAACATCTCAAAATGTGGCAACAATGCACACAGTTTCAAGTGCTCTGTGTAAAAAGAATTGAGAAAGTAAATACTACAAAATAAAACTACTGTGTGTGAGGCACTGTTCTCCAGGTAGCAAAGCAGTTAACTTACACTATGCCTGTGCATTTTCATCATCACTGTCTGCTGTTTTTTTGGAGGGCAGATTTTTTTTAAGGAAAATCAACTGATCCACATGCTCATGTTTGAGTAGACTACGTTTTGTGGAAACAATGTCTCCCGCAGTACTGAACACCCGTTCAGATGCCACACTCGTGGCCGGGATGCAGAGATATCTTTTAGCGAGAGATGAGAGCAGTGGCAAGTCCTGCTGCTTTTTCCACCACTGTAGTGGGTTTTCTTGCAGGGGCAATGGACCACGCTCTCTGTACCTTCTGACTTCCTCACTGGCCTTGTCTCTTGCAGATGTAGCTGCCATCTTCACTTCAAAGTCTTTGCCCAACAGCTGGTCCAACGCTGACATTTTCTTTTTTTTGACGGGAGGATCATCATCTGAAAAAGAAAACAATTACCGTATATTACTGGCTTTGTTTGCCATGCCTCAGTGGTGCTATTTTTTGTACCTGACTTTACTATTTCATCTATCTTCATCTGGTGTTCAGAATGAATTACACTCTTGTGCACTGCACATATGTAAAAATTGTAAATTGTATTAAACTTTTACTTTGCATGCCAATTCTCTAATTATATTGAATATGTTGTTGTTGTATGCTAATATTTTATAGCTGCAGCACAAGTTTAAGCCAATGTCAACTCTTTCTTGGAGTTACAAAATACACAAACCTTCTGGCTCATTTTGGTTCTGGGGTGCATCAATGCTGATGTCCAGATCTCCAAGGGCAGGTTCAGTCTGAGATGGATTTGTCTGCAGTGGGCTGCTCTGGACTGGATCCCCTGTTGCCTAGAAATAAAATATAAAAAGATAGTTAGTGTGTAGTGAAGACAATCAAACAGACAGTAACAGCAGTCAGAATAAATCTAATGACTGTATGCAATATGTATTTTGTGTTGAGTAAATTATGTTGTGTTGGGGGATTTACCTTGTTATGCAGGGATGTAGCTTCTGCAGCTATGCTTGTGAACGTCCGCTCAGCATCATGGTCCGTCATGAAGGGAAGTGACTTGAAACGCGGGTCCAGAGCTGCTGCAGTGTGGAAGAGATCATCCAGGCCTCATCCGCTTCTCCAAATCATTTCTGAATGCTTGTTTCATCTCTCTGATTACCACAGAGTCTTCATCTGATGCTTCAAAGTTTTTTTCAGCTTTGCTCTGACAGGGGAAATCACTGAGAGTGTGGGCCGCTTGTCTTCACACATGCTGGTGGTCACAAGTTTGACCGGTGCCATCAGCTTGACAATGTCTTCAATATCACAAAAATCTTTGTCCTTGAGGGTGTTAATCTCTTCTCCCTTTCTGAGATCCCTGGACATAAGTGCAGCAGAAATGGCAGGCTGTTGT